>JAUOZQ010000977.1:0-20128 GCA_030710315.1 Anomotaenia brevis
AGAAGCTGGAACCTCATTTTATATCTCACAGGATATACATTACTAATTGGATACTAAATAAAGTACAATGTTTGAGGGTGCATTTCGATTATCTCAAAATTCGAATAGTACATATGGGATGACATAAATTCGTTTACAGTCTGTGTTCACGATGGTATTCTAGCTAAGGGAAAAGTTGCCAAATTTATGGAAGCAAAATGACGGCATTGACACCGAGAGTCTCACTTTGGTGGATAGTTGCGATAATTGCACCCCCACCGCCTAGGGAAGAGCTATAAAAATTGGGTCTCCGGATTTACTCGATAGCCTCGACATGGTCTCCAACTGTTCAATTTTTGAATGAATCTAACAGGTCATTTAACTTAGTAGATCATGCAGTTAATCTCTTGAAGCTGGAGAATATGGGATTAGTGGATATGATTTTAAAATGATTCATTCTAGCTCGAATTTCTCAATACTTTTTTTGGGAGTACGTTCAATGAACAATGCAATGTAAAAGATCGAAGTTAGTCGCTAAGAGCTTAGTTGAATTGTTTTTTTCCTGTAGGCGCTCGCTTGACATCTGATTAAATTAAAAATTTGAAACAATATCACAATAGAATAAGCGGTCATTCATTCAAATCTTTTTCTATCGTATCTAGATAGAGGCATATTCACTTAGCCGATCTTGCTGCATCCACCTCAGCGGACTCCAAAAGTGCTGCTTCGGACTACCAGTTGCTGGCAGCCTTGGGAAAAAATTGACATCGTTTTAGATTAATGTTCATAAAAACGACATATCTGTCTACTTTTTTCATTTTGAGGCCGCAAAATAAGCTCTATTAATGTGATCCTTTATGAAGACTTTCACTCTTGGTCCTATCTGTGATATATCCGTAAGTGCAATTCTCTCTTTTATCATTCATACGCTCAGATTGGGTGAACAAGAGAGCAAGAAGCTCCTCATAATGGGATGGCAATGATGTTCATTAAGTTTGTAAAAGTTTGGTTCTTGATAACTGTAGTGACACTAAGTTGAGCTGTGATTAATGTTCACACCATTAAAAAAGAACAACTAAATCACCCTAATGACTAATTGTTTAACCCTAACCTAACTGATTTAGTTCGCGCATCATCAGATCAGGTCAACCAAACTTGGATTATATTACAGACATCGATACATCCACACAGGCCGAGCTTATAAACAATCTGGGACACGCGTCTTGCCTGTCTGCACCCTGGTTTTGGAACTCATCACATTAACTTGGGAAATGATTCATAAAAGAGGCACACCTAAGAGAAGGAAGCCCCTTGCATAATCGAAAAGATAATGAAGGTTTCGTCGTTGGTGTTGGTGTTGCTGTTGATTAGTGAGCTAGCAAAATTGTTTGTTAGAGTACATTAACACTCTTGCATCACTGTTGCCAGTGCGTTATGGGTACAAATTTCAATCATAGATTTTAGATATTTTCCTTCATAATAAAAACATGTAATCCATTATGACACTAAACTAGTTTAGATATATTTTGATTGCAAAAATGTGTCGAAATAAAAGGATGGGATACTCATTCAATTTTGAAAGTGTAATACGTCCGTTTAAGTCATTACCAACACGCCTTTTCTCGTCAATATAGGTAGAGTCCATAATTTAATTATCCAGATGATAAAGTGTTTTTAAATACAATAATTTCTAAAATCATCATAGATAGGATTTTCTCCTGATAGCTGGGTAAAGGTCTTTAAGTAAATGCCAGGCATACACATTGCTAAAGTAATAGGAAAGCATCCATGTTTGGGGCACTTCTTGTACTTAGGCCAGTTGCTTCCGGGTTTCTCTGTCATCCCCGATTCCTTCTTCAAATTGAAGAATATGGGTGCCTGAATTATTTCATACCTCTTAGACAGTTACATATTCCATATTGGTAGTATAGATGAACCACATTCCATACGCAGTTACATTCACTTTGCTTGGACGATCGCAGACGCTGTATGCAGTTTAACCAATAATAGAAGATTACAGTCTGAAGTTGTAGAAGCTATTAGACCAAAATGTAACGCTTCCGGGCTTCAATCGAAGAACAGTGACACTTATAAGACCTAAACATCGATACACATCAGTTTGTTGCTTCCAGGCATCAGTAATTCAGATTGTATTTATCGCAATTGAAATCAGGGTTTAGGCCAAGGCTCCTTACGAATCCATTTAATAATCTCAAATGTTGATATGCACATTATAACCCCTCCATCTAATACACTCCTAGTTACGCTTTGGGCCCAAGAAACTGTGAAAGAGGTCTCTAATATTTAATTTAGAAACTTTATGGCTTGCCATTAAATTCAAACCGCAGATTTTTATTTTATTCTCAACTCTTTATGGTTTTCGGTTGGCTGCTTGATTAATGTCCGGGATTATTCTTTAAAAACACAGAAAAGAAGAAAATGGGCTTCCTGGTTTACAAATTCTCGTCCATGACTAATAGACTAACACCTTCCAAAATTATGACTCACTGAAATTACACCGCGGTTGTAGGGTTGGGGCGTTGATGATTTTGACTTTTTATCTTGAAATCCATAAATTTATTTGCCAGTTAGAATTTTAGATTTATCTGCAAGTGGAAGCCATCCCCATAATCCCATCAAAGAAGTGGCGACGCTGTAAAACTCAGAAATTCGTCCACTCGTCCATTTTAAGGAGATGTATCTGAAACAATTCGGAGAGATAGAGGAACAGAAGGATAGTTCCAACTTGGTTGAAAATTCAAGAATCCTATTACCTCTCGAGAGAAATAGAATCTTTAAATGGGAAATCGGATGTGTAAATAGAGTGGAATTTCACTTACGCAGCAATATGTCGTAGAAAAATGTATTGCATTTTCAAAACCTGATATATTGCGATGCTAAAGCAAGTTTTTAATAGGTTTTTAATAGGATAATTTGGAGGCAAAATCTAGTGAACTCACCTCTAAGGCTTTTCATAAGGAGTCGGAAATCGCGGATGTCGGATGTTGGGTGATGTCCAACTGATCTGCGGTGGTTTTACAGTCGAAATCGCTTTTGCAATTGGCATGATGATACCGAATGGAGAATAACTAGTGGCATAGGCCAACGGTACTCCGTGTAGTCGTTTGTCCATGGAATCCAAGACTGGTACAATCATTAAAGTGAATTCGTAATGCTTGAGTAGAGGCGAAGGTAGTGGTTCGGCTGAGCTTGCGATGACCGCAAGAAGCAAGCAGGTGGTTGGAATGAGTGAGCGTGGTGCTTGCTTCAACGTTGTTTTATACCAATGTCATGAGTTGCTATTGGTTGAACTTTTAGTAGCCAGTGGCCGGTCATGCTTTTGACCAATGGGAGTAGTAAATGCACGCGAGATTAAGACTGATATTTCCTTCTGTCAGAAATGGAGGAGATGGAATATTTGAAGTTTGTTCTGGGCTTTTATTAGCAACTGCTCATGTGTCAATATGGTGAAGTTGGAGCAATTTCAAAGCAACTTTGGAGAGTAAAATGAGTCTACATTCAAATCCAGCACATGTATAGATGGTGATTTTGAGGAAATGGTAAAATTAAAAGACTAGTTGATGTGAATCCCTCAAATTGTGCCTTTTTGCCACAAATTTTCTTATAATATATTCACCTACTTATTAATATCTTGAGTGCAAAGCGAGATGAAACCGTTTGAGGGCCACTGAGTTCACTTTAGCAATAAATCCACCTGGTGACTCACACAACTGAGGCCTTAATCACCAGTCACCAAAATATTCATTGATGATTTCTCCTTGCCCTCTCCTTGATCCTAAGAGTAAACAGCACATTTCGATCTCTCAATTTCACCTCCCTTATTTAAAAAAACAGTAAGTTAACAGCCCAAAGACCAAGTATGTCATAGGGATTACTTTAAGTGCAGAGAGGGTCAGAGATCAGAGATGGTCGGGGTCGCGGTCGCGGTCGGGGAAGATAAGGGTGTAAACAAGGGGGCAGTTAGGGTATGACCATCTGCCTCTAGGCTTTGCGATGTGTTGGTGTTGGGACGTTGAATTTGGTTGGGCAGTGGCTCCGAAATCCAGTAGGGAACGGACATGTATTTCTTGGAAGATGAAGAGATTTTATTCAACACCGAAAGATCGGTCATGGAATGCATTTGTTCTCTGGCACTCGAGATCCTGGAATCAGGCGTTGACGGTCCTGGTTAACTTCCGTTGGTGGGTGAATGTTGAAGGAATGCTCCAAATGGACTTGCAGAATACGACGTTACCACCTAAGCACCTGGTTGGCTGCAGTTGGTAATTTGGGGCATGTTGTGCTCCGTGTGGGCTTCGGAAGTGCTATTGAACTTGGCCAATTATAAGTATAACCCGTGGCGATTTTGAAAGTTTTACTAAATAACTCAAAAGTTAACGAAAGAATCAACTTATTTTGATTTCGTAAAGATCACCGAGTGGTGGGTATTATCAATTCTCAGTGGGCCTCCCAGTGACTTTCATTTACATTTTCAATGTTAGAAGCCGTGTGCGCTGCCAGGGGACCACTGCATTCGATGAGCGAAAACTCATTTTTCACTTTGTTGACTATCCTAACTATAACGAAATCTCTTGTTTAAGTTTCAGATCATTGCCGAATTGAATATCAATTTCAAGGTAGACTCATTTGGAAGGGCAACTCTCAAGGTATAATTTAAAGAAATAGTTCGACAATACATATTTAGTAGCACATCCTTGCATTTAGGGGAGGAAGGAACAAAGTGTCGCTTATTTTATCCCTGGACACATAGTGCATAAAGTGTATAAAAGAACAAATATCTGCTTGTATATTGAAATCCGAACCCTGTATTTATTTAAAATGAAATTTTACCTTAATTGCATTTTCTTTACGGCATCGCATGGTAGACGCATGACTAATTTACATGAGTGCAATAGACTAACAGCTTCCAAATTTATGACTAACTGAAAGTACACCTCGATTTTAGGGTTAGAGAGTTGATAATTTTGACTTTCATATCTTGAAAGTCATGAATCAATTTATCATTTGGAATTTTGGATTTATCTTCAAGTAGGAACAACCCCCATAGCCCCATCAAAGAACCGGCAGTAAAACTCAGTCGGGAATTTGCCAGGATAACTTGTCATAGCATATGGTTTTCCTCGACCGCCTCTTCAATAAAAATCCAGCAATTGTAGGTACATATATATTTATCATTTTACCAGCTATTGGACGATTAAGCAGATTGAATTCAACTGGTTGAACCATTCGGTTGGTAATCATGAAGATTTCTCAATTTCTCTAAAATCTACCGAGCAGGTATCACAAGGATATTTTATATCAGAAAATGTTAGTTAGAGCATACAAATACAAACGCCGTCATTAAACCTAAACTCACGAAAAATTATGATTTATTGTTAAATTATTATTAAGGTTTAATTTGGATTGGAAGATGGCACAAACTTAGAGGATTCGTCATTTCCCTCAATCCGCGAGTTCTAACGTAGTGAATTATCTTCTTGGAAAATACACCACAACAAGGAGCTAGATAACCGAATTTTATATCGAAAGCTTACTTTTTTCTGCAAAGTTCGATTTTACTATGAGAACAAATGCGACATGAATACCTTGAAATGAGTATTTGGAAGTTCAAGGTATTCGACTCTCAGGAGGAGACGAGCACTGCATAAGGCAATCAAACACCTTGACAAGATGATAATTCACACTTTAGACTGGTTTTGTCTACTGCATATTTCTAGTAACCTATAGAGCTGCCAGCTTTGTTCTCAGTTTCTTGAATTGTTAGATAAAAAGGGAATTAGACTGCGTCTCCTTACCTCCAAATAGCTCCAAGACTTGCCACACCTCAACTTCGTCGAAATTGACCAGCCTCCTGAACTGGCTCACTAACAGATCCACGATGAGAAGACAATTGTTTGATTTTTGTTTGATGGAGTTTTTAGATTACTTACATTTTGAGCTGTACTATATGTTATCAATGAAAAATGAGCCGATGGATCGACACCTTAGTACTGGATTATTGAAATAGCTATACAAGATTTGCAAATATTGTTAACATTGTCGTCTACTTAAAGATGACATTTTGAGTCGATTGGTGATTTCTGGAAAGGAGATTTCGACGCAATATTTAACAAAAGGCATTTCAAGTATTTCTAAATGAGAAATTAATTTGACTAAGGCATCCGAAAGTTTAGTCAACTCAATTCGTACTTATAGATTATCAGCAGGGCAGTGAAACCAACCCCACATCATTGTAACTCATTTAAAAAACATCAAGAACTGTTACACAGCTAACAAACATTTGCTGACAGAGGTCTAATACTGGAAACGAAGAGCAGTGGAAGGTTGTTTTCACGACAGCCAAAAGACACTTCAAACGTGCCCCTCGTTCCGCATTTTTCATCAGCAAGTAGTTGGAACTCTATTTTATCTCTCACAATAAATACATTACTGATTGAATAATAAATAAAGTGCACTTTTTGAGAGGGTATTTCGATTTTCTTCAAATTCAAATTTAAATTATTGAAATGGCTATACACGGATTGTAAATATTGTTGCCATTGTCGTCTACCCAAAGATGGCATTTTGAGTTCCTTCGCGATTCCGACATAATAATCATCGGGAAGCATTTCGAGTTACTTCTAATTGAAAAATTTAATTTGATTAAGCTATCCGAAAGTGTAGTCAACTTAATCCATACTTATTATTTTTCATTAGGGTAGAAAAGAAACCCATAGCTGTGCAACCACATTTAAAAAAACATCAAGAACTGTTACACAGCCAACACAACCTTGCTGACAGAGGCCTAATACTGGAAACGAAGAGCAATGATTTTGAACAAAATGACTAGTTGTTTCTACGACAGACAAAAGACACTTCAAATATGCCCTTCGTTCCGCTTTGGAACTGCATTTTCCGCCAGTAAGGAGCTGGAACCTTATCACACACATTATTAGTTGATTATGAAATAAATTACAATGTTTGAGAGGGTATTTCGATTATCCTAAAATTCGAACGGTACATACGGGATGGCAAATTGCGTTTATAGCTTGCGTTCACGATGGTATTAGCTAAGGGAAAAATTACCAGATTTATGGAAGCAAAATGACGGCATTGGCCCCGATAGTCTAACATCGGTGGATGGTTGCGATAATTGCACGCCCACTTCCTAGGGTAGAGCCATAAGAATTGGGTCTCTTCGGATTTACACGTTAACCTCGTCATGGTTTCAAAATGTTCAATTTTATAAATGAATCTAACAGGTTATTTCACTTAGTAGATCATGCAGTCAATCTCTTGGAGCTGGGGACTATGGAATTAATGGCTATTAATTTAACGAAATTTTCGGAAACATCATATATGTAAAGAAGAAGTTTGCTCATTTGAAGCGAAACTGGCTTCCTAGTTTAGTGTCCCCAATCAAACCTATGAAAAATGTTCTTTCATTAATGTGGCGTAATTGTTTGCAATTATGATTTTAAAATGATTCATTCGCGCTCGAATTTCCAAATCCTGCAAGTTTTTTTCTTTTTCGGGAGTATTTTGAATGAAAAATGCAAGGCAAAAGGCCGAAGTTTGTTGCTAAGAGCTTCGTTGAATTGTTTTTTCCTGTAGGCGCTCGCGTGACATCGGATTAAATTAAAAATTTGAAATAATATCACATTAGAATAAGTGGCCTTTCGAAGAACTATTGAGCATTTAGGCAACTACACGAGGAGATATCCCGAAACACTTTAGTGGCATGTTCCCTTTAATCAGCTAAACTTTTCAGCTACGTCGATGCAAATTTGCCACCAAATGATCTTTCGACCAATTGAGGAATCGTGGGATAAGTGTCGGATAAGTTTTATGGTAGATTCCAGATCGTCATCGATTAACTACTCAGGAAGCATTGCAATAAAATACCAAGAAATTGGCCTTACGCGGGAGGTGTACGATATCGACTACTTGGAAATGCGGGACAAAAACAAAGATAGCAGCCTCAGAGGTGTTGATGAACTGGCGTATCTTCAGTGGGTTGATCTTGTTCTATGATCAGGAAGCGTGACAAATTTATGAGCGACTAAGTTGATGTTAGGGTAAGGCATGATCCGTTAATGTAAAGTACGGAACTGCTATGCTACCTAAAATAGTTTGGTTAGTTCGTGTTACGTTCGGTAACGGCCACAAGTGAAGGGACGCGTCGAAACTCCAAACTTTATTCAACAAAGTGCAAGTCGTCATAGTAACGACTTAAACAAGTATACATATTATACAGAAAATACAGATAAATAATTTACAGTTCAAGATAATCAGAAAATTATAAATATAATTTTCTGGAGATACAACATCCGTTCAATCCTTTTTCTATCATATCCGGGTAAAGAGGCATATCCACTTAGCCGATCTTGCTGCAACTTCCTCAGCGGACACCAAAAGTGCTGCTTCGGACTGCGAATTGCAGGCAGCCTTGGAAAAATCGACATCCTATACGAAAACTTTCACTCTAGCTCCTCTCTGTGATTTATGTATCAGTCCAATGGTCTCTTGTAGCATTCATACGCTCAGATTAGGTGAACAATACAGCAAGAAGCTCCTCATAATGGACTTGCAATAATGTTCACTAACTTTGCAAAAAATTGGTCCTTGATAACTCTAGTGACCCTACGTTGGCCTGAGATTAACGTTTACACCAATAAAGAAGAACAACCAGATCACCCTAACGACTGATTATTTAACCCTAATCTAACTGATCAAGTTTGCGCATCATCAGATTAGGTCAACAAAACTTGGATTATTTTACGGACATCCATACCACATAGACCGAGCTTATAAACAATCTGGGACAGGAGTCTTGCCTGTCGGCTCCCTGGTTTTGGGACCTCATCACCTTAACTTGGGAAACCGATTCATCAGAGAGACACACCTAAGTGAAGGAAGTCCCTTACATATTCGAAAAGATAACGAAGCTTTTATCGTTGGTGTTGGTGTTGCTGTTGATTAGTGAGCCAGCAAAATTGTTTGTTTGAGTATATCAACATTCTTGGATCAGTGTAGTCAGTGTGTTATCGGTACAATTTTCAGGAATAGATTTTGGACATTTTGCTTCAAATAAAACATGCAACCAATTATGACATTAAATGAGTTTAGAATCATTTTGATCGCAATAATTTATTTAAATGAAAGGTTAATGTTAATTTCTGCTATCTGTGAAATGGGTACCTTCGATTTGTACTCAGCCTTTCACTTTGCTGTCTTGTTTGGATTCAGAAACCACCATTTGAACAATTCAGATGAGGTAGGACATCATAAGTGCAGTAGATTCCCTGCTATGACTGATGATATTAAATTTGCTGGTCAAATACAAATTTATAAAATCAGTGAAGCAACCACATAAATCGAATGTGATTATCTGTCTTACTAAGTATAATCGATAATTTTCTTTTACTTTATACCCTTGGCGATCATTATTGTTGTCATGCAATGCAGAAGTAAGTGTAGCCAATAGTTAACTAGTGGCTCTTTTAGTTAAACAGCATACAGCTTTTCTCGGAAGTGACTTTTGACTAAGTAGAAGGTTTAAAGCTGCGATTTTGAACTGAAGACGTTACATCATTACTCCATTACTTTTAACCTTAAGTAACTTATTTGTTAAATGTAGTTCGCAGTAAAAACTGTTATTTTGTGCGTATGAAAGAGAAAGTAAAATTAAATTTGATTTCGTAATATATTACGAAAAGCATTTTTACCAATATGATAGCCTTGCCTTTAAACCGACGACTTAAACAAAAGTGTTTTTGATTTGCAAATTTGAACTGTCTGAGTTCGAAATATTATTACATTAAGAAAGTCTTCATGGTGAATCCTACACCACCTAATATATTAACGTCTGTGACAATATTTGATGGCTTGAAGATTTTACTTAATAGTTGCAAATAAGTAAACTGACAAACGCTTTTAAGTTAAGCTATAAATTCCACTACGGATTCTCTCTAAGAGACTTGAGCTATCGGAAATAATGTTCGAAGACAGGCGCAATCCAAATTAGTACGATCAACAATGTTACCTTTGGTCGCTAGGATATGAGGCCACCGGAAGCGAATGCTTAGCGACTCAAAACATTTATTCGTAGAAGTACAAGGCGTCCTAGTAGCAAGACAGCTTTGTATAATTTGTTAACTATTGAATAATACTAAACTGAATTTTTACATTTCGTGAGTCTTTAGCGTGATTTTTACAGGGAATCAATGTAATTCAGATTTCCTAATGAGATTTTCATGTAAGGAATCATCACGCTATTTGAATCAATAAGAAACATTTCTGATATTTTTGTGAGTCTTTCGTGTGATATTTACAGCTTATTCATGCAATTTAAATTTCATTTATCTTTTAAAATGAAATGCAAACTTATAGGATCTTTTAAAAGACGAAGATATGCATTCAGAAATGGGTCACACAACGCATCTACATGAACTGCCTGAATGTTTCAATACGCTTCTTCGGCTGCTGAATTACCTTCCTAGTTTGAACACACGAAGCATTTTGTCTTTTAGTGATTCTCGGGTACTTCCGTGCCAACAAGGTTCCGTGAAAAATGCTAAAATTATTTCCTCACCTACCTTGGGAGTAGAGTCCAAGTTTTCTGCACTAGTCATCTTCCACTTTCCGAAAGTCGGTAAAAAATTCTGCGGATTCCATTCTAACGAAAACGAACATGTGGCCACTACTTAGTTCCGAAGGAAATCCTCCTCTTTATCTGTTAGCGCCTTCTCATATTGTGTAGTTGATCCACCTTGGGGAACCAAAATGTAGCCTATCCGACAAATCCTAGATCATAGAACCCAAATTGCTTGATTTAAAAGAAATCACTGCAATTAACCAGATATCTCTCTTGCTGAGTTGAGTGGTTTTACATTTAACGATTTCGATAAGAGAAAGTGTCAGTTTTCCAGTCTAGAGCGCTGTGTCCGTTTCGAACTTCCTCCTCTGGAGCCAAAACCAAGTTTGCAGCAGCCCACATCTCAGAAAAGGACTCCGCCTACATCTGACAGTTTCGGTCAGGTATTGCCACCAATCCGAGAAACCACCGGTAGAACTCCAGCATGGGCTAAACTTCATCGGCCACTTTTCCGGTTACCGGAAAAAGTGCTTGGATGTTCAAAGCCAAGGAAGCGCGACAATGTCCCAAAATATTTTTAATTACCAGCAAGACACGTGCACAAGGCCACAATCAGCTGATAAAGTCGATGTATTCTAACGATCGAGTCACAAGCGCCATTAATCTGCTTTTTTCCTGCTAGGAGAACGTTACCTCTTACCTGTCGATCCTTGCTGCTAAACCTCCACTACCTCCTAACATCAAACGTACTACTATAATAAGAGGAATAAAGAGATTAGTTAAAACTTCGTCTCTTCTCACCACCGGGCCATACCCGCCAACATTCTTTTACGACAGCGTTGTCCCGCTTTCTTGGCTTCGAGCAACCGAGCACTTTGTGAGGCGGACGGAATAGTGGGAGTTGTAGTTTAGTCCAAATTGGACTGTCGCCGGCACCGTCGCTGCTAGCTGGACACACCCACTGGAAATTGGGTGGCACCGGTGTTATGGGCATTTTTCTCAGTGGTGAGTTCTTTGTCATTCTTAACTTTTGCCGCGGCACAATTGGCGGAGGCTCCTTGCTTTTCCTACGTACGGTAGGTGGCAATGGCGGCTTTGAAGCGAGTATTGCCACTAATTCTTGCGCCATGTTCCAATATGATGTCAGAAGGGTGTTTCCGGTAGCCCGAGAAATCGCAGACTGAAGGCACATACGAGTCAATCGTTAGAACACATCGTCTTTGTCAGCTGATTGTGGCCTCGTGTCAACCTTCACGTGGTTTCCTGGTGATTAGGGAAATCCTGATGGGAAACATTTCCTACGAAAACTACTTACTTATTTTCGATAAATAAATCTTGTAGTAACCAAAATTTATTTCATAAATGCTGCAATAATTGCATGGCACTGTCGGAGCTTTATTTTGCTTTCAAAATGAAGTACTCATTTTGGAATACATTTAAATTAACTCAGATCTTCTGTTCGTCAGAAATCAGAACCGTTGTAAGTGAAATCAGTGAACCCCGTAAACAGAAAGCTAAGTCCTTTGAAGGGCGCTACTCAAACTGCAATATTCAAACATTTAAATATATTTTGCAAAAGTACGAAATTTGGGTTTTGCTTCATTCGTTGAGATCTAACGTTGATATATTCCTTACAAATTGCGGGTATTTAGGGCTATAAAAAGCTGATATTTGCAGTCTTTTTAGCATGTATAAATTAAATAAAACAGTGATATGTGCCACCTTTACTTCACACGGTGATTTTGGAATGATCAGGTACCACATTTTCCAACCGCTCAAGGTGCTTAAGAAACGGATGTGGTTGGCGGGGCAGTGGCTGTGCCAATGCAAACAACAAAATCTTCTTTACTTATTTTTTCGGCTTAAAAATATATTTACTGTTATAAATAAACTCTTGGAATTCCTAGTTAATCTAAAGGTGCTGTCGCAGCAGTACGGAGTATACTTAGGCTTAGGCATTTTCCCACTACGTCTGTTACTCGTCTGAATACGAAAACGATGTGACTGTGAATGCCTAAATTCAGTGAAAACATTGAAAATTTTTCTAATTATTGGAATCAGTTGCTACAACTTGATTGTTTTAGCATCCCAGCAAAAGAACTTTCGTTTCCCAAACATAAAGTTAATTTTCATCTCTAATTTATTACGAAATCTGTAGGTTTTCATTAGACTTTTCTTTGATTGCCCGTACATCATTTATCAAACTTGATTGAATTTGTGACATTTTGACAGAAATTTTGAATACTTGTCCTCATAAAATGACTGGAAACCAAGTGTTTACCACTCAATATGCACTATGCATCGAAAGTGCACAACCGTTCCTCGGTTCCAGGTTATTTTAGATGTTGTTTAGCACTCCGTCCCAAAAAAGACGGTATGCTGAAAACCTTCTGCTGTTACTCTTTGCTGTATTTTATCTTCACAATTGTTTTTTTGTATCAGAAAGTAACTGACCTGTTTGTCTTTCAGTGACAACTTCAGAGCATTTACCGGGAGATTTAATTCTATTAAGGACCTGCGAAACTAGTTAATACCTATCGAAACCTAAACCAGAGAGGGTTTCCCCTCACCCCTTCCCCCAAAAGGGCTTACCATTTCCACAAAACATGCTAGTAAATGATTTCCTCCCGCCACACAAATCGACATGTTTAGGAGTGGGACAGAAGGTGAAAACAGCAGACATTTTGTCTTCATAATCTCTTAATACGCTGTTGGGGATTGTTTTTGATATTTGAAATGTTTATTTTATATAACGAATTTTTACACATGTTTACCGAAATCGACTATAACCCTATAAAAATCGCAGACCTGACGGACTTTCGAAGAAACGGAATTGATTGGTGCTCGTATGGCAGGAGACAAGTGTCACAGAAACCGTCCCCCAATGCTTGGCCTTTCAAGAGGTACTGTCTCAAAAGTAATGTCTGCCGCCTTTTGAAAAGAGGAAAAAAATCGCCCTCAGCAAAGCACAGCTCTAGAAGAAAGCAAAAGTTACTGATTGAGAGACCGTCAGGCTCTAAATGGAATTGTTAGAGAGGATCACAAGACCACGACCCCAAAATCACTGCAAAGCTTCTCAAGGAACACCTACGGAATCATTTTCCACTAAAATTAATCCAACCGTCGCTGCAACGCCAGAAAATCTGAAATCACTAGAGGTGGAGGATGAAATGTCGATCAACTCAGAGAGCCTATTGGACATCTTTCGCTCACCCAGAATTAGATTCTTCCTACTCATTTTCTTCGTCCAGCCAACAGTTGCTGCTATTATGGCCTCTTCACAGATGCAGATTTGGCTTAGAATTTCACTTTCAATTAGGAAAAATTGGTACTAAAACTTATATGAGGTCATCTCACTGGCTCTGTCCAGATTTACTTTTTAAATCAAAGTAAATTTATGGAGTAATTTAAGATTCAGACTGCAGTTTAACACCATTTTGAGTTTAGATGCACTTAAACTGATCAATTTTTATTTCACTCAATAAAAAACCTCTAATTCGCTTGAATAAGGACGTGTTTTGATATGCATATTCTCGCTATCATATACGCAAGTAATTATGTAAATATATGGATCAAAATGCATAATGTTTTAATGAAAGTCAAAGTAAAGAGATGGCGTAAATGAAATATGGCTTCACAATTGAAGTAATTCCAATACATTTTAGAAATGGTGACTATCAGGTGGAACAAAGGAAAGTTTTACTTCCAGGAGCATTTAAAAGCATTCCATATTTCTTAATGTTAACTGTCGAGACAAACCTAACCTGTGTTGAAGCTGGAACCAACCTTTCGTACTGTCTAGTCGAATTTATTTTTAGCCATATTCCCAAACCAAGATAGATACACAGTGACCTATTCTAACGTTTCCCTCATCTTCGGAAGACACAATGAGCATTGCAAAATAGACTGCGACGCCTTGACAACAACTTCGCATGTGTTGTGTGCTAGATGATCCGTATGTGAAGAGAATAATTTGCAACTCACATTAGGGAGTGGTTCCCTTCTTACGACTACACCGCTACAAGGCAGCGCACTGTTTCAACAAGCTTTTCCACTTCAAAGACTTATCACCGAGCCTGGTCCTTGATTCGCTGCCTAATAGGCCTTGAAAACAACCTGATGGTCAACTTTTCCACATGGCTGCTGGGTGATTTAGTTCGCATTTCCACTCCACCAGATCACAAACTCCCGATTCGCAGTTTATCTAGCCTGCAAAATTACCTGAATCGTGCTGTGCAAATGCTCCACTTAGCAATGCTTGCCACAACTTCCGTTCTGACGTCGCTGTCCACTACTTCCTCTAGCACCTCCAGCACCATCACCACCAGCACGACGTGAGAGAGGCACAGGTACTGGTACTGGGTACTGAGGAACTGGGTAGAGACATTAGCTCAGGTATTTAAGAAGGCAGGAGGCTGTCAAGAGGCGCAGGTAAGTTAGCGCCGTCCGGAAAGAGCTCGGCTACCCTGAAACGCATCGCGCGGTAAGTGGCAGTGATGGTGGCCTCGACAACACCAGCCGATTCGCCGATTTCTTTCTTCTTCTTTTTCATCCCAGCCATAAAGATGGCTGCAGCAGCAACTGATAGTGGACTGCGACCGTCAACCAGGTTGAGATTGAGGGTACGCGTGGCCACGTGGTTAACCATCTTCTGCACGGACACATCCAGATTGAGGTTGGTCTCACAAATACACCGAGCTGGCGTTAGTGTCAAGGCTCTTTATGGAATTCTTCATTGCGGTAGTCGTTGTATTAGAAGTGGAATCGAGCCATGAGATACCTGTTTAGGTGCAACAAAGAGCTAGGTAAGGGGCTGCAGCACAATCACCAGTGGGTGAGGCATGTTAGCAGAACCGGTAACCACACTGGGGATTCCTGCGGACCACCCAATTGAAGCCTCCGGTGTTCTCCATCCTCATGAAGCACTCGGGACATTTCTTGATATCTTCAACATATCCAACTGCAAAGGGGAAACACGATTACTCACGAGCGGACTATCTGATTCCGTCCATCAAACAAATATATCATTCAAGTGTTCTCTACTTTCACCACCGAAAATAGTTTAAATATTATATGAATTCTTAAATGCGATATTCGACCATTAACTTTCGAATGCAAAAATATGTAACTCGTGACTCCTACGTATCAAAATTAACAGATTACAATTTGCCCAAATTTCGCTGTAAAAGCATTGCTCATTGTCATTTATTTTAAAGTCTTCGTTTGGTACCTTTTCAATTGGGGATGGAGTTATTTTTCTTCACTAATGCCTTTGGATCTTTATTTAATTTTTACACATATGAAACGCTACTAACATTACCCCAGAGCTGCTTATTCCATGGCTGATTAATGAGATCGCAGTTATACCAGTCAAATAACAAATCTTTGAAACACCCAGTCACAAATTATGGTACAGAAACAACCAAGAAATGTAGTTGGGAGAAATCCGTAACGATATCTGATGGAATGGCATAGAAGTAGATTAATGGCGTATTTTATTCACAATGCAATCCTTTCCTGAAAGTTTACCGTGAATCCAGAGTCGATTTGTGACTTACAAAAACGTTATTAGTTCTTAAACATCAAAATCAAATAGGCCTGATGTGGCTAAATATTTTCTTGGCTAATCAACTCAAAACTATACCTCTTGGCGAATAGTTACGAAGAACTCAAATGTCACTTTCAACCTCTTCCCGCGGCTTTGCAAAAGCGGTTACTTCCGAATGAGTTGATAAGCTAGGAAGTAAGTGGTAGTCTGCAGTAGGAGCAAAGCGAGAGATTAAGGAATGCCCTCCAAACCAGTATCTTCTATCTTTTTTGTGTGCGGAGGGGTTCATGTATTGTCTTGATGAAAAACCAACCCCGTTTGAGCAGGTGTGATTCCTCAATGTATTGTCACTTCATTGCCCCAATAGCTGACAGTAGAATTGAGCACTGATTGTTACATCAGGTAGTGGTAACAATTTAAAGTGGATTGTTCCTTAGCGATCCCACTAAACTGTTTGAAGGAAATCTTTTTCTAATGAATACTTCTCTTCGGCTGTCTATGACGCTCAAAATTTCCATGAAAGATCAACTCATAAGTTTTTAATCCAATAGGTGAAACAAGTCGTGGAAAATCGGAATAAAAGCAAATGTCTAATTGATATTTTTGCAGCTGAATCCTTCAAGACAACCTTTTTCCAAGTTTAGAAAATTTCTCTAAAAAGGGCAGATTTTTCCAAACCAAAAGATTCTCATTTCCATATAGTTTGGTCTCTGGATTTGGTATCATTATACATTACAACTAGTAATAACTCTGCGATTACCAATTCCGTTAAACAGGACCTTTGAATTCCGTTTGATGGGCCTCGTCGTCCAAAGCCCTTCTCGAACCATCCATTCGGAAGGGCATTTCGTCTTGATTTGTTGGTGGGTAATACGGACGGTTAAATAGGATCTCAGCTCCAGAAGCTAACCTATTGTTAGGCCCAGGGAACTTAATTAATTGAATGTTGAAACCTCTGTTCATAACGTAGGAGACTAAATAGAGGTTTCACATATTCTTGATCCGTGTTCCGTCGTGAAAAGTTGGAGGTTCTGTTGGTGGTGGTGGAGAAGCATTGTGAGATGGACTGCACGAAGACGAGTCGCCGAATCATGAAGGCTGCAGCTTCATTAAAGTGCTGGTGTGGGTAGTAATCAAGCCCATCATTGACGATGTCCCAATTACTCTCATGTGCTGATGTGCTGAATTTGCAGTAAGCATGCCCTAGGCAGGAGAGTTGCCAAAGCGTTGTTGCGGTCTCATGTACAGAATCCGCCAAATAACCATAACTTCCCCTACTGAGAAAGTAGAACAAAGTTCAATGTCGTGCAGCCAAAATTGTTACTGAAATTAAAATTTTCATTTGCTTTCAATATGATCATTATCCCAAGCAGTGACGGTCAAAGGAATGGATCCCTTCCCCTTGGACCCATCTCTACATCTAAACATGATCAACTTGACTTTAAAATTGATGGTAATGATTTTCTGAAGATGATACTGGAAGATTGGCCCTACCCCACGTCGATGCCATATACACCACGTGGTGGAAACGTAAGTTGCCTCTGTCTACTCTCTTTGACTTCCTCCTCCAGCTCCTCCTCCTTCCTCGATACATCACCGCTTCTACTCATCCACCTTCTTGACTTCAGTTGCAGGCTGATATGTACTCGCATCTCAGGCCGAGAAGACCGCCTAACATCATTCGGTACAAGGTGACGCTGTGTCGGCGCTTCGCCATGGATAACTAGTGTCCCTATGAGCGAAATGGTCGGATGCATTGATTGACTGGCATCCAATGGATCTCAGATGATAGATGGCCTTCGAATCCTGCCATACAAACCTGGCCAGACTAGCATCACTAGACGTGCTGGTAACCACCCGTGGTTGGTTTCATTCAGGTTCTGCTTCTGAAGACCTCCTGTTGGTGCTGCTGTCAGTCATCTCAAAGTGAGCCAGGTAGTTGTTTTCACAAGTGAGGTTGGTTATACTTTTCAACTTTTGAATAACTATCCATAGCGAATACTAGTCGGCAATGTCATTTTAGCAACTTTGGCCAACTAGGGAATGTCAAGAAATTAGTTCTTGGTTTTAGAGTTGAATTCATGTATTTTAGTGAGCAAAATGAATGATTTGTATTTAACAAAACCACCGAAAAGTATTTAAGCGAGTTTTTATGCCCTAGTATTCGTCATTTTTACGTGAAGAAGCTAGAAGCCGCCGTGTTGGCTGTGACTGGCTTCAAGGATATCGAGATGGAACAGCGTTTGATTATCCTGTCGCAAGCCATTGAAGCCTCCATCGGACTCCCACACTTTGTGGCAAATGTGGCTTACTTTGCTTGCAGAGGCATGACGGTTCTCACCTCACTGATCATGAAGCTGTGGTCGCAGACAGCCTTTACTACGATGCTCTACTCACCAACTACGATCTAGCTAAGAAGAATTTGAAGTGGATAGGGTTTTTTTCAAAGGATTTACCAGAATCGGAGGTCAACCAGATAGTAGATGAGGCACTGTAAAGTGTGCGAATCGCTGGATAGGAAGTGGCTGGACACAACCAAAATCTCTGTTGTGTTGGGATTCTGTGGTCCACGCCAGGAGAAGGACGCTATTAAGAAGAAGCAAGCTTTACAACACGGCAGCAGCCTGATGGATCCATGAACAGCACTACATTTACGATTGAAAAATGGCAGTATGGTTGTATGATAAACTTGCACGAAATGGGTCATTCGTTAAGCAGTCGTCATTTTTATCATAAATCCGTGACTGGTAGGTCCTGAAGAAATTGAGCAAATGCCCTGCGATTGTAAAGATATCTTCGTTTCTTTTATGGTACTTTGTGATTTAGAATTTCAGAAAATTGGTATGCTTGTATGTATGTATGTACGTTCCCTATTAGTGGGTGAACAATCGAACGCCTGGTGAATTCTGCTTCTCAATGATAGGAAGAGCCGAAATCGAAGGATCAACCTTACTGCTATTTTTCAATCGTAAAAGATTAAATGACAAAGAGATCAGTTACGCACTAGATTATCTATTTATTCGCAGTTAAATGAAATTATGGATCTTGATAAAGTTTCAAGAGGTTCTACCTCCGAAGAAGAAGAAAACGTTAGTGCCAGCGATGCAAGTGACGAAGACATTGACGATTCAATGTCTTTAGAGAGTAGAGAATCGTCAAGTGACACCTCAGAATCAGGCAACCAACTTCTAGACTGCAACGATGAAAGCTACGACGGAAATTGATTCTTAAAACACGGTGACAACTATCCCGAAAGTGGCGACTCCTTGCCTTTAAACCAAACAAAATTTGAGCCCTAGTGCTGTGTCAATCAAGTCAGACCACAGCAACCACTAACCCTTTTCTACAATTAACTCCCTTTATTCCTGATATTTCTGTAAATAAGTGTTACTATTTTCATGACAATGTTCGAGTTTTACTTTACAAAATGTTTTTCTTTGACGAATTATTCATTTTGGGAAGATTGGGATTCGAAGCAGGATTAAAGGATTAAAGAACTAGACCAGAGCTTTGTAAGCAGTTAAGCAAAACTGCCCTTCGAATTCTCTAATCATTCAAATACATCATTTCTACCCCACAAAAAGTTTGCTGCCTTGCCACTAGATAACATGAATATTTATCAACGAACTAAACACTCACAATGTGCACAGTTATGGCCAATCTTCTTCCACGGATCTTAAAATACACCGTAAATGCATTAAAGCAATTTAATTTCTTAAAACCGGAGTATGCCTATAAAAAGCTATTTACAATGCCGGAAAATTCCAAGTAATTCCAAATATTACTCATTGTTTAAATCAATGGTTTTGCAAGTTTCTGTAAATTCGGCCTTGTGGTGGAAACAAGGTTTAAATGACTAGAGTTGACTAACGATTTAAAGCATCGAGCTATTTTACTCCAGCTCCGTGTAAAATGAAACACTGTAACACGATAATCTGCTACCGAGTTAAAAAGTGAGTTAGAAAGTCCACTTACTCTTAGATAAATCACCATCATTTTCATAA
>JAUOZQ010000978.1:0-20110 GCA_030710315.1 Anomotaenia brevis
TTTGGCTCTTAATAGCCTTCGGGGATGTTCTGCACTATACCTCACTCCAAGACGAATCGAATTTCCCACTGCAACGACTTATGAAGGGGAAGGGCGAAAAGAAGACTGCACCGGAGTGTTTTATTTGAAACTTGCATTTGTGGAACGGGCTTAAGCTGTGAATTGGGTAGAGAAACTCTTGTATGCGAAGGGATAGATGCGCGTTCTTATTATACTGCCTGACTTTGTGCGAGCATTGGAAAGAGTTCTTGATCGAAGTACTCACGTGACGCTAGAGACGCTACCTACTGTATTGATTTCGCGTTATTTTTTAAATAATATTTTGAAAATAAGTGGATACCTATTTTGTAATGCTTAAAATTTTCTGTTTCGACTTTGGTTCCATTATATCTCGCAAATTTTCTAGAAAGCGTAAAACATTTACACCTGAGCAATGATTAACTTTGTAATTTGTGCTTTCTTTCGTATATTCTTAAAATTAAAAAAAAAACTACAAAAATGTCAGAAATGACAAAAATGTCTTAATGTCTTAAAACTTCCACTTATTTTCCAATGCTGCAATTTATGCATTTTTAATGAAAAAGCACATGCATAAGCTAATTGTTTTATTATAACCTACAAAAAATGATAAGATGTACCATTTTGCAGCCACTTCTATAGAGCCATCATTGTGATGTTGATTTCTAGATAAAAACACTTCGAAATTCTGTATTATTGTTCCTGTTGCCTCATAAATTCATTTTCTTAGGCGATTCCATTGATGGTAAATTAAGGTTACCCATTTAAATGAACTTGCAGCTTGAGTAATTTTTTTAGGAAAGAATATCATTTCTGAGAACAAAATTGTACTGTCGAATATTTCATTGGGAAAATCGGAGTTATTAAAAAGCTAATTCCTATCTCCTAGACGATCACCCGTGATAAGCATGTAGCTACTCAACGTTTTTTCCTTGACATACAAAGCTGTGTAAAACATTATACGTTGATCCCATGTTTCCATGAATTATCAAATTATTCATGAGTTTTGTCATTTGTGAGAAAAAAAGTGTTGGCAAAAATTGCATTTTATTTATATTATACTAAACAACTTCATCTGCCATTCGCCCTCCTTTCTACCCACTCCCCTCCTTGCTGCTCTTTGCTCTTCCTTCTACACTACTCTGGTCTTCTTACCGCAACCAATGGCCTTGGAGTGCGTGGTCAGTGCTATGTCTGTGTGTTCGTCCTCGCCCTAGTGGTTGTAGAGGGGAAAGTAGCAAAAAGCCCAATAGGTGGCGCTTGCTCGCGGCGAGTAGCGGCTCCTGTATCTTAGTTGGATAGAGCGCCGTACTTATAATGCGGGGGTCGAGGGTTCGAACCTCTCCAGGGGCGCAGTTTTACCACGCCACGCCCTAAGAGGGGTTGGGTGTGAAGTGCGCCGCCACCGGCGTGGTTCCATGGTGTAGCGGTTAGCACTCAGGACTCTGAATCCTGCGACTCGCGTTCGAATCTCGGTGGAACTTGTCCGCTATTCTACACTCCCACCCACCGACTATTTAGCCGCTCACTCCGTCCCCAAATCCACCCGCCTCCCCCTTCCCATGCCCTACCACCTCGGCAATTAGTTTGCATCCACCATCGTGAGCTCCTGTGTGTGTGACCACCAGGTCGAAGGAATTGGTCGACTGTGCGTTGGTAGGAGCGAGTAAAGGTGGGAGCTCCAAGTGGGTGAGAGAGCAGCCGCATAAGGCGGTGAGGAAAGAGGAGCCAAAGGAACCCCCCGCTTCCGGATGCGAAGTGCGCCGGCCGGGAATCGAACCCAGACCGCGCGCGTGGCAGGCGAGCATCCTACCACTGAACTATCGATGGCTCACTCCACCCTACTCCTCCCCACCACAACAAAGCTGCCGTTGCGGACACTGGGAGCAGCGCCAGCAACACCAGCATCAACATCCCGAGGACTTCGCGACGGCGACAGATTGATCAGTGTGTGGCTGGGGAGCGCGAGACAAAAGGCAAAGGTCGAGGCCGCGAGTACACGGGGAGAGGGGCTGCTGCCGTGACTGCGTGGCGCAACGGTAGCTCGTCTGACTCCAAATCAGAAGGTTGCGTGTTCAAATCACGTCGGGGTCAGGGGCTTTTGCTCGTGCGCTCTCTCCTAAGGCCCAGCCCGACTGCTCTAACACCAAACCCTACGCTATTTTCTATGCAGTCCAAGCATATACACACTCGACCGGAGGTCAGAAATAAGCTAAACGATGGATGATTCGTCAGAAGAAGTCGAATTTTTCACCACTCGAGGGACAGACCAATTGGCTGTTGGAGGTTTCAACTCCCTCGCTCTGAAAGCTTTGGAGCATTTATCTTTCCCTGAGAGCCGGGACTTTCTAACTGCAGCTATTCTGCTGATTCCAACTCCACGTGAGTTGCTCAAGCGAGAACAGTTTCTCTGGTAACCGGATTGCATAGGTGGTCCCTGAGCCCTGCATTGATTTTAGGAGCCGTGGTCTTGCGATCCTCTAGAACAATTCAATTTGGAGTCCGACGGTTCTTCCCGAACAACGTCGATATTCGGCCAGGCGTGTGTTCTACTGAGGACGTCTTTCCTTCTCTTTTAACGGTCTTACTTATTACATTGGAGACAGTACCTGTTGAAAAGCCAAACATTGGAGGAAGGGGGAGGTCGGTTTCTCTTACTCTATCGCCTGCCAATTTTGTAAATAAATATATTAAATAATAAAAATATTGGTCAAAATGAATTGAAATATATCAAGTATTGTTTGACCGCCAACGTCTTATGCTTTTGTCTTTTGCAACCCCTGTATCTTCTTATTCTACGTCGATGCAGAAATTCAACTTCTCCACTGCAAAAACCCAAAAAATCAACTTAAAAGGAGCTTGTTTTGCAAGTTTCTGGAAGAATAAACGCTGAAATGCAGAAAAGATTTTAGTTTTTTAAGGTTTAACACACAATGTGCACGTGCACTGCTCTCTGATTAAGAAGACCCACGCAATGCCTAGGGTGAATCAGTCAGTTTCACCATATCTGCCATAGCTAATTTCATAAGCCTTACCTTTTCTTAAACAAATTCTTAAAACAGGGTTAAATAAGAAAAAAATCCCTTTATAGTCATTTTCATGCAAATTTAATTGCGAGAAAATTCATTTAGATAAAATTAATTAGGAAAAATTGCTGTTTTCGTTTGAACTTTGGTCCAAAATGAAAAAGTGTTCTTTTGACAATTTTTTGTGCTTAATTTTTACTTTTAGAACTTGGGCAATATATAAATTCCCAAATCCTCCTTGAATTTACTTACATAATTACATAATGAAAACATTAAAAACAAACAAATCAGAAAAATTTTGCACCTATTAGGTTAACATAGTAAGGTATGGCATTGTATTATTAATAATATAAATTTTAATGTGTTTCGGCATTTTTTGACTATCTATCCAAATCAATTGCGACAACTGAAAAATTCCTTTTGATCTCAAGTTCTTATTGCCTAATGGATGAATTTATAATATTTAAATTATTTAAATATTACAGTGCTTGGTTTACGTTTCAATTTTTACAAAATACATATCGTAGATAACGTGTGTCTAGTTATTCATTGTATTATTACAAACTAATAAGAATTTCTGCTCTCTCTCATACCACATACCGCCTATTACAAATGTCTACCACGGAAACTATTCAGGAATTTAAATAGTTTTAAAAGAACAACACAAGTTGAGATTTCACTTTTATTATTTAAAATTTACTGCCTTCACGAAGGCCAATATGACTAATGTTATTGTCAAACATCAAAATGGGTAGTTAACATATAAGAAACGCCAAGGCAAAAACCACTGAGCAACCTGAAAGCAAAGTGATTTTAATAAATTTAAGTTAATTTCCGTGCTAAAACATCACCTATTTACATGCCTGCAGTCAGCGCATATCCTAAAAGAAAACAATGGTTTATGTGGATGATGAAAAAGTGCTTGTTGGAATAGCCAACGTTTTGGCAATCCTGATAACTCTACCAGTTGAAGTCGTCTCTGTTCCAGAATCTGGGTTTGAACTTGAACTGGATTCTGAGTTTGAACCGGAGTCGGAGCTTGAAACACCAGATCCACCTACGTCAGGTTTCTTAGTTGTCGTTGTCGTTGTCGTCGTGGTTGTGGTTGTGGTAACTGAACATACATTAAACAGTAATTAGCTACCTCATGTAAAATTTCTATTCGATTTCTAAATCAACTTTTCACTTAGATACGTTTAAGCAATTTCCTATTTAACACCAACAGTTCGAATATATTAAATGTGATACTTTGAATTGACATCCCGTATTTAATTATTTAAAATTAACATTTTATCTTGAAAGTGACGAATGTTTTAATGCTTTGTAACTGTAGGCAATAATAAGAAATTTAAATTTAGCAAATTGCATCCTCTTGTGCAATATATTACTTACAAGGCGAGTAGCCATAATCTGAAATAGAACAAATATGGAATTTATTTTGTAATTATTTTTATTGTTCTACGAAATACATAAAATATATATTCATAGAATTACTAGCCTTGTGATACACTATTTTTTCACTTACGCATACACTCTGCTATTTCTGGCGAACTGCCTGATGGTTTCAGGAAAAAAATGATAAGTATCCGACATTCATTACTAAATATGTTTACCATTTAAAGTACAATTACCCTGCTTTTCCCAGTCAACAGAAGCAGTCACAAAACCAACTTCATCCACTACCGAATAGAAGATGCGAACGTTTCGAACCTACTCCGGTGATATTCACCCTATAAAGTGCCGCGTAATCGTGATAATTCTTCACTTCCTTCACGTACGCCTATTTTTAAAGAAGGTTAATAATTAAATATCTGAATGAATTCGAGCTAAAACAACATCGTGACAATTGGAAGCAGTCTTACGGCATGATCCATCCTTGATTTGCCATCCAGCAAACGAACACACAAATACATCATCAATGTAAAGATCAGCCTTTGAGTGGAAAACAAGTGATTTTAATGTAAAATTCAAAAGCCAAAAATTAAACAAATCGGCAAATTTACGGATGCCGTATACGGAGAATCGAGCCTCACGGCAAAATCAATAACTGCAAATCCAGTCTGAGCCTCAAATCGAGAGAAAGGAAAGGTGAAATTGAAAGCTATCTTATCTGCAAAGCAAAAAGACAAACTATCAATCTTATCAAATCTAAATATAAACAGAAAATTGACCCTACTTATCTCGGGCATCGGAAATTGGCACCGCGGAAAGAAATACGCTGTCGCCAGTACATAAATAGGATTACTAGGAACACTTATCATCCTCGATCCCATCAACATTATCAACGCTGATTTTATAACGACCTGTAGATAGAAATGAAGTTGGTTTTCAGATTCAATTAACAGTCCAATACCGTCCTCCTGTGAGCAGTTGGAACCCAAAAGGTGACCATTAATGGAGCATGTGTTATTGTCGTTAAATGTAACAGGATGTGCCTTTTCAACTCCTTTGAGAAAAACGTTGACAGACTAAAATCAACAAAGAGCATTCATTTAGAAGTATCAATGAAGAAAATGAAAACGCTTGGTTTCATTTTACCGAATTTGCGTTTCTCTCCATAAACATCGGTCCGTAACCTCCACTTGGGGCTCCAACTATGCGTGAACCCCAAACATCTTCCGGTTTTATATCTAGAAAAGAAGATATTTTTGAGTCCGTAATGTTAACACGAGAGTTTATATAATAAATATGGGAGATTTGTTCGAAAATCGCTGAGCCATCATTGAAAACATCAAAGATAATCATGAGCACAATGTTCTACAGTGAACAGGAAACACATATTTCCACGGTACTCACACATTTTTAAACAGTGGGCATAATAACTATTCAGTGTACTCACCTTCCCCTCCGATCACAATAACCACACAAAAGAGCAATGCGACTAGCTTCATGGCGTTAACATGCTGTAGTGCCGCATTGGAAGGCTACTTATACTAGCTATGAATGGCCTTGTCTCCTATTGGCTGTCTTTCAGACATTCACCATTCTCGCACTGAGTGGTCAACGAAATTCACCGCGTCGTGCATAAGCAAGTCCTCATTTTTCTCAACGCGCCCACCGTTGTGTTTAATCTTCACTCATCACTACCTACTAATTTCTATTTATTTTGAAAATTCTCTGTAAACAATCATTCAATCTCCTCCGTAATTCTTCGGTTAAAGTTGTTCAAAAAATGTTGGCTAGTTTAATCACACTTTGAATAACCCTGCTATAAAAAACGTATATTTCACTACCATTGAATTTGAATTGGAATGCTTTATTGTGAAAAAGTCACCATGAAATCATATAAATGCACGTGCTTCTATGCAAAGCTATAATCAGCAGGCAGGGAATGGTGCAGACGGACCACTCATACCTCGAGCGAATTGATGTTCTCAGTCACAAGCTTCAAATGGAGCATAAATCTATTAAGGTTTCATATCTACTAAATCACCTACGTAACAGTTTATTAACAGCAACGTCGATTTGGCTCTTAGGGTGTTTGTTGCGTGTTTGCTACTTATTCGATATTTCAAGGTATCTTCCACTCTGCGAAAATCACGCACAGCGGTCATGACTTTTTAATTGAATTTTTCATTGTGATTAACAAAGTCGGTATTTTGTGTAGAAAATAGACAATGTTCAGGCCTCTGTGATGTTATAACTAAAAAAGCATGTCACTAAAGAAGTTCTTGGATCGTAAGGGCCATTTATATTTTAATTAATGTTTAAACACAAATTTCGGTTCTCCGCTTGAATTAACTTGCATTTCGAAACTATTTAAGTAAACTTGTCAAAGCCTTAAAATTGTTGAATTATAATAGTTGTTTTCATTTTATTATCACAGTGTGAATAAAAAATGAACAAACAATTCTGAAAAGAATTCCAGAAGTAAAAATACTGTGCTTTTTGACATCAAGTTCAACATCCCACGCAAAATGACTAGTTGGTTGTTTTTCAATGGCATCGAGCAAAATGTCAATCGGATAATGCAAAATCAGCACACACCAGGTTTCGTTTTTCACCAGAGACATGTTAATTAATAAAAACATTTGAAAATAATGTCGAAGTTTACTAGAAATCACTACAATGTGATTTTTAGTGTCACCCTGGAAGACATACGGTTACCTACCTTCGGGAGTACACATTCCATTGAATTTCTAAACGAACTGATGATAACGACGCCTGTGAGGCCTCCCTAACCCATAGCCAGCAAAAATTGATTAACAATTTCAGCCTACTCGAAGAAGTGCCAGTTTTATCACTAGTATAGTGTCAATCACTAAGCTTGGCAATCACCGACTTTTGGTGTCAATGCGTCTTAGATTTAGAGATATCTATGAATTTTTCCTTCAAATAAAAATCAGATTAGGCTACTTATCGACGAGTTCAAACACATCTTGAATTATTGATGAGCACTGGGTGTTGCTGCAGTCGGAATATTTGATGCAACTCCTTTGTATGCATGTTTCTCGATTATTGCACGAAATTAGGCTCAGAGGGTTCAAATTGTTTCTAATAGGGGAAAACTGCTAAAGCAATTCAATTTATTATTAGGGAGACTAAAAAACTGTTTATCACTAGAAAATCTCCGGTTTGCAGCATCCAAGTTGGTTCATTATTTACTATTATATATAAATGTTTGGAAGCCTTTGAAATTGATAGCACTTTCTCCTTTATTGACGTGTGCAAATTCTAAAATTAAAATTATTTTCGAAAACCTCAAAATTGTGACACCAAGTGATTGACATCGATGGGTCAAGTTGAATATCCCACACCAGATGCAAGTTTTTCCCCTGAGAGAAAAATTCGTGGTAGATGCAGATGCTGAAGAGCAGATTGCGAAATTTTTGAAATTAAATTAAACAAGAATGCTTTAGCGCACAAGCTCTTACGCTAACTGAAAGATCTTTTTATTATTGAGAAATATACCTCTGTAATTGATGGACTGCCTATCGTACATCATACCTAGCATCACAAATGTAAGCCGTTTCTTAGTGGCCTTCAGTGTTAATAAATTCAAGCTAAAACAACTTTAAGGCAGCTATTTTCCGTGCAAAAAGTGAAGTGGATTGTGCAATGTATCGAACAAAGCATAAATTTTAAGTCACTGTGCTTTGTTGCCAAGTCATAGGAAAGAGGGTCGAGACAACCAATGAATGATTGATTTCGTCTCAAATTTTTCTCAATACAAGAGGCAAGAAGTGTTGAGTAGACGTGTCTTAGGACTGGCAAATAAAACCACGATTTTCAAGCTTAGTATTCGGGTTAATTTTGAAAAGTGCTGGGTAAAATGCAGGATCATAATCATAGGTATCAGAGCATCAATGTTGAATTGTGAATTATAAATAGCTAAAAAAGCTTTCAGAAACCCTCATCTTTTTTGAATTTCAATGTTTTTGCGAGCTGCGATTTTAAAATTCAAATATTACCCATAAATCAAGACAGCTTTTTCTGAAATACGCTGAAGAAGTTGTTCATGTACTTTGGATTCTTCTTTTGGTCAATTTAAGGCATTTTTTTTAACTGATAAAAAAGAGAGGGCGTTAAAAGGCAGGTATTTATGTTACTATAAATCGAGCAGTAAGCTGCGTTTGGAGTAATGGCATTGTCCGCTGCGCATCCCTAACTTTCCTTGCTGGCTGATTGTTACGACACGGATACTATCCCATTTGGATTGTCTTGTAACCGCCAAATTCCACACCCTACGCCATCTATGCCGGATCGACGGCCACCAGTCCCCTCAATTGTCACACACATACTGATCCTCGATGCTCACACTCGAATGCATCTTAATCGAGTCGTCGGCAACAGGCCTCTTCCCACTGGCCCGCTCACTCATCCTCAATGCCCACACTCAATCGGATCAAGGGGCACTAGCCCAATGAACTAACTCAAAAACACCCTCACTTTTGCTTTTTTTGTGTATTCTCCAATTTTTAGGCACCAATGTTTCACACTTATTTGATAGTTTTCTTAACACGATTGCTGAAAAGCCGATTTATTTGTCTCTACTTTATTCTAGGATGTTGGTTTATAAATATTTTTATCATCGACCATATAATTGATCAATTTTCCCCTTTTGTCCATCAATATCTCAAGCAAGTGTATAGTTAGTTTTTTTTAATAAACAACTCCATTATTAATGAAAAACTGAAATAAATATATAAAGGGTGTTTACACTATTTTATCCAACTCCAGAGTATGAAAACTTAATCTTAGTTAATAAATAAGGGTATAAATATGAGGTTTTCCAAATGATACACTTGCTGTTACGTAGGAAGGAATTGCTTTTAATACCTCATTCATTTTTAATGCGATTTCGTTTAACCTAAATTCTATATCATTTTGGTTGCTGACTATTCATCTAAGCTACCAATATGACCTTAAATATCAGACATTTAGCCAGGTGTCTGATGCTTCTTCTATAGGTAAAAATGATAAAATTTACTTTACATGACAAATTGCAACCTCCCCGATTGCTTAAGTCTAAAGCAAATGAACAATTCGTACATTTGTATAGAATTACAATGGTTATAGTTATGCACATGTCACACTGGAAAGAGACATCTAATCACTTTTGTCCACGCTTAGCGGCACGTGATACATACCGGTTTGGTATCACTGGAAAAGGAACCCTTTGTGTAGGGCATACACATCCCACTTGAATGTTGTTTCATAGGTGGATTTAATTTTGAAAAAAATACCAATTCGCTTGAGTAAGTAATTCCCTGGATTTTCACAATTTTCAACAGATTTGTAAATGTAAAGAGTACGTGCCAAACATTAAAATGTAAAGAATAAATGTCTCAGTCATTAGGAACATTGCACTGGAAGAATAATACTACGCTTAATGACATTTAAATAAGTTGCTGATCGTAATTTTCTTTTTGGTGAATTATTCAATTGAAACTCATCAAGCGTAATCTTGTGAAAGCGAGCAAGTTTCTCAACCATAACTCATCCGGTGATGAAAAAATTGGAAAAAATTCTATGATAAGCGTACAAAGGGTTTTTCACTGCAGCCCTTGTTCGCAACGATTAACGACAGATCGAAAAAGTTGAAGACTTAATTTCAAGTTAAATGATTTTGGGAATATTTTGTTCAGAATTTTTGTTAAGTAGGGGCCAAGTCCCAATTATCATTGAGCCTTTTCAACAAGTCACAACCTCGAATTCATTAACGTGCGTGTTTCCAAATAAATTGGATATTTTTTAAGTGAAATAATTAATTTCGATTTACATTTACCAAAAGAAGACTCATGAATACGGCCAGTTCTCATTGTGATGTCTTACTTAGTTAATTAAATATTTTCACTTAGAAAAACATGGTGGAAATCTCGCTGCTTTTTAGCATGTAACAATAAACTAATTGATAAGCTGAATTAATACTAACATTTACTCTATTATATTTATCAGAAGCACCTTTACTCTTGGCTATGTCAATGCGACTTTCCAAAGAACCTCGAATTTCATTTGGTTATTGCTCCGGAATATAACAATCGCGAGCAGGGGCTCTAGGCTTGCATTCTTCTAGTTTGTGAATTTCCTTACTAAGAGGCACTGGTTTTCAGAGTGTTTAATATTTGAAAGGATATTCTGTTATAAATTCATTTAAATTCACACCGTCGTTTGTTTAGAAATGCCGGTTGACAAACGAAAAATACAATTTGATGATTACGTATTTTACATTTTTATTGTATTATTTAAACGTTTTGTTAGTCATAGGTGTAAAATATTTTATTGGAAATTTTAGAGCAGACACCGAATTCCAGCGAATTGTTGGATTTGAGAATAAAAGTAGTAAACATATATTTTTATGATGATTTGTCTTGATTTTACTGGGAAATATACACAAATACTTGTATTGTCATTCTTATATTTTATAAGTAATTACAAGTGACTGTCCAATACATTTTGTCACTAGTGACTGCCATTCTCCTAAACACGTGTATGCGTCCTAAAAAGGCACAAAGGATTCATTTAAATGTGGAATCCATTCCATTGTAGTGGACGATGACGATTGCAGTTAGGGAAAAAGATTTTAACAATAGCTCATACATCTGATGGGTGCTTTACTATCATTACCTTCTGTCATATTTCAGGTGTATCTTCCTAGTCAATATTCAGTATTTCTACATTCGTGTTTTGAAATATTAAAAGTCTCATCTGTCTCTCTTTCCCTACAGAATCCGCGAAATCCGTAACGGAGTCCATGGGTGAACTGAGCAAGCGGGGTCTTACACCATGCATATTAATTAGTATCTGCTTTCCACGTGGGGTAGAAATCCAAGCATCCGCAGCACCTTTAAAGCCAAATATATCTGCTTCATCTACCCAGATCTGTTACATCCAGTCTCTGCAGAATGACCGTTACGGTTTTCAACATCAAATACTTATAGACATAGTCTCTTGGTGACCCTAAAACTGTTTTTTCACTGGCACCCAACAACTCAGGCGCCAAGAGGGCAGCTGTGACACCACAATAAACCTGCTAAGGATGAAAACATATTTAGTAACTTAAATACGTTTTCATTAGCAGAGGCAAACAAGTGATTCAAGAAAAGATACCGTGACAATCCCACATGTCTGCGCAAATTTGTCCATGTTTATGGTGATTCTTTTAAATAAATAAAGTAAAATGTTCGTTTAACAGATACTGCTACTGATGCAATTCTAAGAACAGCAATGATTGCTTTATTTGAGTTTGGCGACCTTTGCCACAATAAATGATATTTGTTGTTGTTCTGTTGTGAGAGATATGCTTGGATATCTAATTAAGAATGGTTTTACTTGGCGCAACAACTTGACCCTGGCTAGATAAGCAGTATTATTTGATTTTAAGAATCAGCAACCGCGAAATAGGTTAAGTACCAATGATGCTTTAAAAGGTCAGACTAGTCAGTTCTGACTAGTGATAATGCAAATGGAACTAGGAGGTGAATTAACATCTGATCGTGATGAAATCCACTTGCAGTTTAGATGTGCGAAAATCCTCAGGCTTTTCACTGCGAATGATATAATTTGCAAAAGGCTTTCTTCATAATAAATGGAGATTGTTCTACTACCTTTGCAAGGCAGGCAATTTAGAATATGCTCAAAATGTTAAACTTGCTTATCACCCAATGTCTCATATGTAAGGATAAATACATTAATCATGTGATAATAATTCGTGAAATTGAAAGCAACTTTTTTCCTTCGAGGTTCTATTATCTGTTAAATATTTGACCCCATCTTACACGACAAATGTGGCTGTTTTTCAAGGAATCTAGAAATCGTAGCTTAGAAATTCCTGACTAAGCTGGAAATTCTTTAAATCGTAGTTTCCTTCGTACATCTGGATTAGCACTGGTATTAGCACTAAATTTAAAGCTCAAATCATCCATTAGGCCAAGAATGCACGATATGTATCAGTTCTGAGCTGTCAGTGAGCACAGGAGGCTTTTCTAATTTGCCTAACGATAATCACATCCTTAACGACGCTGCTTTGCTGGGGTACCTTGCTCTCTTAGTGTTTTTAATATTTCAAAACCCTGTGAGGCTATTTCGTCATCAGAGAGCGGTTTTGAGAATAGAAAAACAGTTTATTTTTATAGGAATTGATTTTCAATAACTAACAGCGATCCTCCTGCACTTGAATTCATAGAAAGGCATCGAACAGGTCTAGCAAAGTGAAATAGACAACCACCGAAATTATACATTCTGCTAGTAAAAGTTTGCGGTGGTCGTATTCCAGTGTCTCGAAGAGTCCTTTCGAGAGATGCACACACGGTCGTATCACACAAATAGGATTTTCAATTTCACACTTGGAGCCGACCAAAGTGAATACGACTCAGGATACAACAATCCTCTACAGCATGACAGGCTGGCTGCAACGTGGATGGTTTGTTTGATGTTTGACATTAGCTGACCATCAAGCTTTGACTGAAGAGAAGTGTCAGCTTAACTGCTCTTGGACAGTTCTTCCTTAAGGACGACTAACAAATACGCCTGGGCAGCGTTGGATGCTGTTCCAGAGTGAAGTTTTAGCAAACCGGCGAGGATTTTCTAGCTCAAAGCTGTGACATTCTTCGGTCCAGTGCACACCGAGTGAGATCTGTCCCTGCATGTTAAGAATTCGTAGGATAGAGTAGGATTTTCAGTAAAAATCTGCATTGAAAACATTGGTGTTTACGGCATCAGGCTTTGCACACCAGAGATTTTCTGTGGAAAACTGATATCAGAGCCGGCTCCGTAGCTACGTCTATAAATTTCTATCTGAAGTGTCTTATTCAGTCCGTAAGATAGCATCCGAATCCGAAGGCGTCCCTTGCCGAGTACCTAAGTACATTTCTTGTCATTACTTTTGTCACAGTGGCTCTCCTTGTGGCCTTTATCTTCACCCTTCCTAAATCACTGTAAAACTGTAACTTACTAAAATATATTTCACTAGCAATGGGTAATAGTGACTAATGCTCTAATAAGAGCTGGCTACTTATCATTCTGGTGATCCCATAAGTACTCTCGGAACATACGACTAAATTGTACAATGAATGTGCTTCCCATCTTTCTTTCAATCTATTAACAAGCTAATTGATCTTTCATTTTCGCCAGCTTTCTTTGGGTGTGACTCGAAGAACACACCAATTTCAGTTTCAGTCGCTTTCTGGGGCATTATGCATATACATATATATATATATATATGTTCCGTGTGAATTTTGAAGAAATGAAACACATCACCAAATGTTGCCTTTAATTAGGCATTCTTGATAATCGATGAATTCCCTCATTCCAATCGTTGGCTTACAAATACATTAGCTATTGTCAATTCTTTTGGGTTTCACCAAAATGTCATGTTTAACTTCTCTTCCCTAGATCTCGCAAATGAATTTATTATTTAGAGGCGACCAAAATGCTCTGTGGTTTAGAAGTGCCAAAAGACGGTGAATTCGTTCTAAAAATATGATTGAAACTTGAGGTATAAGTGTGAAACACATAGGGGTATTTAATTAAAATAAACACACACTCCGTGGCTGCATAAAATCCTGTTGAGTTCAGCTGTGCGATAAGCATTGTCGAAGTCAGTTTTCATTAACTAATCCAATTGAATTTCATCTCCGCTTAGTGGATTCAATGTAACTTCATGTATCTCTAAGATGTTTGAGCATGCAATTCTGGATATGAATGGTTTAAGCCCAAAACTACCAAAGCATGCCAAGATTTACATAAATTAAACTACAAACTTCCCGTTCATATATTGCCTTTTGTTCAAAGGGAACTTCTTTCAATTTGTCCATTTTTTATCTCCCCTGAGGTGCTTTACAAACCACATTCATACCTTGTCTTTGTAATGACTGAAACATTTTAAAAAGGCACGAAATATGCAACTTAGTGTTTACGACCATCAAAAATGGAATTTGATTTCCTGGTTTAAGTAAAATAGACCACATGGGAGAGGGGGAATTTTAAAGCTTACATACACATACATATATATGTGTGTGTGTGATTAGATAACTGACGTCTTTCAGTAATCTACTCGGCATCAAAATCGAACGTTTTCCATCAACGACGCCGCATGCACTTTTCAGAGGGCTATTTATTGTCTCGTAGGGGAGGCTGCAAGACGTCTGAATCAATAAACAGAATTTGAGACAGGTCCTGGCTAATGAAGAGAAGAAGGGATTTTTCAAGCCCATGTGCATTTCTAGTGCCTCGAATTGCCTTCAGGGTACGCACGAGAATGTGTTATGCTTCACAATGTCATTAGTTCATCGACCGAAAGACCTTATCGTTTGTCCAACAACACCACGCTGTCAAGAATGTTGACTGCGTCTGAAATTCTAACAGTCACCATCATCGAAAAATGTATCCTTTATAGAAAAGTTTATTAGCATTCACTTTCTCTTCTACTTCACCTCACTACAACTATCCAAAGCATTTTAGGAATGTCGTTTTCCCAAACGAGAGGTGAACTTCAATGCGAACCTGCTTTCTTGCCAGGCCACTCTGTCAGTGGAATGTTGCACACTAATTCTCAATACCTCAAAATTAAGGAGTTTTCTCGTGATGAAATCAATATCTTGTGTTTGACTTTAATTCCGTCTAGCTTCTTCTCAGACTGGTAGGGGCCTTACTTTATCCAAAATCACTACCTATCAATTTAGAGTAAGAGAAAAATTATTTTAGAATATGGAACTGGTGCAAGTAATGCTGTGTACAATGCGCCCATGGAACTAGGAAGTGGAGTGACATATTTAAAGCCCTTCCACTTATTTAAGGATCCTGGATTACGGTCTGATGCCCTCGAATTTATAAAATGCCCATTTCACTTGCAAAATTTCCACGCCCAAATCACGTCCTTTGTAGCAAAGAGTTAAACAATACTGCCAGCCGATTAGCCTCTTAGAAAAGCAGATGCTAAACGCCAAAGCCAGTCACACCAGACTGAAATACTTTATGACGCCTGTGAATGTTCACCCTCTGCCCTCCACTAACCATCAATTCCCTTCCTTCCTTCCATTTATTCTTTCTCATGATTTCTTTGATGAATCTTAAGGTCAGTTAGGCTTATTTAAATATGTTTCACACGTTGTAGTAATGTTTTTTAACATTCTACCGTAATCTGGTAAAATAAAATGTGAGATTATAGTAATAAATAACCAGTCCTGATAAATGTTGCACATCGTATTACTGACAACACTATAAATTCACTAGGAGATTGATTTATTTCTCAGTAAACTTAAGATATAGTATCTGATTTGAGTTAGTGGGCTCAGTTAATTTTTGTGGATTTGTTATTTTGCAGAAGTAATCTGTAGAAAAAGAAACGCCCTATTTGCGTATTTGCTTTTGCAGTTAAGCATGACGTGACAGGTAGAAGCTGCAATTTCGTAGCTACCGGGTTTATTACAAACCACTGTTGGTTAATTGGAAATTACAGATTCAGTGGACAATCTTATTAGAAGTTGAAAGCAAGAACTTCTTTGTCTTGCGCCGACAAATCAAAGATCCGTAGCATCGCGATGGCTGAAAGGCTCCAACAAACTACAATTCCAAATGCCCCTGCTGAATTCACATCTATTCGCCACGCTGGCAACGTAATTTTCATCAGCTCACCACGAGAGTGCCTGATAGCATAGTGGTAGGGTTTGAGACATCTAGAAACGAATTCACATCATCGCAACTGCCATATTACAACATATTTCTCAGCTCGACACAGATCTAGTTGAAGAAATTCCAAATGTGCACAAAAAATGTTAGATCAAACCGAATTAACTCGTTTGCTACTTGACTTATTAAGTAGTGTTTAGTGGAAATTTCAAGCAATCTTAGCGAAGTAAAATCACTGTCATTTATCTATTCAATGATGAACAGTGTGTTTCAAAATTCGGCAAATTGACACCGCAGTCTGTTTGTGGCATTCTTATATTGTTAGGATAAATGGATTCGCCGGGACTAGTGAAAGAATCTCTTGCTTTCTCCTCAACATTGTTGGTGAATGAAAGAATGACTTTTAGCTCATTCAAACAAAAGTGTTTTTTAGTGGGTCTGTGATCCGAGAAATCGCTAATCTTAAGTAATGTTGAGGTCTCCAACAAGAGGGCAATTTTTCTACACCTGAAGCTATAAATGGAGCTGATCTCTAGGTATTGTGTGATGAGTATAAATGATTGTGTATGATCAGATCTGAATAACACAGACACGAACTTGAGGAAGAAATCCATATCTTTGAAAGGTAAATATTGGTCATATTAAGTGACTGCTCCATTATTATATTTTCAAATACATCCGAAACTTCTCTAAAGGCCCTGAGATTTCACTCTATAAAAGGTATCCACCATGGTGCACTTGAAGACCAAGTAACTCAACCAGACCTACAGAGCTGGCAGCAAAAGGTAGCAAAAAATAAAGACTGTAGTAGGCTGGACATCGAAGGCAGCTTACCTGCGTTGGTGCACATTTAACCTTGACTCATATTTTGTGCATTCTTATGTATTTTCATGAATTACGCTTTTCATGAATTAGAATCGATAATTTTGTTTACGTCAGCAATCTTCAAGCAAATGAAAAGCTCAGCATTGGGAGTATTATTCCCAAATGCTCTGTAGCGAATTCCGTAGAAGCTGTTTCTGCTATTTCTAAGGATTCAAATACTTCTTTGGGGAAACACTCAATTATCGAGTTAAGCAAGACGTATTAGGGCTTCACTAATCCATTTCCAACCTATTATTCGAAAAAGCAGCAAATAAGAAAAATTACCAATGTTTTTTTAAGAACTGAATTAACTGAATATGAAATCAATGCACGAATGGAGCATTTTGTACAGCCTTTGAAGATAAAATCGGTGATTAATTAAAGCAAAACTGAACAATTTTAAAACGAATAGATGACAAATGAAGAATGTAATACTGACCTTAATAAGAAACGCTGGAGTAGACAGCTCTGATACGTGAACTATTAAAAAAACTGCAAGATTTTCCAAAATGAGCACCTTATATTTTCTAATGCTGTTTGACGAATTGCTAGTGGGTATCACTAGTTGTGGGGCTTAGACGGAAAAGATTCAAATTTAATTCCTACCTATATCAATCTACCTTAGTGATAGTCCTATTTAAGAGTTAAACATTTGCCTCTCCCTGAAATTCAAATGCATTTCAGCGGATTAATAATTATTATCTTTTTGGCTAAGTGAGTAATAATTAAGTAGGTAGCTAAAACTAAATTAATCTGCTGCAACGTACGCCAGCTCTCGAATTTGAAACATAGCAAAAATCACAAATCTGAAAAAGACAAATCAGTATGTAATGGAAATTACGATATTCAAAACATGCTATTACTAATGACATGCGATGAAATGAAAAAGAAGTAAAAATGTTTTGAAAAAAAATGAAATGAAGGCATTATCCACACAGCCATTAACGCCTTCACCGAAATAGACCAAGTTGCCACACTATAACCAGCTCTCCATTCATAAAACGTATATTCTAATCTCAATGATCGTAAAAAAGATGCAGTAAGCAAATGCACTGCGGGGGTGGGTAAGTGGGCGGGTACAGTTGGAAATTCAGAGCCGTTCGTGATCTATTCGCTGCCAGTCTTGGGTGCTGATTGGCAAACTGCTTCAAGGAAATAAAAACTGGCATTATTGCCGGGCGATTCTTTCGACTTCGGCATCCACACGAGATACTGAGAAAACCTGAAGTGAAGATATCCACCTCAATTGTGCACGCACTTGATGTGGTGGTGATGATGATTACAAAGAAACCCCCTACTTACGGTGTAAACTCTATCAAAGTCGCTTTTCCTCCTGTCACTGGATTAAATGCAAACTTGTAGAAAGTCTTGTTCCCATGCAAGCAAACCAGATGGTATTCCTCACCCGATCTGCAATCGAAGATGAAAAGGCTGTCATGGCGGGATTCCAGAGTGGGAAACTGGTAGAGACTAGATTAGAGTCGCCTCACCTGTAGACGAGCACCCTTTTCGTATCGTCGAAGTTGGTGGAAGACACGGCAGTGTGGGCGAAGGCAAACGCTCGCGCCCCCATGATTTCTGAGTCTTTGAGCAGGATCGTGCTCCTCACTGCCTCGTGCAAGTGACCGCTCAAACTCTGCTTCTTATCTTCGACAGCAGTTGGATTACAACGCTGCGACAACGTCGTGCTGTTGTTCTTTTTACTCAGCAAGGGCAGCGTGCACCCCACAGCCGAGACACTCGATGTCCCAATTCTACCCATCCATGCTAGTGCTTGAGACTCCGAGGCTGTTACTCAAACTAGTCAAATCCAACGGTGACCCCTCCACCTTCATGGCAGGGAGTACTTTGGTCGCTGTCTCAGTCTCCTCTTCCACCTTCACCTCCTTGTCTTGCTCCTCTCTTGCACCTTGCTCTTTTGCCAGCTGGTATGCACGCAGGTCAAATACGTGGACGATTTCGGAGTTGGTGGCCACAGCCAGAAAATGATCGTCGGGGGAGAAACTCAGCGAGTTGATCGAGGCGCCACTGCATGCAAAAGCAAAAATATCGTTTACTTCAAGCCTACTCCAAATCATGACAGTCATTCTTAAGTCAAATATGATGAAATATACCAATACGTTTAGCTCAATAAAAGCGGTTTTTCTGCTGCGTCAATGAAATCTTCCTCAAGACTTGCTGAGATTGAAAGCAGCTGCAAACCTTGGAATCCTCTTAATCTTTCGATGGGCTTTAGCTAACTACGTAGAAAAAGGAAACAGAGGCCGGAGTAGTTGGTTGTGTCTCACCTCGTGGAGTCGAGACGGATTTCCGCTTGGAGACGACCGCTCGCAGGCGCGAAGACGCGGACGAGGGTTCCGTGCGAAGAAACTGTTGCAATTCGGCTTCCGCTCGAGTTCAGCTGCATTGCCACGACATTGTGTCGATGCGCCTTGAAGTTAACCACTTTCTATAAACGCCACGAAACGAATCAATAAACTAACGTGACTGAGGTGACTAAGGCATGTCACTTCGACGAAATTCCTGAACATCGAATGGTGCACTTGTGTTTCCATCAGAACAAAGATAAACACCTCTCGTAGGAACTTAATGAGTCAGCGACACCATGGTTCCTATCAGATGCCTCATACTAGCTTGCGCAAAGACCTTCAATATGGAAAACGAAACGAGAAGGCACACACAACCACCGTGAATTGCTGACAGCTTCCGGTTGAGTGAATATGCCTGCAACCAAAGTCACTTGATTGATTGTAGGGAAAGTTGAGGTAGATTCGAAGTGAACTCACTGATTTGCCGGCAAGATCGGTGAGGTACACACGGCCCACCTCATCCCGTTGCGTGAAGGCCAAGATGGAACCTGTTCCCTCCAAAAGGGCCAACGGACCACCCGCCGTTGGGGCAACGTTCTCCACCGAAGAGACACTCACCCATCTCTTGTGTGGGATCGGTATGATACAGGCATCGCAGGTGGCCACTGTGAACTGCAGTGGAAACAAATCAAAGTGCCTTAAGCTCTCCGGGTTCGGACAGCGAGGAAAGTGTTGCAGACCCAAAGTGTTGCCAAACCAACCTTCGCGTTCATAGTGAGCCCCGTTATTCTATCAGGACAGGTTATCACGTGGGGTCTGAACCTG
>JAUOZQ010000097.1:0-360055 GCA_030710315.1 Anomotaenia brevis
AGGTAGATGTACCTTTTCAGATCCTCGATGTTGGCATGTTCGAAAATCGTCTTTGCAGGATTTTGGAGTAGTTGGGGTACCGTCTTTTGCATCTTCGATGCCATTAATAAGGGTTTCCTTGAGAACGGAGTCTGCCATGAGTTGGGTGGGTTGGAAGCATTTTCCATCGAAATTCTCGACAGAAACCCTAGAAGAGTGCTCTGGTGTGTTGTCGTACTTTTGAAACCGAATATCACTAGGAAGCTAGTTCCTCTACCCCTTTATCATCGTTCAAACTATTCTTCAATTTCGATGGTGGGACTCTCCCATTTAGATAAAGGTCCAAGGTGTTGAGGCCTTTTATGGGCTGATGCAGAAACTAATCTTGGCGAGACTGTATTGAGCAGAGACCCTTACGGCGCACTAGATGTCACAGCATTGATATTAATCACACGCACTGATGTCTAACATAACAATGATTCATTATGCCCTCCCGTGTTCACGAATTCTGGTGACCAAATGGCAAGACTTTTGTTGCCATCCTGTTGAAAGTTTTCTTAGTACAGCATTCTAATTATGAAGACTGGTATTTGCCGACAGAAATATCTGGTAGTTATCCAGAGATCATTATCGATTAAATTGTACAAGTCCTCAAAGTTTTTGCCATTTCTGCTCTTTCATCCTGATTTTGAGAGCGTCTCTTCCTTCGACTTTGAATAGTTGAATCCACTTACAGTCTGTAGTCTTTTTTGGAGCTTAAGTTCCAAGAACTCTTGATCTCTACGACGACATTCAGTTACAAAGTGAATTGGCATGTGCCTATGCCAGTATCCAATATCTGGCGTCCCTAGAGCCTCAGCGTAGTGTAGACCTGTTGGTTTCCTTTGGATTTCAAGGCAGTCCATCAGAACCACATCCCTTGAATCCGCACTTTTGAGATTGCACCTTGATCTTTGGTCATAAAGGAGCCATTTCTCCGTACTGCCTCAGAAGTTTCATCTGCGAGAATTCGCTCTTCAATTTCGATCGATACTGATAAGGGAGATCACTTCGACGCAACGTTTTTGGGACATTAGAAAAGATTTAAATCCATGAGAGTTTAATTTTCCGCCTACCTACATTCGAGGTAAAGTGATCTAATATTTTTAATTTACCTAAGCTTTCCAACTGAACATAGCACGGTGGTTGAGAGAGCATAGATCAGAGAAAGGTACACAGTTTGTAAGCGCATGTTTATTTGTCCTATTATGATAGTATTGAACTCGATTTATAACCCTGATTGGATTGGAAAGTTCTAGAAACTGGCGAGTTAGGTTTTGAGGATGGACCGAAAATTCAGCTGATTTCTTATGATTTAATATATTTTAAGAAAGAGCACATCTATAACTGAGCTCATTTCCCAAAATATTTATCATTCATGTCAATCTACTGCTAGAGTCAGTGATTTTTTGCAGGAGAGGCCTTTGCTTAGGCTCAGTGTCTGGGCCCTCAACAAAACCAAAGAACTGGTTTCATGCTCACACCTTCTCCCTACCAAATCGTATGCCCTTCCTAGTTAGGTATTTCTTAGGGCTCAGTGGACTCCCAAAGAACTTGCAGCTTCCTGCTTCACAAATCAGGAGCCTCGATGTCTTCAGGCTATCAAACTGCACGTGGTCATACCATCTACCTCTGTCAACTCGGAAACTGGCACTGTGTTCTGGTTTTTCTGAGTCACCGAAAATGGGTTTCTGGAGGCTTTGGAAAGTGAGGGAAGACAGGTGGAGCTAAATTGTGGCAGATGGGAAAGCACTCACCACGTCTTGTACAATATTCGAGGTATGAGCTGTTGCATTATCAGAAAGAAACGGAAGTTCCATTTTTATACTTGAAATCTAAGCGTACTTTATCTCCCTTAAAAGGAGATTAGTGAAGTTGATTTCAGTTTAATTTGCCAGTATCACGTCATCTCCTTAAGTGCTCTGACATCTTTTAATTGGCTCCTACTTGCTTGTTTTACTGCCCTCAAAAATTTCGCAACCATTTTCATTGTACGCATAGATCAGTTGCCCGGTTACGTCGTATGGTAGATGGAGGAAATCGCGTTATTGAGCATTTAGCTCCTGGGAACTTAACATATCATTTGGTAAGAAATAATCTAGTTGAATTCTTAACAGCTACGATTCCAGTTCTGTTATGTTCTAAACACTTCTTTTACCCCTTTCAAATTATGAGATAAATCCCCCAAAACCTTTTTCATCTCTAATTACATAGTGTTATTTCAATTTGAAAATTCTTTTTTCGGCAGAAATTTATTTCGCCTAAACTATCACAGCTGTGGTTTTGTCATTTGTTCTTTACAGAAGAGGTTTAAAAAGTTTTATCTCAAATATAATAGAACGTTTGCATATAAGCAAAATTTGTCATTAAATAACTAGAAAGGGTATTATGTTCACTCGGGTTTCTGCGATCTAGGCTAAAATGTATCGATTTGCGATCAGCCAACAGGCGTATGCGCAGTGTGTCACCGTCTTTGGGAATCCGTATTTGCATAAAATATAATGTATTTTGGCTTCCTACTTGACAAGGTTCCACTTGACGGACTAAAGAAAATTAATCTGACTCCCATTGTTAAATGATAATACTAACCGTAGGTAGTTTGCTATTGCACCTTGGCAACTGTCCTAGATAGGGCTTCTCTCAAACGGCATTTTAAATCACCACAGTTTTCTCGTATCGAAAGCACGACTTCTAGATTTAATTAAATTGGCATGAAACATGAATTCCGCGTTCTCCTGTCTTCTTAATTAGCAGGGTTCTTGCGATTAAGTGGTTACCGTGAACCATTTTCTCAGCATCTGCGGCACTCCAGATTCAAAAATTTTGCTCTAATTTCTTGCCGCAATGTTAAAATGTCATCCTAACAGCGATATAAGGCGATCAGATAAGCGATTTTTGCTAGATCAGCCCGATAAAGGGAGTAAGCATCTTTAAAGCGCTTCATGATGTCTGGAGGTAAGTAAATTGTCATCCGTACTTGAAAACGGTTTCCAATGTCAGTTTAAGTACCAGAAGCAATGAATTTGCACTATTACTACGTAATAGACGGTAAATATATAAAATACTTGCATTTATAGTTGACATTAAGCCCATTTTACAAAGCCGAGATAAGTGTTAAGCACGCGCCCTTTATCGGCTGTAAAAAAGACTGCTTTATTGCTGTCAGAGTGCATTGTACCTTATTCTTAAGTAGAGAACATTCAAGTAAGCGAATTTCTGCTCCAGAAAGGCATAAACAACATACGAATGATTAGATTAACTGGGGAGACAAAATATTGCATAATGATGGGTCTTTCTTAGGAAATCCATTATTTCAATGGTTTCACCCTTCAATAGTAATTAACAGCAAGGTTGACAACGATCATAGTGCCAAAAACGAATTCAGCTGCAAATGTACTACATGTGACAAAAACATAAGCCTTAACACATCTTATGCTGGTTGTTGAATTCAGACTGTTATGGATTATACTATTTGAAAGTCGATCTTGGCTTATAAATACAATACGCAATTACCTTTTAATTTGAGAATCTAACACAGGTATTTTCTGTAAGTAAAAGGAATTCAGAAATTTTTTAATTCAGAGATATTAGAAGTTGTTTTAACACTGTTCTAGTAGATAACGGCCGAGCCCACAAGATTTTGAGGTAAGGACCTCATTTTTATTAAATATACAAACGAACATGTATTGAGTAGTGAGAAATCATTAGCAACAAAAACGACACATATAAAACTCCTCTTTCCAAATTTTATTTAAGTTCAGTAATTTTAAAATATACAGTCAACTTTAGAGATAGTATGAACTACTGTAATATTGATAGTTTTGTTATGCTTAATAAATATAAAACTATTTTTAAGTAAATTTTTAATTTACTTTTGCTACTAGTTGAACAGTTTATTTGTGACTTTTGCGTCAAGGCTAAGTTTTGTTTTAGTTTTTCATTTAACTAGTACTCTCGGCTATCATTGGTTTATAGAGTTACAGCAATTTAGCCGCAGTTATCGAAATAGACAGCGGCAAGTTGCTTTAAGCATCGCAATGTGTAGGTTTTGATAAACAATCACCACATTTCCTTCATTTTATGTTTTTGCAAACAGTTTTCATCCATCCAAGTTAGCTTCAACTTAAACTTTATTATTTTTTAGACAAACACGAAGATGACTGTCTGGCAAAAATTCCATTTATTGCCGTCGTCGCTTTTATATTAGTATTGGTTGGAGCATCAGTAGCAGCGGGAACACTTTATAAAGCATTCCTAGAAACAGGAAACATCTTTAAATACAACTTCATCGCCATTCCATGGTAGGTTTTCGCAATTTGTCAATTTTTCGCTAATTTTCGGATTACTCACACTTTAATGTGCTTTTATATACCAAAACACAGTTTATTTCTGCTTATGGCTCTACTTGCTGTTTAGAATTTCCATTCTAAAGATTATTTCTTACCATCAGTGCACAAATTGCATATGTTCCTTCGTTCAAATTTAAAAATGCGTTTTACATCGGATCAATGATAATTGATGGTATTTTTAATGAACCGTTTTCCATTTGTAGCTATGTAATGTAACTGTTTAAAAGTAGGCTGACATAATGTCTAGAACAGCTGATGTGGCTTGAATAACTGCACAGCTCAGGTTGGTTTTTGTGTTCACTTGTAAAAGCCCAAATTAGTATCTCCTTTAAGGTATATTTTACGCTATAATAAATGAACAAAATTCAGGCCTAGTAATGATTCTATAAGAATAAAGATCTTGGTCAGTACCTTCGTGTTACCCATTAGTAACTAAATAATTTCTTAACAAACACGATACAAGAACGTTCGGTACAAGCAAGTTGGATTACATCTTGTAATTCTAATACCTTTTTTCATCTTGAATTTACGGGAGAACGTTAGCATTTTATTTAAACTTTCGAAGATAGTTCGATTAAATTTATGTTACACAGAAGTTTAACACTTTCATTTACAACATGCGATTTTTTTCGGTAAAACTATTTAAGTACCACTATTCTCATGCCTATATGAATCGCGGAGGAGTAAAAAGTTTAAAAAGCGTCCAGTTTAAACATCTACAAAACCTAATATTCCGGGGAATCCAAGTTTTTGGAAATACTAAAGCCACTTTAATTCCTTTATTGAAAGGTTGAACTTGCCAACCGCAGCTAAGTTCCGCGGCATCCGTACTTTTAAATGCATTAATAAAGTCTGTTGAAACTACGCTATTAAATTTTAATTGTTATACAGTGAAGAAATCCTCAATTATCCCATTTCTCCGACTATAAAGAAGGGCGTAGGTATGTACCAAAAACTCACCACACACCCACTTTTATTGAAATTAAATGTAAACTCTTTGCTCGTTAAATAAACAATTGCATTTATTATTATCCTTGGAATCTAAGATCATCGTAGTCTTGTAATCCACGCTTAAAGCATACACGAGGAATAAAACGAATCGCTGCAGGAAAAACATTCTAGTCATAAATGAGTCCATTTATCCAAGTATTTCCAATTAAAATTGAAAGGCCTTTTTTAAATAATATTTTGAATTACATGATCTTAAATTGCTTTCTTCCTTCATTCTTCTTGTTTGCTGATTCCAAAGATTGACAACGAATTACGAAGCTTAAATATTAGTTCGGATTTTTTCAAGGATTATAAGGATTAAAAATTAAATGTTTAGGTTGCAATTAAAGCTCATTGGAGGTTTTTTGGACACTCAAAAATTCCATTCACAGTTTAAAACTAGGGTATTTTAATGGTCCTTTGTTGAGTTGATTAGCATTTATTTAAAGAAATAAGAACTCCCACTACATAAACGCATTTATTTTTAAAACACATATATACAGAAATATGCTTAAATGAATCATTATGAACTATCGTTATTTCTAATGGCCAGGTCTTGAAAGCCTTTAACCATAATTAAATGAGGTCCAAAATTGTGGTAAAAACGATTAAACACCATTTACTGACTTATTTTATATCAAAATACAAGCAAAAATTTCGAGGAACTATCACATTTAAAATTATAATTACCTTCCGGGCTCTAACGGCACTTTCATTGTTTATTTATCGATCTGTTTAATTATAGTGGCTTGTAATTAAGTCTCCTTATCATTATAGGTATCCGCTTCAAATGACTTACCCATTTACTGGCTTAAATGAAGCTAAAAATATAATTACTGGTCATTTAATCCTAAACATACTGGGAACTGTGTAGTCTAGAAATGCGAAGCTACATATTTAAAAGTTTCGACTAGTGTTAATTTACAAATGATAATAAATTTCGATTTTGGGTACTTGGTTTTGTCATAAATTAAAAAAACGAAAACAGGTAATTTACGGATTGTTACTGTAGGCGATATTTCAAAAAACCGTGAAATACGAATTTTTTTCTAAAGATAAACTAAGCATATTTAACTATAAAAGGAAAGATAACTCAAATTTATTTCCCTAATTTTGCTTCGGTAAAATTTAACACATTTCTAGGTTTGAAAAAATTAAAGCCGCGTTTTTGTAACTCATGAAAGTTCTTGCAATATGATATGCCTTTGAGACATTGAAGAGATATTTGCCTTCAACTGTCGTCCGTAAAATGCATTTTTTGTGAAAAAACATTTAGACAGAATACTATTTCTAAATTCATTTTTTCTGTACGTAACATAAATGTTGATCCATCATTTTTTAAATTTGACATCTTTGGCAATTTTGTGTAAGTTTAATTTATTTTAATTCGAGATTATGCAACATTATAGCATTCCACTTTAGTAGCACTGTACTTTCTTATTAAAAATTTAGTCTAAAGTATAAAACATTTATTTATTTATCTGTTTTAAAAGAGAAATTCAATTAAAAAAATCTATTTTGTCTTAAATATTTAGCAGTGCGTAGACCAATTTATGCTAAATACCAAATCTAAGTATTTATCTATGAAATTCTGAGCATGTAATTATCAAAAAGCGGATTTACGACACGAAAGGCAAAATTTTTCCTTCATCTCTCTTAAATCTATTAAAATGTCGTAGGATTTTCAAATGAACAGAACTTTTTTTTTCTAGAAGCAGAATTTGCTCTCTACTGAGTGACTATGCCTTAATAACACACAAATGGTTTCAAAGCTTAAAGTCTAATTTAAAGACAAAGTCCCAATAGATATTTTTAAATATTCTGTAATTTCTAATTTAGAAAGGTAAAATTTAGGCAAAATGCCACTTTTCTTGGCTAAGGTATCTGACTCAAAAATACTATTAAAGGTAGTTTTTGTTTGTGGATGGAATAATATAAAAAGAAGTTCTGTTGGAAATCGTTCCAAGGTCCCCGTAAATATAGTGGTTACTGGAATACTGAAAGATCTGTGAAACTAGAGTTTTGCAAAATTGTGCCAAATTAAGGAACTAAGAGAAGATATAGGGGCGTATCCTAAAGTAAAATCAAACAATTGGACTGTTTTGTCAAATCAATATATTTTTTCTTGAAAAATATTTGTTTTTTCAAGGTCTAGAGTCCTCCACTCATTTCTTGCACGTATTTGCCTTAGAAATTACGATTCATCAGTGATATAAATTATTAAAACGCACTTTAGCGGGCTCTAACCACACCCATCTGTATAAAATGGACTTTCCCACTTACAACAACATACAACATACAACTTTATCTTCTCCAAACAGGATGTGGTACGTGCAGATCGCCGAGTTGGCAATAGCCGGAGTGGTGGTGTTTGTGGCAATTCTGATGCTTAGCTTTGCCGTGGTCGTGAGTAAACGCACTCGTGGACGTAACCATCGTGCCATTGGAGATGGCTGTATCATGGGTGGTGGCAGAACTGCTTCCTTCGTAAGTGCTACTTATTGCGATTTCAGCGTCCACTTGTTAAATGACATGTCTGTGTGAAATTCTGGGGTATATCCAGAGAACCTTCTCAAGTTATTGGAATATCACCGGTCAGGTAAAATAGTATTTTCAAGTTTGGCAATGATTCTTTCATTTATCATCGATTATTAATATTCATATCTAAAAAAAACTTGAATTTTTGCATTTTGAAGCAAGATGGAATCCGGAAACCAAAGCATCTCAATAAATTCATCCATGTAAAACACACAAAATTTAAAAAAATTATGTGTTTTTTAAAGTTGTGTTATTTTTTGACAAGAAACCTCAAATGGCGCTCTTACTTTTGATCGAATCAATAAACTAAACTGCAAATAATTTTGAACTTTTTAGTACCTAATGAAACACCCACAAAGATCCCAATTAAATAACAAGATATTCGGCTGGATGTGTAAATTTATTAAATTAATTTCTATGCTTTAATTGTTACCATTATTAATTCTATGCATTCAAAGAATAGCAATTAGCAGAATTTTACTATTCTAACCTAGTAAAATCGGCAATCTTCTACGAAAAGGCAATTTCTTTTGCCAAAACGGTAATTAAATTCAAACTATAAATTTTTAGAAGTGCACACATCAGCAAAATTTACCATATACCTGTTTTAAGGTTCCTTTTTAAACTATTGGGTTATTTAATATCATAATTTAATACTTTTTCCAAGTTTGGCCCTTCCTTTCTCTTATTAATTCATGGAAACACATTTTGAGATATAAAGTCCACAAACATAATAATAACAACATAATCAAAGGAGGCATTTTTATTTTTTTATGACTAAACTGTAATCAAAGTTGTGGTTCTTAAGTACCTAATAAAAATATTCATAGAAGCCCATATTGTATTATATTATATTTTATAATATTGCCATAATTGCTTCCACTTTTGCAAGTTTAAATATTAAATCTCAGAATCTTAGCATTGAGATGTGGTTAAGAAGGCGTTTTTCAATTTATTTTACCCTAAATATCAATCAAATTCTTCTAGCAGCGAATAAATTTTAAATTCACGGAAACAGAGCTATCGGAAAGGAGGGAAGTCCCCATTAAATCGCCCGTCTGTCTCATGCCTAAACATCTTTTACTGTATCTGGCATGCATTCCCATAAACCCCAAACCCATTTCAATGTAGGAAGCACTGCGCGACATACTGCGAGTTTCACTTTGGCCTCTGTGGCCAACTACTAGTGAGACGACAGCGTTGGCGGCGGCGGCGACAAAAGCGATGAATTTATATACTTTGTGACAAATACAGTCCGGATGATGGCGTCGCTATTTCGCACACTCCCATTGGTTGAATTCAAAGCTGTGACTAATTTGATTGGCTAGCTCAATGAACACCATTTGTCCATTTCGGAGGTCATTGCTGAGAATAGTGGGTGCGGTGGCTTGGAAAATTGCGGGCGTCTGCTTTAGACAAAGATGTTTTTTCAATATCATTTTTTAAAGTCGGATGCTTGAATGTTGAGTATAGATATTTTTCTGTTGTGTATAACATTGTTTCCAAGCAAATAAAAATTTGATCGATTTTATCATGTGAAAGTATTCTGCTTTGCAGTAGTAAATAATGACTAATATAGCATTATTTTCCTTAGGAAGTTTTTTATTTTTCTGTTAATTTATGCTGCATACCGGTAGTGTGATAAAAATAGCAGTTATAGCAAATTGAGAATTTCAAATGAAGGCTTTCCAAGCTTGTAATTTGTGCTACGATGTGTCTCAACCATACTTAGAAGATTAATAGTCATGGCTGGTTTTCAGTTAGAGGAAATGACGAAATCTCACTTTCGTTTATGCGGACCGAAATTCGTGTCAGAATTTATTGTTTATTCGGTGCCTTTTACCTCCAGTGACCTGAGTAAACTACCCACGGCCCTGAAAGAGGTCGTCAATACACCGGAAAAGGAAATGAGTCTTTTTTTAAAATTAATTTGTGTTTCATATAAATTATGAAGGAAGGTTCATCTTTAATAGCGCGGTTTCTAAATATTAACACGTCATTTTCTGTGATGGTATTGATCCCAATTTAAATATTTAGTGAAATTATAAATTTTTCTTTCTAACAGTAAATATCTCTGATTTTATAAAGCACAAGCCTTAAGAATTTTAGGCTTCATATCACAAAAGTTAAATATCAATTGTCACAGCCATCAACGTGAGTCAACCCGTCAGTTTGGTCCAAAAATGTTTGATTAAAATGCCTACATCAGTGAATTTTCCGCGTCATAAGCGCATCTAGATTTTAACATTCCCCACAAAGGTAATTAAACGGAGTTATAATTTTTTTCTTATCAGGTTGGGGAGATTGATGTTGCTCTAAAAAAGCTCGAGCAACTTCTACATTTTTGTATTTGGGGGGTCGAAAAAGTCCAATTGCGTTTCCAGATTATCATTAGCTTGGTCTTTTTAGCCAGTGCCTCCGAAACGCGTCTAGACACGTTACAAGTTTCCAGACGCAGATAATTTTTCAACATAAAATGTGTCAGACCTAAATCTAAGCAACATACCTTCATGTCGTGTATCTTCAAGGCCATCTGTAAAACCCTAATGTGTGGCCTCGTGGACAGTACGAACGTCAGTAGGTTTAGAATTTGAGGAAATATATTTAATTGTCGATTATCAACTGGTAAAGCAAGATAAGCTTCATCAAGTACTGCTTTCGGATGCTGCTTATCATCAAACTCAACTGTACTTCGTTCGGTTCGATCTCCATCATTTTCTGCAGGTTCTTTCATTCACCTACTCTTCTAAATAAAGAGAGTGAATGTATGTACGTCTGAGTTATATTTCAAAATCTCATGAAAACAATATCTTAATAGGCACTTAGTTGCACCCATGGTAACGGAGTTTAATCTTACAAATTTTAATTATGGGATCTGCAAAACGATACTTGAAGAGTTTAAATATGTTTAATATAATAAAAATGCTGGGCTCCCTTAGATATTTTTAAATATTCTGTAATTTTTAATTTAGAAAGGTAAAATTTGGACAAAATTTATGGAGCGACCTGATGTTTCAGGCAAATCATGTTACTAAAATTAAAACATATTCGTCGAGACGTATTGCTTAGATATACACATTTATTCCAAAAGTGTACATAACAGTTATGCCTTTATGCATGTCTTGATTCCTTTGTTAGTATGTTGGCAAATTAAACAATAAATTATCTTCATTAATAAATATTTAACATTCTTTTGGTCAATTAGGATCTCTGGTGAAAAAAAAGAATCCTTGTATTTATGTACTTTTTCTGTGGTATAATTTACATTCACCATCTATACATATTTTAAAGAAACTTGGTAGTTAGCAGAAATAGTTTTATTTTCTAAGCATATTTGTGTAATTTCCTTCCTGTGTGTTGCAAAGGCAACTGCCTCCTCCCACACTTTTTCTGCAGCTCTGGCTACAAATCGCTTGAAATTGCAGGAATTGCTGTGGGTTTGGGATTGGTCATGGGGACTGCTCATGCGAAGTTGGCTTCCTCTGCAATGTGATTGGCTCGTACTTTTGTGAGTAACGATCAGTACACTTCTTTCAAGGAACAAAATGCACTGTGCCAATCTGCCGGTCTTCCAAGGGTTTGATCTTATGACTTATAAAGCAAGGATTCTGAATTTTTATAATAATAAGGCGCTATTGTCCTCAAAAAATTCTTTGGTTGCCTGTGAAGAGACTACTATAAAAGGAGACTTGGTCCTTAATGGCTAATCCCCGCAAATGTTTGGATAAATTAAAAGCGCCCATTTAAACTTTTTTTCGGAACAAGAGGCCGAATCGCTATTGGGGATAATAAATGATCGGAATCGCAAGCAAAGAGGCAATCCGGAATTAAAATTAGTTCTTATTTTTGCTTTTAAATGGAACTTAAAGTTTTCAGTAAAATTGTCAAAATTTCACCAAATTCCGCTGCGACACAAGTTTACGAAAACCGCGTTGTAAGGCATCAAATATTATAAGGATTTAAAATAGCTGAATATTATTTTTACGACAATATTCATTTTCACCTACTGAAATGAATGCTCCATGAGTTCAGGAAGGGAGACTCTACAGAGCCAGAAGAGGCCATAAACATTCGTTCATTTTGCGGGAAATTCAGAAGCAGATTGAAGAAGCTTATCATGTTTTATCGGCTGAGTTGGAATTGACAATTTAGCGTTGTTTATCGTTTTTACTTTAGAAAACTTGGAACAGTTTCTTTTCATGGAAAACGGATGTCTCCTCATCCCGGTTTTGGTAAAGGAAAAACCCGATTTAGGCATTAGAAAATGGGTGAAGTTTCGTCAGGATAATGAAGCATGAACCTGCCCAGTAAGAGTCATGTCACGAAATATCGTAGAACTCGAATGAGAAGTAATGATTCTTTCATCTCATTCCCTCGACATTTCTCCTCTTCCCTTATACCACTTACAGAATAATTTGAAGGAAACAGCTCCTGCAACGCAGAAGAAGGACTTTAAAACTAGAATTTTTGAGCACTCCGAATTAAAACTAAAAAAAATTGTAATAACGGATTGAAAGACGATCACGGAAAGTACGATGATTAAACATTTTGACAGAATGTCAGCTGCTAATTGAAAATATCTCCCTTTACTATTGAAATTTAAACTAGTGCAAACTGCATAATATTTTAAGGCAAATAATTTCGACGATGTATAATTTTAAGCATTTTAATTTTGGTACTTATTATTAGTGGGGCAAAGATGTTTTTTTCCTTAAAACGGCAAAAATCAATCAGTTTAAAACAATTTAAAATATCGATTTTGTTCAAATTGATGCATGATTTCCCACCACTTAGTGAATTTAAAATTATCACTGGCAAATATTAATAGAGATAAATTTATTTGCCCAATTTAGTGCTAACAAATTTAAAAAAGTAAAAACCTGACAAACAGAAACGATACATAAAGGATTATTTTCTCCCAAAAAATAAACAGAGGTGTTCTATTAATATGCTTGTGTTTAAAAGACCTGATATTGTTCACAAATAACGTTAATACAGGGGTAAACTACAGACCCGTTAATTTAAGTGCTCATTTTGTTCATCTGTGATTAAATTTTAACAATTAAAGTTGTTTAAGCTATCACTGGGATGGATTTATATTTAAATATCGATATTCTGGCTTTGTCGCAAACCACACCATGATTTTCAGTTTAATGGAAAGTTAAAACGTGCGTTTAATTGTAAATTTATTCGAATAATCACTGATAACTTTAAAATGAACCTCTTTAATTAATCAGAATGTCCCAAACAACAGCCAACTTTTACATTTAAAGAAAAGCAATTAAGCTGTTGATAATCTTTACAGCTCCGTCATTCTGATGCTTGTTTTTAATGAAACATTGAGCAGAAGTTTCTGAAGCCATTGGGTTATGTCGGACGAAAGGATGAATGATTTTAGACCAAAACTAAAACGCAAATCATCCTCCAATTTGCGTTTCTCCTCTTCTGAAATAAAATGGAGATATTTAAGCAAAAAATTCAACTTGGTAGGTTTCATTTAACCCAAAACTCTATACTTTCATCGATAGTAAAAGATGAATAAAACGGGGATTTAATAGGGACTCTGCTGAGTCAGTAACACTTCGTCAGACCTCGTTTTGTTCCTAGAGCACATGAACAAATAATCCATCAGACATGTAACAAAATATTTCGCATTATTTTCGTTAGTTTTTTAGTGCAAAAGTTTTCTCAAAAAGTGCATTTTTAAGTAAAATTGCAATTTTAATACTCACTATAAGAATGATTTACCTCACACAGTGGAAACTGCAATAGGAACTTCAAAGCAAGGTCTATGTTACAAAATTTTAATTATTTATTTAGCTATTATTTTGTCTTAAATAAGCTTAAACATGGAAGAGATGAAATATTAACTAACCGACTGGTAAATATTTTAATTTGAAAAGAAGTTCTTAGAAACGGCCCTTTTTTACGGAACGAAATGTTTTTTATTCTGTTTTCAGTTCCTCTGGACGACATTCATGATGCTGATCTTCTGGATAGTATACTCCATCCTCCTGGCAGTTCCAAACGTCGCCTGGTGCATGATAAACAGCGTCTGTGAGCACGAGTTGGCCGGAGTCTACACCGGACCCGGTGTTCGTAGACCCGGGTTCCACCAGAGCACGATTCCACTGCGTCCCTCCTGGGAGGAACCAGGTTTCAGACCACTGGAGCGGTCGAGATTCGACAGCACCTATGGGAGACAGGCCCTGCCGGTACCTCCACCGATTGGATTAACCATCGGAGGCTCCTTACCCGCGGAACTGGCCAAGGCCAATGAGTCGCTGGAAGCTCAACTCGGAATTGGACGGAGCGAACCCTTCTACTATCTATTCAATCTCACTGCCTACGGTAAAGTAATCGTTTTGCACTATTTATATATATATATATATAAGAGGACTGAGCTGCTGCCGTCAAAGAGCTTTGCTAAAAATAACCCAGGCAATTAGCATCTAACATTCCCATAGGAAACTGGAGCATGTTTTTCACACTTTCCCCTGGAGACGGGGCCATAATTCTGACAAGTAACGGGGCTTTTGTGGTACTAGTCAGTCACTGGCGATCAGTGACCTTATCGACTTTATAATCTTTCGGTTGGTTCATGTTTGAAAAGTTAGGAGGAGACCAAGCATTGGGGAAACTAGTAGTCTTAAAAATTTCCTGTTGACAACAGTTTTGTGGCGGTGAACTACTTGTTCTCTGATGTTTGAGAAATCTGATGTAGTGTTTTGATGGCAAGCACTAATGATCAGATTCATTAGTGAAGTTATCAACAAGCGTTATAAATCAGCCATTAAATGAAAGCATCACGAAAACTGGTAGTCTCACTGTATTTAAGCTGTTTGCGATTGATTTAAATCAAGAAATTGAATTCTGTTCTTTGTTAAATTAAATAATTAAGGTGTCGCTTAGTATATTGCTTTGGTGGTTAGTATCTACGAAGGCTAGTGGACGTAAAAATTGCCGGCTGACAGCAAAGTTGGCATTTTTTCATGAGTTTCGGCATCTGGGTCACCATTGTTATTACCGGTTTTCGTGGCATCTGTATCTTTGACTCCATTTTATGCAAGTGAATTCTATCAACACTTACCATTGTAGCTGTTCATTGAGTAGCAGCCATAATATCCTTATTTTGACTGCCAGTGAATATTTATAAAACAGGTAGGGTGTCAAATCTTTCACTTTTACAGACGTTAAATCAATCCAAGCGTTCTGTCTATGTTCAAAATTTGATAAAACATTCAAATTCGCTACACCAATGCTTCTATTTGAAGATTATTAACGACAATTATTTGTACTCATGGTCCATATTTCAAATAAATGGAAATAAGTCAAATCATTTTCCTTTTAAAGATTCTCCCATAGTGCGAAATCAGCCGGCTGGATCAAGATTTAAGGGGAAATAAATCCCTTAAGTTACTTGAACACCAAATGGCACAGATCGACATTTGGAAGAATGCATTTGCAATTAAGCTTGATAAACTCAGATAAACTTGATACACTGGTAAATATTGCCCCTCTAAGCGGTATGTGACCGCCTTAGTGGTGACCTAGTGATGCAATTAAAATAGTACTTCAGACAATTTTAAATCAGCTAATTCAAAATTCGTTTCACCGAAGTTATAATCTCGTATCGCTGAATTAATAGCTGGCAGTAATTCCGGACCTATTCCTGAGTTCCAGTTGGGCTCGTAAACACTGTGATACTTTTGTAGTTTTTAAAAATATGTATATACAGGTCTTCTAGTAGACTCGAAAACATTCGTTTTACACGACTAAGGCCAATGACCATTAATTTTAATGAAGCCTTCTCAGTAGATTATACAGAGAAATCCACCGTGCTGCTGTCTCTTAACAGTTTACTCCGAATCACTGAGGAGAGATATATCTCACTCACCAGTTGAATTATTCCCTTCCATAATGAATTAGATAATGTCTCTAGTCTTCCAATTTTATAATCTCCTTCCATTATATGAATGAGGAATTGAAGTTGGAGGTTCGAATAACCGCTGTAAAAAGTAAGACAATGGTAGACTGATTCTATAGCTTTACTCTGAGTCCTCTCACAAATGATATAAGTAAATGGAACAATTTTAAACCTAAATTTTACTTTAGTTACTAGGTTTAACAATATTTATTTGTTTTAAGTATCTGGTAAAGGTTCAACGCGGCGAGGTCACACATTGGGGAGACCAGCGACTTCACAGTGCTCAGTATTGTTGCTCATTGAGAAGCAGCCATAATCTTCTTATTTTGATAATCACCCAGAAATGGCTCCATTAATCCTTTTAAGTTTGCTTGGTTTCGTTTTATCGTAGTTATCAATTAGACATTAGGATTATAACATTTAAATAACCACAAAATAACCAAATGCCTTTAACGAATCTGAAAAATGGCAATATTACGTATTTGTTAAAACCATTCTTAACGACTTGTTTATAAGAAAATATATATTAAGAAAATTATAAACACGTAGTAGACTAATGTCTTTTTGAAGCGTCGTACAGAGAATAATTCTTGCTCAAACCGATTGAAATGGATAAAATGGAATGACCATTTTCTGTTTTTCATTCAGGCCACAAAAATTAAATTTAAAGCAAGAAGTACTCCTTTATAATGTCTAAAAAGTCAAAAAACTTTGACGAGATAGTGTGGATGGTCATTTGGAACAATGGGTTTGTAATTATTGTTGTTGAGCTAAATAGACTCGTTTTTTACTGTCCAGATGTGTTTTGATTGCGAAAAAAACGCAGGTATTCGCTACAGATGCGTGAGCGTATAAGAGAAACCACCTCTTGAAGAGCGGTTTCACTGTTCTGATCTGTTTTTGAAGGCTTCTAAAGCTCCTGATGGTGGGAAGGACTGAATGTAATTAAATTATTTATCGTTACTTGAATTTTGGATCCCAGAAGATATTATATAATCTCTAAAAAGCGTAGGTTTTCCCAACAGATGCGTAGGCCTGTAAATGAAACCACGCCTGGCAGACAAAATGCCATTACGTATTCTGGGAGCTCTACCACTTTCAGACGTCCTCATGGTAAAGCAGGATTGATGCAATTGAATCAATTATGTTTTCAAAAAAGTTTAATTTGGTAGGTTGCCAGAAACAAATAACTAATGTGTGTAAGATATCCCTACTAACAATTTTAGCAGTCCAATGTCTAGGAATTCCGATGTCCACTTTACTACTGCGCCACTTATCTGAGTCACCAGTCCTGTAATTGCTACACTTTTCGAGAAATTTCGGAAGAATTCGGTTGTTTTGCTCCCTTTTAGCAATCTGGCTTATTTTTACGGTGATCATTATCCACTTACTTTCACAACCATTATTGGAATTATTTGCTTCCGAAATGAAATATTCTCGTCGTAATTCCAACATCAATGAAGAATTGCAATTAAGATGCATAAATAACTGTATTTTACTTCAATACCCCTGTAATCAATCCGGAAAGACTATCAATAGTTAATTTATTTGACGCATATCAAGGGGAATGACCTGTACTCACGCTCTATTTGAAACGGATATAATTAAGTCCAATCCTTTTTGTATTTAAGGATAATTTCACTGTTCAAAATCAGGCCGTTTCATCAAAATTTAAAACTAATTTTGAATTAAAAGCATGGATCATCATTGGAAGAAATTTATTTGCAATTAAGTATGATAAACTTGGCAATAAAGGCTGTTTCACCACGTGAGGCTAATACTGATTGCATTTAAACAATACCGGTTTAGGTAAATTAGTTTTAAGCAAGTATAAGATAGGTTAATCACCAGAAGCAATTTAAAAATCGTTTTTTCAAAACTACATGGAAGTTAGGCTGAGGCTAAACCAGAAGTCATTCAAACTGCCGGCATACAACAATTTGGGACTTTTTCTTGAGGTTCGGTTGCGCCTTTAACTACTTCGACACTGAGTCACCGGTGCTGATACCGCGACATCTTTTTGCAGATCACCGTAAAATCTCCTCTCTGTCGCGATCTTCTGCCGTCGCAGTCTAGTAGTTTGCAGTTTTTATAGTGTTAAGTGTCCTTGGACTTTGAGAAGCGGCCACAGCAAATGATCTCCATCATTACTAAAGTTATTCGCTTAAATTGAAAATCAGCACTCTATTTTTGTCCATGCTATTCATAAATAGACAAATAATTGTTATTTCGACTTTTAAACGGGTGTAGAAAAATAGACTGGTGAAAATTAATCCGCTAAAAATACATCTAACCACCGGCATTCCTGATTTGAAATCAGTTTGCTTCTTCTAAGTTCTAAAAAGTCAAAAACTTTGAACAAAATAGCTTCGATCGTCATATGGAATAATGTATTTGCACTAAGTTTTCTTATGAACCCTGATGAAAGCACATTTTCGCTGTGTTCCTTACGGATGCGTGGACTTGTAAATGAAACCATCAATCGCGTGGAGACTAAACGCCATAACGAATTCTAATAGTTGCACTTAACTGGGCTGTTTGTGACCACATTTAAACAAGAGTAATGTGATTAAATTATTTGGATTCAACAGATTATAGGTCGGTCGAATTGTAGCAAAGATAAATTCCTTTTCTCAAACGCAACTCGACTTGATCTGAAGAGGGTTATTTTTATACTATTCCATCGAATTTTCAATACCTGGAAAGTTTGTTGTAGGCCAAACGTTAAAAACTGAAGGCTAATAACAATGTATACCTCGATTCACTTAGAGGATGAGACGATCACTTTAACTGAAAAAAAACCCAACACCAGCGGGGTTGCCACAACACTTTTTAGCAGATTTTCAGGAATTCTGCTGTGCCTCTTCCGCAATCTCGGCCTCGTAGCTTTCAGTTTGTTTTGACGACTAACTCAAATGATCTGCATCAGTTCTAAAGCTATTCGCCTCCAGTTTATCTTGACTGGAAAAAATATAGTTACATTACCGTATTGTAAGCATACATGTGCAACGAATCCTCAAAAACAGCCAATTATACTTATTCCATACCCGCTCTATATTTTAAACATTCCATTAAAATTGCAATTTAAATATAAATAAACTTTTTTGAAAGGTCCTCATTGCACGTGATTAACACTTACAAGCAGTTTGAAATGGATGTAAATAAATCCGAACATTTCTATTTAACGATTATTCTATTATGAAATATCAGAAAAGAATATTTATATTTAAAGCTCTAAATAATTCGAAATTCCTCAGTATCAATGTTGAATCACAGTTTACATTCAAACATCCGTTTTCTATGGCAGGAAAATAATCATATCGTATGCTGCTAAGATTGCTCTAAACACATTGCATAAAATACGAATGCATGGACGGATACCTCATTCGAAGACTCTTAAGAAAAACGATGCACACTCAGACTAAATTTAATGTGAATATTAATTTTTAGAGCCTTTCTTATTTTCCGATTATTTTTTATTAAATAAATATCTCAGGACAAGAAATTTTGTAGCTAAAATTAATTAAGTAGTAAACATTGTAGTTTGGAATGAATTACTTACTATTAGATTAGTTGTGAAGCCTAATAAATGTGATTTTCGCTGTTCAAAGATGTGAAAAACATGAGTTTTCTCTATAGATGCATGCGCTAGTAAATGAAACCACCACTGGAAAAGACCAAGTGTCATCACAATTTCATAGTTGGATGAGCTAACTGTCGCAAACAAAAAACCGTTTCAAAAACAAACAAAAAATACCTGAAAATTGCTAAAAAGGTCTGTGAGGAGGACATTTTGGGAAAAAAACGTCCTTGATATTAATCTGGAGAGTTCATTGAAGGCTAAATAATGGGCCGGTTATTTTTGCTGAGATTCAGACGATTGACCACCGTGACACTTAATAAAAAGCCAATAATTTTTAGCAGTTTTTTTTAAGAAATCTACTCTGTTTTATTAGAAATCAAATTGAACGAAATGATGATGACTTTCAGCTGTCACAACCTCGTTGTCTCCTATTGATGTCAACGGTTTTTTGCATTTTTCAACTTAACAGTTCACTGAGCCGTTACCATAATCTTCTTTTTGTCAGGAAAAGCGCTGAGAATTTTTTTTAAAATAGAAGCAATTCTTTTCCGCGATGGAGCAATTGTTGATTCTTGTCACTTTCTTCTATAATTGACATCCATTACACAAATGAATGAATGAAGAAACTTTTTTTTCTTGTAAACAAGCACTAATAATGAATTTATCTAATAAAATTCCTTGTATCATTCTTATATTTAACATCCTAAATGTGAACTTCATTAATAGAAAGCACTACATGGGGAGAGCATCATAGGCACATGAGATATCAAAAGGATTTAAATGTATGGATGAATTCCGTATTTGACGAACATTCTATAGTCCGAAATTGTCTTCTAGCTTGGAGATTTAAGGCCGGAATTAATTCCTCAAAGTATCCAAAGAGTCGAATTAACATAAACGGAAATGTTAAGTGACTGACTTGCAATTCGGTTTGTTATGAAACTAAATAAACGCGATTTTTGTCTCTGTTCATATGCTTTGTAGAGCTGTGTGAGAACGTCTTTAAATGTCATCGCGTGGAAATAGACTTGATATATAAGATTATCCCAAGGGTTTTGTCTGTATTTTACGTACTTTATGCTTGATTTAAGGAATTTAGGAATAATTCCCATTCAGATTCTTTTAAACAGAGCCACTTTTATCGTGCAGTGCTATTAAAAACAATTTTGCCTTGGTAAAATTCTACTAATATTGAAGTACCACTCAAGAAGCAAAAGTGGGTGATGTTCCATTATACTAATGCAGATTTACACCAAACAGCCCAACTCGACTTTTTATTCTTCTTCAGGTTGCCACTTGTTTCCTGGTAGCTGACAAAACCAATTTGAAGAAACGGTTTTGGCGAAGCAGTAAAAACAGGTTAAAACTGACAAAATTGTTAAATTATTAAAGGCAGTCGAAAATAATCACTTATTTAAACAATCCGGAAAGAACTTATCGAATGAACTAAGAATTAAATTAATTAAAGTTTCATGCAGATGTAAAATGAGCTCATGGTCGGGAACTAAGTACAACCAATTTTTAAAAAAATAATCTCAAAAATAAAAATAGGTATTTGATGAGAATATCTTGATGATACTCCATTGTCGGCGCCAAGCACTGAGGAGAGTAGCAGCCGTAAAAAGTACTGACTATTGTGAAGTTTTGAGGTGCAGTCAACAGCTCAAAAAGTTGTCCAAGTTAAAACCGATACCAGGTTTCATTTCGAGGCACGGTTTTCGCAAATTTTTGGGGAAATCGACTGGAATGTGGTGGGATTTTGTGTAGATTTCTTCCAGTAATCGCAGCCCCGAAGTCTTCAGCTAATGCTATAACTTTCTTGATGTCTAGAATGAATAATCATAAAGTGGGAAATTAGCGCTTCCTTCTTGAAACAGCTGGGAACTTCAGTCATACACTTCACTTAAAGGAAAACACTAATGAAATCAAATCTGTACCAATCACACTAAACAACCTCTTATTTTTATAGAAAATTCCAGGAGAATTGGTTGACAATCACTTATGACATAAAAAAACATAAGAAAACCCAAATATTATAATATTGAGGATTCTTTTATAGCTTAAATGCAAATAATTCTCCTTAAATTGCCTTAGAAGAAAAATCTTTGGCCGAAAAAGTCCTACTTGACATTTGGATTGATTTATTTGCAATTGGGTTCGCTCCGAGGTCTGATAAGCGTGCGTTTTTTCCTCTACAGAGATATAAACAGTTTGTGGAAAATGCGTAGGCATTCGCGTTGTTGAAGCGTGGGCCTGCAAATGAAATCACCACTGGGAAACCAAATGACAGCTCGCCACTAAGTTTAGTTGTATCTCATGCCAAATTAAATTTTCTGAATCAAATTTTAAATTGGCTGAATGTCCGAAACTAAGGATAATCTGTTTTGGCCAAAATTAATGAACTGCAATATCCACAGGCATCGTTGTGAAGCACATTTAATCTACATAACTTATTTTTTCATTTTCTTATACATACCTAATACGATTAAAAAATTTAGCATAATTTTTGCATAACAATAAATATTTCGCAGTATTAGACGATTTTTGCCCAGTTGATGAAAAATATATTTCAAAAGGACTTTAAAGAAATTTCTGATTAAAAATCCACAATATATAAATATTAACAATGTCAATATTTAAGAAAGATTTTGAGAAACATAAAAGTTACTTTACTTCTTACCTTGTAATGAAATTCGCACGTTTGGGCCCACTGTGAATATTTCTGAAATCTTGAAAATTGTGTCGAGTAAGGCGTGGTTAAACTTTCCTGCATTAAAATTTTTCACTGATTCTTTTCCCTATTTTTGGATACATTGAGGGTTTCATGGGAAATATTGTTCTGCACGAAATCGATAAAATTGGACCTGTTGTGTCGCGCACAATTGCCAGCCTCCAATAAATTCAGCACAAATTTTGCTTATCTCACCATGAAAGCATTAATAAGCTGTTTCTCCGTCTTTGCACCACTTATTTGTCGCAATTTCACCAATTTACTCTTATTTATACAACCAAAACAAAAGGATTCACCGAAAAAGGATTTTAAGTAAAAATCTAAAAGCTCAAACCAATTTTATTCCATGGAACTACTACTGACGTAAGTTAGATGAATGTGCAGCTCCCTCTACAACCTTTATTCCCAGTGTGTGCGTGTGATAGTAGTGAGTAGTACACTCAGAAAGGTTTTATGCGGTGGAGAGGAACAAGGGACATGACTCAGACTTCGATTGGCGACGGGAGCCACAAATTCGACACTTTTTCAAATGTTGAGTCTAAATTTGATTGCCTCTCTTTATTGGAGGAAAATATTTTGGAAAACGAGCTTAAAAAAGAATTTAAATGGCTACCTAACAGAATTCTTGTTATAACTGTTTTTTATCTTTCAATCAAATTGTCAAGGCGTCTAATAAATTTGTTTTCCGGGTTAATAAAATATTTCCATATTCATACTAACTTTAAATTAAATAAAATTTAAGAAAAAAACTAAATATATTGTTTTGTGAACCTATCACCGTCTTTAATTCGCATATGAAATAATGTCAATTGTAATGAGATGTATTAAATATTAGCCGAAATTTATTTTATTGAGTAACATGTAGAGAATAAACAACGTTAACGGAACATCAATCTTCTAAAATTGCAACTGATTAATGATCATTAATTTTGGGTCCTTATATTTATTTCTACAGAAAAAAATAACTCGTTCGATTGACCAGTTCATTTATAATAGAAATAGTGATAGCCTGATAAGAGCATGCAAAACCTTTTTTTGATCCAGATGGCTCATTCCTTAAAATGACGCGTGATTTTGTTTTGCTCTAGGAATCTACATCCAACCGTGGAAATACCCGCCAAATTTGAATGTTCAGGAAACGATAAAAACTCAAACGCGTTTCAAAATCTTCTGTTCGGAAGTAAGATATATTTCATAACTTCAGATTTATTTTTAATCGGTAAATTTCAAATCATATAACCCTAAGAACATTATTATTATTAGAGCAATACCGCATTAATCATTTTTTAGATTTAGCGAAAATAAAAAAACGTTATTGAAGAGAAAAATTAAAGTTAAAATGCAGTTCGACTGGTCAAATTTCATCCCACAGAACAATAAAATTAAAATTTGCTTGGCTTAAACCCTGCTAAAATGGGAGTACTAAGATTCGTTTGATGGGACGCAAACAGCTTCACTAGTTCAAGAGAAGAAAGTCTGCAGCTGACGAGATGTATAAAACCACTAAGTCAGTTCATGTGAAATTTCGAAGCTGAGATTTCGCTCTCGAATGTGAAGAGAATGGAGCGTCATAAGGAAATGATCCCAATTGAAATGTTACCACTTTATGGAATAGTAATGCATAAATCGACCCCTGGGAGTTGCCAAGCCTTTGTGGGAAAAACGCACTCTGTTGAATGCCACCTGTTTGCGTAGCATACAAAATCACTTCGTAAAAGGAATTCCTAACTGACATTTGTGAGTCATTCGAGCTAAAAGCAAGATAAATTTACAATACTGAAGGTACTAATCAGCTTGGTTGTAGATGGAAGAAAGTCAGGAAAATACGGAAAGACCATTTGTGATTTAGTTTAAAAGTTATAAACGCATAGATCCCATCTCTCATTCGCTCAAATAAAAATATAAATAAGAAAATGAAAAAGTTTATATCCTAAAACTTACTCATGAACAATGACGTCATCCCGTGAAACAATATAACATGAATTTTAATAATAATGATTAATCAAAACTTAATGATTCTCGTTATTTGATATTTTAAAGCACCACAGTAGTTTAATGACCAATCACTGGATGGATTAGTCATGAAGTTTAAAATTAAGGATTTTTAAAGCTAATTTATTTAAAAATGCATTTATTAAACCGCTGATCAATCGTGAAACATTTAATTAAATAACTTTTTTTCTTAGATAAAATCCGCAGGATCGTTGTATGGATGTGGACTTGGAGGGGCGTTCTTAGTAGACGTTGGTTTGGTAGGTTGTTGTAACTGTGTAATTTATTTGTGAAATACGTCATTCATTATACGTTAAAAAATATTTAGTGGATTTATCGTTTATAGAAAATAATTGCAGTTAAGTAAACCGTAATAAAGGAACGAAAATTTAACCAAATGCCAAATAAATTTTGGGCCACAGGAGGTGTTGATGGTTTAAGTAAGATTTTGAATTTTCAAACACGAAAGGACTTTTTAGTAAATATTTACAAACTGTGAGGTCAACCCCACAGATGTGTTCTCAGGCGGTTGCCAACGTATACAAATCTTAAGACGCATAGCTAGTGCAACGGCGGTTTACTGGCTCGGATGTGGGCTCAAATATTTTTTGCTGAAGAGGCAAATAATTAATTCTCTTGATTAAAATAAGTTGGAATTAAATCTCACTCAGTCATTAATCTTGAGTATTTAATTGATAAATGGCTTGAGTTTAAGACATGGACCAAATATAATTTTGACCGCCTTAGTGCACTTTTCATTAAGACCATGAAATAAATTTACAATTCGTTTCTTATTACATCTTAAAGGTTCTCTTTTTAATGATAATGGCAAGCTACAACACGCGACTGAAATTCCTCAAAGAACTCGCTGACTACAAGCAAGCGGCATCACTTCAGCGTTCCAAGGACAACATAGAGACTCTCTAAATGGGTTTTCCCTCTCCGCACTACCCTCATCACCTCCTTCACTTCACTCCACTCCACTCGGTACTGTTCCATGCGATCTTAGAGTAAAACCGCAACCAATGAGCAAACGTGTAAAACCAAACATTCGAGGTGGATTAGAGCAAAGTTGTCTTTTACGCCCAGATTCTGATATCCATCTTCACCTCTCTCTCTCTCATTAACTGTTTAAATTATTTCCGAATTCGACCACAAATTCCCCACTATTTCTCTCCGCCGGATATGCATTTAAAATTGTGATTTCTCTGTAATTTCTTAACTACTGAGTGACTTTCCCAATGTATAAAAATTATATTATGTCTGAGGATTATAAACGACAAAATAAATTATTTATTACCTGTATTTTCAAAAAATGATTTAAATATAAACGATACAGTTCGAATCTTCTGTAAGAAATTGCTAGACAATGTTCCTTTTTTTTCCTTCATTAGACAAAATAATTATAGATTAGCCTTTTGAACTTGGAATTTAAGACCTAAGGAAATCACTATATCTAAAAAGTGATTAAAATACACTGTGATGCTAGTTTGTTTTAATGCAATTTAAAGGTTGCTAGCCATTTTCATGCGAAAACTTTATGTAAAAAAATCCATTCATTTAACTTAGAATTACAAGACAAATTGATGAAACTATGTTCAGTATCCCTAAAAAAAACTTGTGATTTTAGGGTATTTTTTTGTTTTGGGCCTTTTTAATTTACTTAAACACAAACAATGACCAGAAAAATTAACTTAGGGATATCCACCGAATGACAGCAGCAACGGGCCTTTTTAATTTCAAATTATTTTAAATTTTTAAATTATCATCCTAATTCCTTATAGTAAATTTACGAGACACCCAAAAATAAAAAAGATTAAACGACCAGAAAGTGAATAAATCATATTTTTTAAATTCAGAACCAAAATACTTTAGTAAAAATTGTTCGCTTGGCTGAAGCCTAGGAATTCGATGAATTGCGACTTGCCATAAAAGGACTAGACTAACAGTCATGTTTGCAAGAAATCCATGTTTTATTTTCGTAAAAACATGAATCATTTATCATAAACTTCACCGCAATTAAAAACAAATTATGATTCAGAGCATTCTCTCTAATGCCGAAGACGAGAATGATTCAAACACGACTACAAAGAAGCAAAATTACGTTTTATTTCTGTTTTTATAAGTTTAATTTAATCTAATTTCTTTAATTTTATTTCTTTAACTTGTGATACTGAATAGCTTCGTATTATTTCGTGGTTTTGACTATCTTGCCACCGCAAATAAGGTCGAATCAATTATATGATGTCTAAGGATTTTTTCCAAGCCATATTTAGGCCAAGCAACACACTCTAAGTAGACCGCAAGCCTAGGGACTAGATTGAACTTGAGTGAATAGCTACTCTTCGGTTCTCTCCCTAGATGGATCGGTATCCGAAGATATGTTGGAGTCCCATCGCAGTCCCTGGATGTTTATTAGAAAATTGAGGGTTAAAATGTGTACAGGAGTGCTGACCAGATCTATCGAACAACAAACTCGGCCAATTGTACTCATTCAAAGAGGTGAGTATTCTTGTTTGGCGTGGATTAAGTTCAGTAGTGGTTTTAGTTGGTGAAAAAATCGATGTTTTGGAACGATATCACGTTCAAAACCAGGGACGGGGTAGCACACCAGCATGACAGGAGAAGTGGATCTTTCTTTGACACAGCATGGCAAGCCAAGAAGGAAAGATTTCCTATGGAAAACTGATAAACCAATTTGAGTGTATTCCGAATTATACTAATTATCTTCTGCATCACTCTACTCTCGTTCACACATTTCTTTCTCCATAAAATGAGCAAATACATCAAGCCGCTTCGTTCGCCGATAAATTTCCATCCTTGAGCTCCATGTTAGCAGGATATAAGTCAAGCAAATTTAATTCTTCTGTTAAATAAAATTAGATCAGCTTAAATGAATATTAACTAAGCATGTTTGAGGTTCATTAAAAACAAGAAGGTATTCATTAAATTTCGTTGAAAGGGTAAAATTCGTACAGAATCTATGCGATGACCGAAATATTCCACGAATTACATGATGATGACCAAAATTTCCTAAGGTCTTATTAACATTTAAGTTGATTCAGTGGTGTATAATTTATATACCTTTCTTATACTAATGTCCAAATGGTTATACGAAATGGAATCTTCCAAGTCAAAATTAACTCGAAAATATAAATCACATCACTTTTCCGAAAGGATGATTCTGAAACGCTTTTGGATTTTACGATCCCTTGTATGTTCAGATTCTGTAAATCGTTAAAAAAATGGAATCACAATTCTTTAAAAGAAAGAGAAATTTAACTGATAAAATTCGTAAAAAAGCTAATATGGTCAACATGTCAGAATTTTTAAAAATACAGTTGCGTTTGTGGTTATCCATTTATCATTATTTCCATTCTATATAAAATAGCCAACGAAAATCCTAATCGAAGCCTAGAGAATAAAGTAGTGTGAGGTTAAGACACTATTTTTTGCTTAAACAAAAATAAAAAGAAACTAGTTAAATAAAAAACAATGACTAATAATCGAATTGAAGTATTAGAAAGAGTTATTCACTTTAATTTATTTATAAAGCACTTTCCTCTACTTCTACAACATTTAATTATCATTGTGTTTATTCCAAAATAAATGAGGGACGGCGATATCATACAAGAAACTGGGTTGGAAATAATCATTTTAAATTATTAATCATGAAAATAATATCATTAAGATCCCTAACTATTTAAAATTAAATTTGGAGCAGTTATAGGAATAAGTAGTGTTTTAATATATAATTTTCCTTTACTAATCATCTATTAAAATCTATTGTAAGTTTTCTTTTTTATTTTCGAAGTTTTGAGACAACTAATTTAAAGGCAATTAAACTGAAATTAAACTATACAAAATGTTCATGATACACTCTTTGATCTACTAAATAATGTGAATAGTTTAATTAAATTAAATTAACTTGAGATTTCAAATTTTGTTAACTTAAATACAATGTGGTAGTACTGTTATGCAAAGGATATTAACTAATCGTGATATTTTGAATGTTTTTTCTATTGAATTATCTTATAGAGAGGAATGGTGTGATTGGTGAGAAAATGATAAATTATTTTACATTGGAAACCGTTGCGTTCCTGTTCATATGTGTTTATCAAAAAGATTTCGCAAAAAAGATGAGCGAGAGTTTTTCAATAGGGCAAACGAGTAAAGCGCCGAGTGGAAGACGAAAATTCACCAGAAGCGACACAAAAGGTCCAAGTGTAGAAATTTTTCTAAAACAAAGTTTTTCCCGAAACTCTTCTGATTTCTCCTATAATCATTTTGCAAATATTGAATGCATAGTTCGCTTTTGAAAACGGATAAATATGTTTTTCATATTAGTAAAATCCTGTATTGCTTCATTTAATGAAAAAATCAAATATTACCCGTACTCAGTAAATTTTCATCAAAATATCTGAAACCATTAAATGACACCCGCTCCAAAATGTCGTTAAGCGAGGTTTGAATCCATTTACTTTTTGCTATAAGCATTTGTATTCTCCTCTGACACTCAACAAATTTAAAAATTTGTATCAAAAGGTCTAACTTAACATGGGACTCAGCTAAACTTAGAGGCGATATGGCGTATGGTCTCCCAGCGGTGATTTCATTTGCAAACCCACGCTTCAAAACGCGAATACCGCCCACGCATTTTCCCAATCTGTTTATAACTCCGGAGATGAAAAACGCACGCTTATCAGACCTCGGAGCGAACCCAATTGCAAATAAATCAATCTAAATGACGAGCCAGACTTATTGGTTCAAAGTTTTTCTTCCAAGGGAATTTTGAGAGCTAATTTTACTTCAAATTTATAGAAATCGAAGTGTTTTAATTTTTCAATATCTATTTTAAATGGAATGTAAGTGTAAACCATTCCCATAGCGATAATTTCCATAAATGAAATAAATATTTAAGGCACGAAAAAATGTCATTTTAGAAATTTCTTTGATTTTTAATAAATACATTCTTTATTCATCTAATAACTACGGTTAATGATTAGTTATCATCAATGCTGATAAATGTACAAACGGTTCGTTGGCATCAAATGTCCGAGTTTTCACCACTCAGCCGAACCTCGGTCAAAAATTTTGTCAACAAGCATTCTTTGGAATGACATACTGCCAATATTAGTGATGTTTTCATTAAATTACGTTTAGAGAAACGATCTTTGTCCGAAATTAAGCGTATTTAAAATACGCACTTCATTCTACAAAATCGGTTCGCATTTTTATTGTTTATAACAAGTGGCCAAATGTTACTACATTTGAATCGAGATCCAATCATCAATGCACATTTCCCGATTGCACGTGACATCCATCCATTAACATATTTTAATATTACCTTAATTCTTGTAGAATTCGTTTGGATTTGTTTCGGAGAAATGAATAATTTCAGGTGCCATCTCCACCTGCTGAGCTGCAAAACTCCGTCTCCTCCAAGCGACTTTGCAAGCTACGAAGCTACAACTGGAAGTCTGTGTGACTGAGGACTTATCCCTGCTTACGAAGCCGTCACTGCGTATGTTGATTAACATTTTGATAAAGATCCATTTTTGGCAACAGTAAAGACTGAAGATTCTAGATCTTTTTGCGAGAGTTCATGGAACATTCACTTATTTTCCGAGTTGAAGGACATAGCCAAGTTTTTGAAGGTGACGGTGAACATTTGTGAAGTGTAATCAAAGCTAAATTGCCAATTTTCAACTCTTCTGATAAAGCACTTCGTCAGATGCTAAGCTGCCTTTCTTGAGCTCATAAATATTATGTGCCTCAAATGAATCAAGATTTTAATCATGGGAGTTGTAAGTTAATTCTTTTGTAAAATGAAAATATTTGGTTTAAAAGCGCCTGTGCATAAAATAATGTCAAGTTATTTTAAACATCACAAATTCCCCTAAAATTCATAATACATAAATCCTGTCTCACCACGAGAGCCTTAAATGCTGTCGCATAGAACTTTGATGAGTACAACCACCAGTATTCTCGATAACATTTTGTCTGCAATGGCGGTATCATTTACAAGCCCACGCATCTTTTGAAATTCCTAATACATCTGAACAGATCTAGCCTCGTGACAATAATCGCGATTTGCTTATTCAAAATGACAGTCTAAAGTACTTAAAACTCTCTGGGAACTTTGGAAAGCCATGCTAAGGTCCACTTTTGCGTTAGAGACTGAAGAGATTTCATTAATAAAATCCTTTTCAAATCATATGTTCTTGTGGATCTTTTCTCTTGATATGCTTTATAATTTTAAGGTTTTCATTAAGAAGAAACAAATTATTCTTCTTCATCAAGGGAGTTACCAAACTGCTTCATCAATGAAGAAGACAAATTCTTCCTTGACGACTAAGGCAACGTCGCAGTAAGTGGTAAAGTTGAAAATTGCGAAAACGATTAGCTGGTATGAATTGGAGCCTGCGACAGCCAAAAGGCAGCAACATTGCACTTCATTTAATTGCGAATGGAGCAGAGCAGATTTGACTGAGAAAAGTGCTTAAATTATGGCCTTTTCTCAAGTTTCACAATGGTCACTCGTCTGAATCTCAGGAAAAGTCGTAAACTGTTGTCAGTAGGAAATCCAGATGGCAACTGCTATCCCCAGATTAATACCAAAATGTCCCTCTCTGAAGCGGTGGTTTCATTTACCAGTCTGCACATATGCATAAAAAATACCTGCGCTTTTTCAAAAGCTGATAGTATCTTCACACGGCGCAAAGTCACGTTTATCCAGCTTCAAAAATAGTAATTGCATATCAGTTATTGCAGATGACGACAAGCACCATTGAGTCAAAGTTCTGGCTATATTTTGGAAAAAAATCAAATCAATTTCCAATTTGAGTGTTCTGGGCTAATTTTGCACTGTAAATGACATACAAAAATGGTTCAATTTACTTACAAACATTTCAAATTGCTAGTGATTGCTAAGCGTTTTCCTTTAGGCGCTTCATTTAAAAAAATACGCCTTCGTGGTATTTATCATATGCCAGGGGGTTGCATTTATTTTAACAGATCCCGGATTCTTTACAAATGTTTACTAATCCGACTAAAATCTGTGAAAATAATTCCATTGGGTAATCTAAAGACTACAGAAGCAACAGAGTTCCTTTATAATCTATTGTAGTGTTCGAAATTTGTCGCATGAAATTGTTGTTTCAGCTTCTACCTCAAAGTGCAGCATCAATGAAGCTTCACAAAAGTGTCACAGTGGTTAACGGCCAAGTCGAACCTCATTAAAAACCAAAAATTGTTGTCGGCCAACAAGTATCAACACGCCAGTAAACTATAAAGTGAGGTAGAGAAACAAAGGGTACTATTAAAATGCTCTCCTCCTAATATATCTTTTGGTAACATCTTGGCCACTTTATTGCTGGAGAGCTAAATTTTTATCTGCTTCCTACAGTCAGGCTATTTAAAATACCTAGAGCCATAATTAAATTAAATTAGAAAAATCAATCCTGTTTCACCTTGAAAGCTTTAAAGGCGATTGTACAAAGCTTTAATTAGTGAAATCACCAGAATTCGTGATGACATGTTTTCTCCTAGCAGTGGGTTAATGTACTAGTCCACGCTTCTATAACGAATGCCAATATCCTTTTTTAAGTTGATGATATATTTGGAGAACGGGAAATAAAGTTTATAAAGCTATATTGCAATTACTTCAAATAAATTTTTAACAAAAAAGATCACTTATATTTATTAAGTCGTTGAACCTTTAAACTAATAATTTAATACTTTATTCCTAATATAATGATCTGATATTTACATTCAGTAATTGTTAAAAATAAAATGGTTTTAGTTATTTAAATCTATTTTAAATGGCGAGTGATGATGGTTTTTCTATTTTTAAAAAGCTTTAACCAAAGTAGATGTTCATATATGTCATAGTTTTCATTGAATATTTAACACATCCATGCCTTTCGGAGTAATGTTGAAAATATAATTTATATATCGTATTATAATTATAATATGTACTGAGATAATATAATATAATCATTAAATATTGCACTGGTACAATACATTATTAAAAATAAGTATTTATATTACGATATATATAATATATTATTTATATTAATATATTAATATATGTAATATAAATATTTATTTTTATATATTAAATATATATTTATATGTTATTTATATACAACACAAATGCGGTTATTTGAACGTTTAAACTTCTTCCTCAGTCATTCAATGGATAGTGAAGATAAAGTGCAAGACTGGAAAATCCCTTCTAGTTCATACTGGAAGGATAATTTTAAAATAAGGCATATTCACGTTAGCTGTCAAAATAAGATTACGGTTGCTTTTTGATGAACACAGACACAGGACACTGCGAAGTACTCTGGTGGCACCAAACAGAGACTACTCGACTGCAATCACTAGAAAAAAGCGATAATACACTCAACACAGCGGATTTCTGCTAAAATGTGTGACTCAGATAGGTGTCGCAGTAGCTAAGCGATCAGCTATACCTCAGAAAGGAAGTTCCAAGTTGTTGTCCATCGACCTTCGCCGAGTTTCGCAGGACTGTTATAAGCAAATTCATGGTTAATTTATTCGAGGAGAGAAAATAGTGTAATTTTTGACAATTGGATCACATATTTTGCGAAATGATAATTGATTGAAGCATATTAATCCTGCTTTATATGCTGTCGCATACAGCACAACATAGCGGAACTAACATACTTGGCTTGTATAAGTGTTGGTCTGATTTACAAGCCTACGCTTTTATAAAAAGCCTTTTGTTTCTTTCAGAGTTGGTGATAACTTTTGACTGCAAAAAAATCCCGTGATGACAGCAAATTTAATTTGAATATCCTGTTTCACCACCAGGAGCTTTAAAAGCGTTCGAAAAAAGCCCAGCACAGTATTACTGCCAGTACGCGCGATGACAGGCTCTCCAAGGTGTGGTTTCAGTTACAAGCCTACGCATCTGTAACGAAAACCCACGATTTTTTCTGACATGGGTAACATATCTGAACAGAGTATATCGACTTTATTTTTTTTATAACATTACTTACAAGTCAATTGTTCAAACGACGATCCATTCGTGTAAGTGAAAGTTTTTAACCCTTTGGATACTTTGAACGCATAATTTTAGCATACAAATAAATTATTATTATCATATTTGACCATTTTTAATTTTAAAGTTTATTTAAAATGTAGAGAAACCGAAATATATATTTCGGAGTTTCGAACCTTAGCGCTCCTTTAGGGTTCCCAATGCGATATTCACTATGTGAAAAAAATAATTTTTGAGAGGTATTAAGACCTGATTCTTATTAAAATCGCAGTTTTTACTCTAAAAAAATAACAAAAATATTAAGCAGTATTTATTTACAGGCTTGGTAAAACATTCGTACACGTGCGAAAGCAACAAAATAAGGCCTGATGAAGGTTTCTTGAGTTATTTAAAGTCCCTACTAAGTCATAGTTTAATTTAGTCTTGATTAATGCTAAAAATATAAGGGTTTTTTTAATTTTTTGAGAAATTTCTATTAATTTCCTCTGTTTATTATGAAAATATTAGTTTAAGATGAGACTAGCAAGAAAGATGGTAACTTCATCCAACTAAGCAAATTCAAATTAATAGAACGAGAACAATCCATTTTTGAATATAGGAACGATGCTGTATTATGAAAAAATAAGAAATAAAATAAAATTCGGAAATACATGCAATAGGGGTTTCATAATGAGGAAGGAAATAGGTTCAAAATATCGCAGGAATTAAATATTAAATCCAACCTCCCTCTAATTATCCCATAAGTTGTCTGAATTAAACCTTTTTAAAATTAAACGAAAAGAGAAGAACATTAAACTCATATACTGAAAGAAGTCTAAATTAATTCTTATTCAGTGCCGCAAATTTATCCTTTAATTAATCTTGAATTAATTTGCAATCGGGGCAGCAAATTTATGTTTCTAGGAACAATTGCTCAGTTCAATCAATTTTGTCGTGATAAACTAATTTGAAAAGTGCTATTAATTCACTACTCAGAATGATGGTCTTATGCTTCTCAGTTGAACGATTCTTGCTCAATTATTTCCATTGCTATTTGAGGAGAGGAGAAACGGAAATCAACGGATGGTCTATCAATCCTTCATCCTTTCTCCCAACAGGATTTAGTGGCTTCTAAATTGTTAATCACTTTTTAGAGAACAGGCACTAGAAACGATTCTATTATCACCAGCTGAATTCCTTTCCTTGGGTTAAAGGAATTGGAAGTTGAATCTATATGCGATATTTGTTTTGGTGTGTGATTGAGTTACACAACTCATTAATATATAAAGGGATTTTATTAGTCCTTTTCAAAAGGTCTAGTTTATACAAGTGTCAAAACGAAGTCTCCAAATTCGTAAAATGACTTGATAAACCATTCAAACAACAAAAAGTCATACTAAATAAAAATTCACGTCTTGGATGGAGCCAAAATTAGGATGCCGACATTTGAGCCTAAAATTCATCAAAGTTTACCTTTCATGACTTTTATTATTAAAATTTAACCACAGAAGAATTAATTTGGCATTTTTATTTAAGAATCAGTAATTAGCCCTGTTTTAAAGTCATTTTAAAAATCAAAAGTCCTCTCACCTTATGTATGAAAACAAAACTCTTTTTGAAGAAAACGGTTTTATTTTTATCATCTTAATTTACCAGTTTGTGTGTTTTTTTAAATATTATGCATATTTAATAGGTCTATCAATAATTATTTCGGCCTCACTTATTGCTATGAAATTATGCAATCAACTTAGCAAAAAATTTTTCGACTCATTTTATACTAAATTATAGTCAACTATTTTTAGGAAAAATATGTCTTCTCTATTTAAGCACCTTTTTCACAATAATAAATGACAAAATGCATTTGTTTTTAATTGAGTACTGAAAAATTGCCTACTTCAAATTGACACTGATGACAAGACTAGATTTTAAATAAAATTATATGATTTCATATTTTCCTTTTATTTATCTGCAAATAACTAACACTTAACAAAATAATGCACCTAAAAATATGCTCCAAATTTTAATTAGCACCAATTGAATTAAATCCTAATTCTTCTCGTGTTGCTATTTTGATTTTTAATCATTCCGATAAAAAATACAAGGCTTCGGGTAATTGTCATGCCAACGATTCCTTCCCAGATGGTGAGTTCTACGACTGTTATTTTGGGGGAAAGGTTTCTCCTCCTAGTCCTCTGCTATTTTTGTAAAAAAGGCAAGAACGGAACGTGCCTTTGGACCAGAGGACATATTAAATCATCTGTATTCTTATCCTTAACTTTAGTAGGCGTTTGGGATATTCTGGATAATTGCCACTGGTATCTAATGTTTAGGTAAATCAAGTTCAAGGAATCTTTAGACATAGAGCCATTCGGTCATTATGCAGTTTGTAATATTTTTAACTTAAATGACTTTGAAAATGAGCATCTTCGGTATCAAAAGACTTTCAATCAACTAGGGCTGAATTAAAAGGATGCAGTCAATATTTCTTCGCTTAAAGTTGAAAAACTATTCGACAGTTTTATTTAATGAGACTCTTGATAGACAAAATTTTACAAAAAAAATCGTAAGGGAAAATGTCTTTAATTGGTCAGTTTCTAATTACTGACTGTTCGTTGATGGTATTTTCGCACTCTCTGATTATCCCATAAGTTCTGTCCAAATTTTGATTCAATAAACTGGATTATTATTAATATTTTGTATGGACTATTATTTTTGGGTTGTTTCTAAGTACCCACAAATGCTGGTTTCAACCTTTAGAAGAATCTTGGAAAGGCACCAATTGGTTTCAAGTTTAGGAATTTTTTTTCGAGTTTTTCAAGGTGATGATGAACATTTGCTTGATTTAAAACAAAATTAATTTTCAATTCAAACTCAACTGATGAAGCAGGATAAGTCTCTTCAAGGACTGCCTCTTCAAAATTGTCATAATTTATTTATGTAAAACAAAATTAAACCAGCTTAAATACATCTTGAAATAAAAATATTTGTTAGCTCCATCAGAAATTTACATTTTCACCAAATTTACCCTCAAAATGAAATAAATAATAGCTCTGCAATAGAAGAAGGGCAGAAACTTTAGAATTGTATTTTAAATTAGAAATAATAATTACTTTATTTGCGCGTTGCCTAAAAGCAAGTGATTTCGATCATTTATCACACCATTTAGCGATTTGGCCTTTTATTTCGAAACAGAGTTGTAATGAGCGCTTTCAATTTATTAAAACACTGGCATTTAATTTAAGAGGTTTACTAATTAGGGACCAAATCTCCTTGCTTGGTGGCTTCTCCACAGGCAACCAAAAATTTTCCAACATTGAGATTTTAGAGCTAGAATGTTTAGGTGCCATGAGAAACTTGGGGATTAGCAAAGTGTATTTTGATCCTTGAAGGAAGTTTACTAATCGTTACTCACGAGAGTACGAGCCAATCGCATTGCAGAGGAAGCCAACTTTGCATGAGCAGTCCCCATGACCAATCCCAAACACACAGGAACTTTTATGATTTCAAGCGGTTTGTAGCCTGAGCTACAAAACGCGTGTGGGAAGCAGTTGTCTTTGGGGCATACCGGAAGAAAAAATATGCTGTATATTGTCAATTTTGTTAAATATTAAAGACGAAAAAAGAGTGCATTTTCCTAAGATGCAATTAATGTTGATTCCGGTAGTGTTTATCTCTTATCAAAATAATGACCCTCTGTATTAACATTGCCTTGAATGTATTTGTTGGTTAAATATAAACGAAATATATTTAACTGAGTTAAAATACTGTCCTTGGAGCTTCCTCAAACTAATTTAGGGTGATAAATCACAAATGATTCTGTTGAATACTGATCTTTAAGGTAGAAATGCGTCACCCTTTTTTAGATATTGACCTTGGATCTTTAATAAGAAAACAACCAGAAATGATATATTAGATGGCGCGTCGTACGACGGATCATCTCTAGAGTGCTTGGCTTGCGGATAGGAATATCTAGTGTTTATGATCTAGAAATATCAATCATTCAAATCCCACTACAATCTAAGATGTCAATATAATTAAAGCGTAATATACAAAAGTAATACTTTTTAAAATGTTTTCTTACTTTCAATATAACAGAATTTGCCTTAAATATTAAGTAACCCTGTTAGTCATGTCTTCTTTGAAGCGAAAAAATCTAACGAGTGTTTCATCACATCTAAAAGAGATTTAATTCGATTTACGCTGAATTCATTGAATTGCTAAAATTTTGTTTAACTGAACTATAGATACAAATTTCTTCGAATAAACTTTTCCTAAAAGTACCCGATAAAACTCAGCTGCAGACAATCAGTCAGAATGTGTACATGAAAATCTTGCAGGAGTGGGTGATTTGCAAAGTCCAATTGAAATAGGGATTTCTCTCGAAGAAGAAGATAAAGATCAAGGGTAGTTCATACCACAAACCAATTCACCGTTCTTATCTTCTAAGACTGGAAAATCTGCTCTACTTGAAAAATACGTACCCACTTATAAATTACCTTTAAAAAAAATCAGCTCGAATCTCAGATTCACATCTGCTTTTCTCTGCATTCTCTGTGGATTGATTTGTGACTTAGAACGAAAAATGAATTGTCTTTAACCTTTAAGTGTCGTAGTGAGTGGCAGCTTCGTATGTAGGTAGAAGGACCCAAGCCTAAGAAGGAACTTTGCCGAGAAAAGGTTCTTCTTTCAATTTGGTGGGATGGCCCAGGAATAATCGTCGTTGAATCTGACGACATTTGTGAGTTCTTACAATCAAAATCGAAGGAATCCTGGACCACTTATGTACGTTGGCAGATCAGTCAGCAAAAATGAACTGATGATTAAAGCATTCATTAAATGTAACGTTTGTTCGACTAATTTGGGACAGAACTTATGGGGTGCCTTGATATTGTTCATGTAAATGGAGAGAATAAAAACGACTCTCATATCACCTGATTGAAAAATTATGTGATTTATTTGAACAACGCTTCTCTCAAATAAAGAGAAGTAAGCCTACTGACGTTGGTACTGGCCAGATGCCCTTGAAGATACACAGGGACAAAGTCAGCTGCCTAGATTCAAATCTGAAACATTTTATGGAGCACTGAACACACAGTCAAAGCCAACTATTAACCCAACAAAGTATATATAACTTAATAAAACTGAAACGCTCAAATTCTTAGGCAAAAAAATCGACACAACCTTAGAAGAATGAACTATATTCGACAACTGTTCGTTTTTGAATGCAAAATGCAAGAAATATCAGGCACGCATTTAACCAAGGATTTACTAACGGACAATATGCGATTACGCTTATGTAGAAAATTTAATGGGAAATAAAAATTTAACTCGCCTTAGATACTTTAGTAAAGATTTTCTCTCTAACGAGGCAAAAAAGTAGGGGCAATGATTATTTGGTACAATAAAGTTCTTATGAATATGAATTCTAAAAAATTAATTCAATTAATTTTTAATTCGTGTTGCAAATCTACTTTTTGATAAACATGTTAAACATGTTCTTAATTGTCATTAATCCTCTCACCTCAGGAATAATTTGTTTGCTAACAAGTGAAAAACTGATGGCTAAAATATCGTCATTTTTAATTGAGGAGAAGATAAACAGGAATCGGAGGATGATTTACGTTTACGCTATGGCCTATAAATCATTCCTTCCTTCTTCCAGCATGATTTAGTAGTTTTAGAATTTCTGCTCAATAATTTTATAAAAGACAGGCAGCAAAATTGTTTTTCTCTAAGTAAAGTAAAAGGTTTTAATCAGCAAACGATGACTGTTTCAGGGTTTCAGTAATACGATTTAGCTAACTGATTATTTTTTATTTCAAAATTAGTAAAATTCTACCTAGAACAAGTGTCAGAAGAGTTTCCAAGACTACCTAAATAAATTTGAATTAAATCGTACGTTTTAACGTTCCATTAGATTTAAAATCATGGCGTGGGTGTGCCAAAATTAGAATAAATTCTTCCGAGTGTTATTTTAAATGGCTTTAAGCGTCAATATTAAAACAAAAGGAAACAAATAAAGAATTTAACTAATGAGCAAGAATTTAGGCCTGCCCAAAAATTCTTTGGGTAAAAATTTCACCTCTTTTACACTTAGGTATTTAAAGGGAAATCTTCTATTTATTTGTTATGAAAACAATCTCGAAAGCATTATTTTATAAATAGTAATGACTCATCAGATTTTTCAAAAGTAAATTTCAAGATTAATTAACGATAACAAATAGTTCAATTTAATTTAACTCAAAACACTTGATCAGAAGTTAATCATTTTGACCTCAATTAGTGATAGAAAATCATACAAAAATTTAATCCTAATGTGTGTTTCAATCCATTTTATACTACTGTAATACCTTTTGCTTCTGTAAAATATGTCTTCGCTCAATTAAGAAGTTATTTGCCTAATAGTAAATACCAGAAATGCTATTGTTTGAAATTGAATAGCAGAGAAATTATCTGCTCCAAAAAACTCTAACCCTGGCATCTAAATTTGAATTTATGCGAAACTTTGTATTGCTGTTGATAAAATTCATCCATTATTAATGGATTTGACTTAACTCTAACCAGAAAGAACTCAAATAATAATCTTAAAATTTGCTCTAATCAATAAGAGCAATAACCATAATCGCAAGAATGCAATTTGTAAAGTAAAAAACGTTGTAGTCTAGTTATTAAAAAATTTAAAACGAAGAAATTGCTCTTGAAAAAAGAAGGGCTTTGTCTAATTGTCATGAAAACCATTTATTTCCGAATGTTTAGTTAAACAATTGTTATATCAAGAAAAAGGAGCCTATCTCACTCTTACTCGACCATTTTCATAAAAAAGGCAAGAACGGAACGTGCCTTTGGGACCAGAGGACATATTAAAACATCTGTATTCTTATTCTAAACTATAGTAGGCGTTTGGGATATTCTGGATAATTGTTACTGGTATTTAGTAGTTAGGTAAATCAAGTGCAAGGAATCTTTTTAACAGTCATGTTCGCTGTTGAGCCATTGTTGCATTTTTAGAAAATTATATTTATAATTTTCTGGTTATCTTTAACTGTAATTATTTATCTTTCGTTATTATCTGTATAATATATGCCATTGTTTAAGTCGTTACTATGACGCCTTGCACTCTGTTGAATAAACGTTGGAGTTACGACGTATACCGTCTCTTGTGGCTGTTATCGAACGTAACGCATGAAAATCAAACTATTTTATGTAGCATAGCACCTCGGTACTTTACGTTAGCCATTAAGTGATTAAGCTGTTTGTAATTATCAAAGTTTGAATTTTTTTAAATATGCACTTTGTGAATTCATGGGATTTGAAATCATTTGAGACTTAATAGAAAAGAAAGCCAGTTAAACCCAAATAAGACAGAATCTGCCTGCTAGAGTAAACTCTTATTTAATATTTGTAATGTTTAAAAAAACATTATATCAGTAAAATTGAATCACAGTACTACCAATGATATGAGTGTCACTTTGACAGAAGTGTTGTTTTACAAAATTTCGGGGAAATAGAGCAGTTCTTTTCTACTTAGCCGATTTTAGATAAGGCAATCATTTTGACAAATTGCTAACAATGAACAGGTGTATGCTTTCCATTGTTAATATTATTATTACTTGCGTTTGTTTGACTTAAATGATGAAGAGGAACAAACCTCTTCAATGATTTCTTTAAGAAGCACCGTTGCCGGTTTGATATTCAGCTTCATGGAGGGTGTAATCTCCACTTCCGCTAAATTTCGCAAACCATTCTCCGCAACCATAAATTGAGTAAATGTTTCCCACTGCACTGGCTGCTGCTGGGTTACTCTCGACTCATAAAATGTTTCACGCCTCAACAAATGAATTCTTCTCTAAGTAAATAATAGCAACAAAAGGCGTTAAAGGTAAAATTTGATGGATTTTAGACTCAAATGTCGATATTCTAGTTTTGGCTCCATCCACGACATGAATTTCAATATGGTAAGACGTTTTGTTGTTTGGATGATTTATCAAGTTATTTTGCGATTTTGGAGACATTGTTTGACACTTGTATAAACTAGGCCTTTCGAAAAGGATTAATAAAATCCCTTTCTATATTAATGAATACTGTAACTCAATCACATGCCTAAACTAATATCGCACATAGATTCAACTTCCAATTCCTTTAACCCAAGGAAAGGAATTCAGCTGGTGATAATAGAATCGCTTCTAATGCTTGCTCTCTAAAAAGTGATTAACAATTTAGAAGCCATTAAATCCTGTTGGGAGAAAGGATGAAGGATTGATAGACCATCCGCTGATTTCCGTTTCTCCTCTCCTCAAATAGCAATGGAAATAATTGAGCAAGAATCGTTCAACTGAGAAGCATAAGACCATCATTATGAGTAGTGAATTAATAGCACTTTTCAAATTAGTTTATCACGACAAAATTGATTGGACTCAGCAATTGTTCCTTGAAACATAAATTTGCTGCCCCGATTGCAAATTAATTCAAGATTAATTAAATGATAAATTTGCCGCACTGATTAAGAATTAATTAAGATATCTTTCAAAGTAGAAGTTTAATGTTCTTTTCTTTTCGTTCAATTTAAAAAGGTTCAATTGAGATATAACTTATGGGGTAATTAGAGTGAAATTGGAGTAATATTTAATTCCTGTGACATTTTGGGCCTATTACCTTCCTCGTTATGAAATCCCCATTGCCTTGTTCCCCAAATTTTAATTTATTTCTTACTTTTTTTTATAATAGAGTATCGTTTTAATCTTCTAGTCTCATCTAAAGCATGCGATTTCGATCATCCATAATCCCAACCAGCGATGTAGCCTTTTATTCAGGGATAAAGTTTTAATGAGCGCTTTTAATTTGTCTAAACAAGAGCATTTAGTCTAAGAGGGTTGACATTTAAGGAACAAGTCTTCTTGTACAGCAGTTCTTTCGCGAGAAACCAACAAACTTTTGGTTGATAGTGTTGTAAAATTTACATACCTTGCGCTTGATGATTTAAACGCGAACTATCAGAAAGACACGTCATGAAAGCAATGTACTAATCGCTGCCTAACAGTGCGAGCCAATCGCATTGTAAAGTATGCTGGCTTCGCATGAGCAGTCCTCATGACCAATCCCAAACACAGAGGATTTCTTGCTATTTCAAGTGGTTTGTAGTCAGAGCTGCAAAACCAGTGTGGGAAACTGTTGCCTTTGCGACATACCGGAAAAAATATACACGAACAAATTAGTAGTTGTGAAACAGTTCTTTCAAGTGCCAAGTTTCTTAAAAAATACAACTTGAATACTTGTGCTTACAAAAGAACTTGATTTACGTATGGGATAATCCATGTGTATAAAGTTTAAAAATATACCTGTTGTATATATAGTTAGTGTTTTATATCCCGTTTTGACCAGAAGAAAAAATATTTGAAAAAATGTGTTTGCATAAGCAATAAATGGCAAAAATTATCCTATACTTTGCCTCAGATATCAGGTAATCTCATAGGTTCTATTCCAATTTTGATTTTGTGAATTTAACGAAATTTAATGGGTAAATGACAACCTCTAGAAAGCTCAACAATTTTCATACTACGAATCATTTTATGCTCAAATTCCGTTTTAGTAAAACTAAGGATAAAATTCCATTTTATTATTACTCACTTAGCATGAAAGTAATCAAGACTAATTTGAAGTGGCACATTGTGTTTTACAAGTAGAAGAAATGGAATTCACACGAAGATGAAGATTGTACCGGTCGACGTCTCGTTAAGTTTGAAAATAAGCCCTCGATGAAGTCTCTCCTGCTTCTCCAGTTGAGAAACTGAAAATTAAGTTCAGATCAGAAAATCGTTTATCTTCGTCATCATCATGCGTCTGCTTGTCTGAAAAAGATCAGCTTAAATCTTCTCTCCTCGATTCTCGCGGACTGGTTTCAGCTTTTTGGTGGCTTGGTTTGACACAGAACCAAAAATAGACCACTTTTAATGGAAACTTCAAGAGTCCTAGACTTTGGCGGCCTTGCAAAAGGAAAAACCCAGTCACAGCACCCGAGATAGGAACTGCATTGGGAAGGTGTTTTTTTCCAATCTGATTAAATGGCCAAATATTACCACCCCCCCCCCCCCTAATGCAGCAACAAAGACGTTGAAACTCACGGAATTTGTAAGTTCTTAGATTTGAAACTAAAAAATTTAAAGGTATCAATAGTCATGGAAAGTACAGTGACTACGATGGAATCATTAATTATATGTTGCATAAAGCTATGCAAACCCAGGCAATTTTTAAACTTCAAACGATTTAAACACATTAGAGTTAACATATGGTCTTGAAGAAACATTGAGACCATTTCTGTTTCTCAGAGTTAAGTCTGGCATATTTTATGACACAAAATCATCTGCGTCTGGGAACACTTAACGAGCCTAGACGCATTTCGGAAGCTCTGATCAAAAGATGGGGTCAGTGTGACTCTGAAAATGTGACGGGACTTTATAAGCCGTCCGCTGCGAAAATTCAAAAAGTTGTTCGAGGTGGCTAAAGCATTCTAAAAGAGAAGATTTTATAAAAGTGCTCGACTTTTCCTTCCAAAAATTTCAAAAACTAGGTGCTCTTATAGCCGAAAATTCACTGATGTAGGTATTCTAAGCGAATATTCTTTTGGCAGATTGACTCTCGCTGATTGGTTTGACAGGTCATATTCGACTATTTTGTCTAAAGCCTGGAATTCACAAGGTTGTTTCTTCCAAATTCAAGAATGTTTCTTCTTTATACATATTGTATATGTATAATAACTGTTTAATTTAAACAGTTCATTTTAAAAAGTTCATTTTAAAAAGGGGGAATTTAGATTTGTTAATTTTCTATAGTTTTGCGTAACACAAAATAGAATCTGAAAGTTATTTAGTTTTAAGTAACTATTTGCTTTGAAACCAATACCACCACATTTATATTTAAATATAACGTTACACTAATAATTTATGTCAAATATAAATTATTTTTAAACAAATAACGGTTCCTTTTTTGGTGATCTACCGACCTCTTTCAGGACTGTGGCTGTTTACTCAGGCCATTAAAGCTAAGAAATCGCCGAATAAGCAATAAATGTTGACACGAATTTCTGTTTAACGTATCCTTAGGGACTTTTCCATTTCTAGCTGTTATAAAAGCCGAAGATGATTAATAGGCTTCAGTGGATGCTTTAGGCACATTGTTTTCACAAATTACAAGTGTTGAAGACCTTTTGTTAAATAGCGTTTGTTTCGAAAAAATGAAAATGATCGGTTAATTTGAAAGCCCTCTTAGGTCTCCGAAAAGTAACACCAGTTTCTCTATCATTGCAATTAAAATTCATCTTTGTAACTTTGATCTTAAAATAAACAAGTGGGGAAAAAATATTCTGTTATTAAGGTTAATTTCCAATGCAGTTAAAGGATATTTTTATATTTTTTATAAAATCTATATAATTTACAAATTACTAGGCAAAAACAGGAAAACAATTATCTTGATTTGACTTTGTACTTATAAATTAATATATATTTTAAAGTCGTCTTCTGTCTCAAACCGACGCCTTCAATTTCAAAACCCCCTTCCAGGGCAATGACCTTGAAGGCGGACAAATTGAATTCATTGGACTAACCAATCAGATTAGTCAGAGTTCAAAATTCAAACAATAGAAGTGTGCAAAAATTGCTTTATTTGTCTCAGAGTGTATAAATTCACCGCTTCTGCCGACGTGGCCAACACTAATATCACGCTAGTCGTTGGCCATAAAGACCAAAAGGAAACTCTCCGAATACCACCCAGTGCTTTCTTTATTGAAATGAACTTTGGTTCTATGGGAATGCATGCCGGGTTCCATAGAAGAGGATTGAGAACGAGACAGACAGAAGATTTAATTTGAACTTCCCTCCTACCTGAGAGCTCTGTTTCTGTGAATTAAAGCCTTGTACGTTGCTAGAAGAATTCGGTTGTCTTGGAGGGGAAAACAGTGCAACAAATGCAGATTTAACTTGATCTGAACAGAAAACATTTGCATATTACTAATGGAATTTACAAAAGCGGAAGCATTCAAGCATAGAATTGCTGAAATTGAATGAATTTATTTAATGATTGCACAAACTTGCCCTGATGTAGATAACTAAGAAATGGCTCTAATAAGCTTGCTCAGCTTACAGCCTAGTTTATTTTTTTGTTAACTAAAACCTGATTAAATATTGAATATTTTTTAATTACGTCCATAAATTGACAAGAAAAGTCTTCATATGGTTTGCTTATGGAGATGTTTTGGGTTTTAGGATTGCAAAAATTCAAGAATTTCCAAAAATAGATTCAAAAACGTCGTGTAGTCTTAAAGAACTAAATATTCATTTTTAATTAAGGCAAATTGTTCTTGCAATTATGTCTATTAACAAAAGTGTTAATTACAGTAAGACTGCTGTTTTAATCATATCTTCAAAATATCCATGTAATTTGAAAGAAAAGCTTAAAAACTATTCAGGTGGATAATAAAAACCAGTAGGTTAAAGTATGGCTGGACTTGATATACAAAAGATAGTTCTATTTCAAATCTATGAGAAAATATTTTTAAATCAGTCCAACATGCGATTTAGTGTGAAATCTCCTTATCTCCAATGCATTCATTTCCAAGAACTTAAAACTCTAATTTAATTACAATTCTTGACAAAATAACTTGACTTTTGGTAAACAATTGCAAATTTAAATGCAATTGAAGAGTAATATTTTTTCGATTTACTGTTCCAATATGCAAAAATGGGAGAATTCAAGCGCTAAATCATTAAATGAATGCCGAGACAGATGCAGGTTGAATGTAGATAATCGAAAATATAGAAATAAAGTACGATGAATGCAATAAATAGACACACTTTATCGAAAATCTTGTTATTTAATTTGGGTTCTATGTATATTTCTATAAGGCGATTAAGAATAACTTTTTATTGCACCTTAGTTTATTGAATTCATCAAAAAGCAAAAGCTTCTTTGAAACTAATACTATACATATTGCTTTGATTTTTATTTTTATTAAATTTTTCTAGTGAAATTTATTTATAAATGTATATGAGTAGACGTTCCAACTACAAATTCAGGGATATGCTTTGTATTCCGAGTTCGATTTTCCTCACAAATACATACATAACAATTTTATCATTCGAAATTTAGACGCAAAAAAAAAAATATTTCGAAGCCGTAAGAGAATTGCGTAAATTATTTCCTCTACTGAACAGCATCTAAATATTCGAATTTTGCATTCGAACTTGTGAAAATTGAGCCATTAAACCATTAAAAATAGTCAAAAGCGATTGAAATTATTAATAAATTTATAAATCGTCAGAAATGGGTGGTGCTTTAACAAAGATAACCCGAAATATGGCAGTGATATAAAACAGAAATGGTTGTTACAATGTCACGCATCTCATTGGGTCTTTTATGAATTTTTCATATTGCACAGATTATTGCTTGGAGTATTGGCTTGATTAAGAAAGAAAAAGTTAAGAAGATGGTTTTAGATTTTATATCTTCATAAATTGAAAAGAAAAGTCTCAATATGACATGTCATGAAGGAGATGTTTCGAGTTCCGGATTCGATTTTTAATTCAAAGTGGAAAAATTAAGGTATCATACATATTTATTCTTAAAATGATAGCATCTAAGAGCATGTGAGAAAAATTCATTTTGAAAACCGAGGCAAAAGGTTATAATTAACATGTAGTTAATAACGCCTCTTGATTTATTTAAATTGTTCTATTCACTACTTAGGCAAGGAAAGTGGAACCATTTTAAACTCGAAACTGCTGAAATTGAATGGAATCATTAGATGAATGCTTGAAACAGTTGGAAATGAGTGGTGCTTCAATTTTTGCGATGATATAAAATGCCAAAGCGGCTGTAATAAATTTACACATCTGGTCAAATTTCATGTTATTTCATTGTAGTTTTATGTGCATTTTCTTGTAGACGTTTATAAACTGGATCCAAAAGCAAACGCTTCTTTTAAATCCAATACTATAAAGATTGTTTTTTAGTATTATCTCCATAATTTTTAGGAACACATTCTCTAAATTAGTGAGAGGATGTACTTATATAAAATATTCAGATATAGATATTGCATTTAAAATTTTGATTTTTGCGTCAAAATGCAATAATTTATGAATTATGAAAGAGGCAAAGAATGATATCATTCGAAATCGGGTTGAGGGAATTGTATTCATAATTGAGTTGCGAAAACTGCATTTAAAATCCAGGATTAATTACTCAACCACAGTTTTAGTTTTTGTTAAAATACATTTCGAATGTGCGTTTTGAAAGTATCGTGCGTATCGAAGACGAGGTCTTTGATCAATCCAAAGCATCCACTTAGTCAATTTGAGTGTTAAAGTAGTAAGAGGGGTTCGTTTTATATAGATAAGTGTGGTTAGAGCCCGTGAAAGTGGGTTTAAATTCTAATATACTACAGAAAATAATTAATTCTCATGGCGGAGGAAATAAAAAGGAGCCTTGGCCCCAAAAATGGATATTTTAGAAAAAATCATTTGAGATGCCAAGTTTGTTTCTTGTTAACTTCTTCGGCTTCCTTATTATTTTGTCACTATTTTCCAAAACTCTCTTCCTTCAGATCCCTCTTCAAATATTTTAGAAACCACTGTAATTATGGCAATTTTGAAATGATTCAATTATAACTCATTTTGTATCGTTTCGTATAAAACAGAAAATAATCTCAACGTTATTCTTGCGCCAAACGCCCTAAAAACGAGAATTACTGATTCCAATTTTCAGAATGAAACAACATCAAGAATCGTTTCTTTTTAATTGAAACTTCACACTCATGTACTATTAAAGCCCATGACATTTTAAGGAATTTAAATATGTGAAATTTTGCCTTACGCCATGCTTTTAGTAATCTAATTTTCAGAATTTCACTAAATTGCCTTGCATTAAACAAAAGTCGAATATTTTAAAATAAAATATTTTTTTCCTGTTAAATTCTTCATTTCCCTACTCAAACAATTCCCGCTATTCACAACAGAACTTAAAAATTAAAAAAAATCTCTGCGCACTTATTAGTCATATATTATAATCTGATCAAAACATACTTAAAATAGCCATAGATGTCAGAATCAGAAATATTCTACTCGAGATGCAACATTTCCACGAGATAATTATTTTATTATGACTGGTTTGCCAGAATCCTTTTAAAGAAAATTTATTTTAACGGATGACGGTGCATGTCAAATATAAAAGAACATTTTGACATTGAATTTCATCTTTTATCAAAACTTGGTTTAAATTTGTCTATGCCTGGAAATGTGTCATTTTTTCCAAAGCAAAATTTTGGCAGGTGAAAACTGAATAGAATTAGGATGGAATTTATTAATTCAATATCCTGAGATTAGCTTAAGCAATAAGTGTCTGCATTTCAGAATGTTTTCAAGAGCCTAAAACTTTTCAAACATTTGAAATTTTACAAAATGATCTACATATTGTCGTTATTTAATAACTTAACACCAGTTCAGGCTTTTTTCCGTAGCTTTACATTTTGGGTGAATACAGTTTTCATTGTGATTGCGATTAAGTGAATAATTGTGAAATTGTTAGCTTCATTTGTACCAACAAATGAGTTGATCTCTTTAACTAAGGGCCATTTATTTAAAAACTATTTGATTGCCGGGAGCCTTAATTAAATAAAAAGATACAGTTTAAATATATAAAAAGAATGCCTTTAGAGCCCGAGAGGTCATTCTTAGCTGAAAAACTGAAATAAAGAGGAATATCTGTATATAATTTAAAGGCTTGTTAGTGTTAAAAATTAAGTCATTTAATGGTTTTTAATATTTAAATATTAATTTTGTGTCTCCGATAATTACTGTATATTTTGATGACCTGGTTTTGACAAATAAAAACAAAATTTATAATTTAAAAGTAATTTTTCACAACCGGCGTTTTAGTATCCAAAAATATATTTGGTAATCAGCCCACCATTAAATGGTTTAATTTTAAAATACGAATTGCATTTACGTGTGTCTAAAATAAGATAAAACCTAACGCCATAAAACTTTGAGAGCCTTTAAAAGAGTTTGTTGCTTTTCCTCTGATGAATCCTTGGCAGAAATAGAACTTTAATCAAACTTTCGAAATGTTCTGTCAGTCTTCAGAAATACAAACGAAGAAAATGTTGATGCATGAGACGACTAAGGCATTGCACTATAAATTTCAATTTTGCCCCTAAAGTTTTGCTACGCTTCCCCGACTCATTTTCGTAAAAAATATCGTTTATGGGTTAACAACTTCATATTTTAAAATGTCAATCCCGAAGTGATTCGGTTCAATGCTCCTATTTCATTTATGTGTTTATTACAGAATTTTGAGGTGAATATTTTAGTGAAATCATTAAATTCAACTGCATATTATATAACACAATACTTAATGTAAAAAATTACTTCTTTTGCAAAATGTGTCGCTTAAGTTTAATTTTTAATCAAACGGGAAGTTCTGTGAGTTGTAAATGCAAAATTCAAACATTTTTATCGTCGGAAAAAAGGCTTTGGAAGTCGAAAAGGAGCTTTTTCGCTTCAGCGCAAATAAAAAATTGCGTATTTGACAGAAGCTTGTCATACCTGCTTTTTCAAAGTTTTTATTAATGCATTAAAAAGTGAAAATGCTGAGAAACTCAGCTGCGGTTGTCAACTTCAACACTTCAATTAAGGAAATAAAGTGGCTTTAGCTAAATATTTCCACATATTTAGATCCACCAGAATATTTGACATTTAAATAGTTTACAATCAATATTTAACCCTCTAGCTACCATTTTGGCAATTTAATGCAAATCCTTGCAAAATTACATGGTTTATACCGTACAAAATCAAATGTAACGAATGTAATTATTAGCATTCGTCGTATAATTAAACTAAATCAAACTTTTATTGCAAAATTTATTAATTTTGCTAACATTCCTTCCTGAAATCAAGGTAGAAAAAACGGTGATATTACAAGATGCAATACCGAATGTTACTGAACCGTGCTTTTTGGTTGAAGAAAGTATTTAATTACTAATGGAGAAATCGGAGATGCTTACACGCATTTGAATTTGCACAAAAACATTGCTGAGCTCAAATTTTTAGATTATTTATAACTTTACAGATCCACAAAAGGAATTTTGCCAAAAATAAATCTGAGCTGTGCAGTTATTCATGTCAGATCAACGTTTCCCGTACTTGTGTTATCATATTCCTACATTCCAACCTTCTGTCAAACTGCATTTGCCTAAACTTTAAAGATATTACATTTAATTCCTTTAATTAGGCATATAATTCACATGTTATTGGGATGGATTACTTGAGGTAATTTAAGAAATCACGTGTTAATAATTAGGCTCCTTCAACTCACGTTCATAATCTAGAAGAGCGATGTGTTTATACCATTTATAGCAAAATATTATTAATTCATATTTATGGAAATTATAATTAAAAATATATTTATACCCAGAAAAAACTAAAAAGGCATTATCCAGCTTCTTCAGTAGTAGATTCAAAGTTCCTCATTTGACTTTAGCAGTTTTTTTGAAAGCACTAATGGTAAATATTTTATTCAGTCATTTTTACACATCGAGAAGGTTAATTATGTAATTATTAGGAAATTACAGAAAAATCACAACTTTAAATGCATATCCGGCAAAGCGAAGTAGTGGGGAATTTGCGGTCGAATTCGGAAATAATTTGAACATTTAATGTTTGGTATTACACGTCCTCTCATTGGTTGCGGTTTAACTCTAAGATCGCATGGAACAGTACCGAGTGGAGTGGAGTGAAGTGAAGAAGGAGGTGATGAGGGTAGTGCGGAGAGAGAAAACCCATTTAGAGAGTCTCTATGTTGTCCTTGTAGCTCGCCATTATCACCAAAAGAGAACTCCTAGAATTGAATGAATTAAATGATGAAGTAATTTAAGAAATTAATGATAAGCGAGGTAAAACGCTATTTGGTGTACACCTTGGTTAAAAAGCCTTAATCGATTAGGTATTCAAGACTAACTACTGAGTGTAAATTTGCTTCAAAATGATTTGAATCAAGAATATTGAACCTTTTCCTCTTCAACGAAAAGATTCATCGCCTGTTCTGTTAGAGTGAGCCATTACCTCAGTTGAGGGAAGAAATTTAGGTTTAAATTCAAGTCAGGACTCTGCTGTTGCATTAGCTATGCATCTTTAGTTTCGTAAAACTTTACAAGAGTACTGAAAACCATCCATGGGTTTGACCTCACAAGTTGTGAATATTTATATCAACATTTTGTTTCAGCTTAAATTTAACAAATTGCGTAAACCAGCATTATCAGTAGCAGACCAAAATTGTCTATTATCTGTCATTTAAGAAACGCTTAAATTTTTGAAAGAATTAATGAATGGACTCATATTAAATCCTTTATAATTATTTTCAATTGATTTTCTGTTTCTAAACTGAGTTTCACCACTTATGAAACGGAAACTAAATGGTTCTACTACTTCGGTTAAAATTATTGGAATTTTTTGGAAAGTTACCAACTCTTGTTGAAGCATTTTAAACATTTTTACCGAAACTAAAGAAAGTTGTCCATGGTTTTTTACTGCATTTTTGTTATTTTATGATTTCCTTATTTACATAAATGAATAAATACATTTTCAATGATATAATTTATAAATAAATTAGATAAATAAGGACTATTTACTAAACCAACGTCTACTCCGAAGGCACCCAAGTCCACATCCATACAACGGTCCTGCGGTCTTTATCTATGATAAAATATATAATTTAAAATCATTGATTGATAATAAATTCCAAAAATAATTAATTAAAATGTTATTTAATCTTTACACATATTTACTTCCAAAAGTATTTCATTCACAAATTCATTATTAATCTACCCAATGATTAGTCATTAAGCCAACCTGGTGCTTTGGATATCAAATAATGGATTTATTAAGTTTTACTCAGTCTTTATTAAAAATTCATGTTATATTCTTGCACGCAATGATTTAATTTTTCATTAACTTAGTCGCTGAATTAATTTAACTAGTTTTGAATTCCGGAATCACAATTAATTTTTAACTGATAGGAGGTGAGATATAGAGTCTTATAATTTGTATTATTTCACCAACTAAACAAAAATAATTTTGAATTTTTTATATGTAACTGAATAAAGCATCTTGACATTATCGTGCTCCCGTAGGCAATGCAAACAGGCAATGATCAACGCACTTACTAATTAAATTGCTCTCAGTGGATATCACGGTGTAGAAAATTAAACATTTTCATGCAAATATCAATTCATTTCATAAGCTCTGTTCAAATGTGGTATAAATGATAAAGTTAATAGTACAATGTTAAATTAAATTTTATTATAAATCAACTTTCACTTATGATCTTTGACTTGCTTGCCAAGCGTATTTATACCTGCAGTACTGGATAAACCTTTTGGTTTTGATGTTTCGAAGAGCTCAGAAAATTTATTTTGACTTCTTCCTGCGTTGCAAAAGCTCGTTTTCCAAATCATCTTGTAATATACGAAAGAAATGATGGTTTGAAAAAGGAGAAAGTTCTTCCCTCTTCTGTGACGTGATTCCTTTAGTACGGATGATAAAACAGCATCTCTTTCACATTCACTGTAGCGGTATTTTTCCTCAAATCAATGTGCACTGTTGTTTGGCTATCCCACTAGACTGAAATAAGATATTGTCAAGGGCAGAGGATGGAAGATTTCAAATCGAGATTTGATTTTCGCCTTACATGTCATGAGGAAACGTATTTCCAGGATTGTGAAGATGACTGTGAACAGTTGAATGCTTTGAACTAAGCCGAATTGCCAACGACGGTGGATTGCTTGAGCATTGTGGACCGGTTCATGAGCCGGTTGAGATGCTCTCGGATGTGGCATTTGACGGTCAGAAGACAGTCAAATATGATTGGCCCTTGCCTTAACCTTGAGCCAGTGGAGAACCGATGTGGTTTCCGTTGAGAAAGTTTGTGGAAAGCAGGCATGTTGAACACCAGTTTGACATTAGATATGATACGATTTGAAAACTGACAAACCCCGATTACGTGACTTGGGTATGATTTTCATACAGTGGTTAAATATTTATGCTCGTATGTGTCTTGGCTGCATAAATTGTTGATAGCATCTGGCAAAAGCTGGAGATAACCAAATATCTTGCATTCTAATCTAATAAGTAGAAATTTAGACGTTTTCAAATTGTGGGGAATTCGGGATATTTTTGATTATATATGAAACTTCTGATTCTCTAACTGAACAGTGACAACCACTGATATTCAGTCATATTGTTATATTTGTGGGTTAATTTTCAAATTCTAAATAATAGTCGATTAGCTTTGACCACTTAAACGTTTTCATCCATCACTTCATTCGATAAGTTCCTTAACAATTTGGAATAAATACAACCAGTCTTTAAATATAGCAGTTTATTGAGGATTCAATCATTAATGTACTCCTCCGATAACCTATGACATTCTTCTTCACCTTTTTACACGTTTTTTAATTCCTTTATTATTCGAAGAAATCAAAACTGTCAGTTTCTTTGAAGTGGTTATTTAAGGTACGAAACAAGTGCTGGTTTGAAGAAGCTGCAATGTCGGGAGTAAAACGTTGGTGAGGAATTTTTTCCCATGACGTAATTCTTTCAGTATTGGGTGTCACGCATCTCCAACATCTCCACATCCACTGCATCAGTGTTTCTCAGATATTCGACAAAAGATGACCCATTTTTCGTCTCCAATCACAAAGAAGGTGAATACAATTTGGCAAAGATCTGAATTGAGTGTCCGATTCGGCCCTCTTCTCCATGGACAGTGAAATCTCCACTTTCACTGGATTTCTCAAAATACCATCTTCTACAAGTTCTTTCATTCAAGCATTCCTATCCACAAACTGAGCTAATGTTTCCAGGCCCTTAGTCAGCTGCTGAGTTCCCTTTTTAACATCGTGAAACTTTATGAGGTTCATGATATTGTACTGTGCTTTTATGGAAAGCGCATGACATTATTTAGCCAATTTTTTCCACTCTTCCTTATCTCTGTTCACCTTCCAAAATACACACTTTACACGCAACAGAGTATCCATAAATAATGTTAGCTAGCGCATCTTCGCAAATAAGCTACTTCGCGAAATCGAGATCAGTTTTTTTGGAGAAAGAGTTGCCAATTATCATAAATATAATACTATACTAATAGATGTATTTATTCTCTATGTTATAAATATAGTATCATTAATTTTCAATAAAATATATAAGCATATATCATGTACAGTATATTTCATTTTCGTTTTCATGAACTAGACCATTTCTCGAGAGTAGGATTTGATAATTTTAGCCCAATATAACGCAAGGATGTGACATTTTAGCTGGTCATTATTGAGAGGAGACCTGTAAACGCCTGATTTATTTGTTTATACTAGGGTAGAAGACGGAATGCAGAGACAGATATAGTCGAAGGCATTTCGTGCAGTGGGGTTCCTCCACTGAAGCATAACAGATTTATGGGCGAGAGAGGCAGAGATAGACCGGAATCGACAGAAATTTATCCTACTGCACCTCAATTTCAAGGGACTTAGTTAATTTAAAGTACGGAGGTGCTATGCTACCTAAAGTGGTCTGATTAATATGCGTCACGTTCGATAACGTCAACAAAAGACGGGACGCGTAGCAACTCAAAAGTTTATTCAATAAAGTGCAAGGCGTCATAGTAACGACTTAAACAAGTGTACTTATTATGCAGATAATAACGAAAAATGAATAAATTAAAATTCAACATAATCAGAAAATTATAAATTTAATTTTATGGAGATAAAACACTAGTGAAATCTTTCAATGGATCTGGTAAACTCCTCCTTTAAAGACTACCTTCCGAGTATTATAATTAAACTGATTCAATAAAGAATCGGGATTTGTTTGACCCGTGGTTTGGCAGGCTGCACCGCCTTTAATAGATTGGGTGCACTACCCAAAATCGATTCTGTTCATAGACTCTAAATCTTATTGGCCCAGGTTCAACCAATGAATCCGATTAAAACACAAATTAGTAAGCACGTATTATAGCTGATTATTTTCGTGAGATAACGTTGGCACAACGCAGACTAAAACAACACTGAGAATTTCTGCAACAGAAACCTACTAAATTCGCTGGTTATACACACACAAGCTGGTTATTTGTGTTCGAGAAACAAGATTTCTAGGGGGACATATATGCAAAAGTACCCACTAAAATATCACAACGCAATCCCTAATGAAATCACTAGAAAGTTCAAATCAACCATTAAGGATGATATTTGATGTAAGATAATCGTAATTATGCATTTTTGGTCGCAAATAGAATAACATCCTGAGTCAGCAAATAAAATAACTTCTACTTACAACAATTTAGTAGAATCTAATTTATTAAATTATAAAATTCTTCAATGCATCAAGCGTACAAATTGCAGTAAGACGTTAATTTATAAAAGACGCCGTTTGAAATCAGTGCAATTTCATTAGAATCTTATCGATGATTGCATCCACCGACAAGGTCGAATCGATGGTCATGCAGTGTTCCTCCTCTTCCATAGGCTCTTCCAGAGTTTCTAGTTGACTTTTGACGAAGCCAGGTTTAATGAAATGGTTTTTCCTTCCTGCGATCCTTTCTTCAAGAACATCAAGAGGAGTTTTCAAGTAAACGAACAAGATGTCGCCATTAGGTGGCTGGGAAAGGATCCTGCGGTAGCGATGCTTGAGTGCAGAGCAGGCAACGATAACTGGTTGAATTGGATTGTTTTGACGTGTTTTGGTTAGCTGGGCGTGTATTCGTTCCAACCACGGCTGACGATCCTCATCAGTTAGTGGTGTTCCGTTGGACATCTTGGCGATATTTTCTTTTGAATGTAGATCATCGCCTTCAATGAATACTCCCTGAATATGACGTTGAAGAAGAGAGCCAATGAGGGACTTCCCACAACCACTGGGCCCCATTAGTACTATTGGTCCCGTTCCCATAGAAGCCTACAAAAAAATTAGAGAGGTGACAATGTATACTCGAAAAGCCTCAGGAATAAAAATCGTAATACTTTCTTTATTTTTTTCATAAGTCACACTGCAATTTACCAGCAATTACTAATTCATTACTATCCTTGACCTTGGCATTCAAATGAGCAGCAAGTTATCAAGCTTGTAAAAGTATGTTGAACTAACTTTCTGTAGAAAAAAACAGCTTTGAATTCATTTAATAATTATTATTTATGCAAATTTAAAATGCTCTACGCTTCGGCTATTGTTACAGTTTATAGATAAAACTGGTTTAAACTGCACGACTGGAATTTCTCTAGAAAAAAACTTCGGGACGCCACAATATGCCAAAAAACGGACTCGAATATCTAGACGGAAATTTTAATCTACAAAGCCAAACGCTTACGATTTAGAGCTTGTTCACCGAATCATCTAACTAAGCCATGACTGACGGAAATCAGCATGGGTATCGCAGAGACGGTTGTGGTGCTCAAATTAGTACCTTAGCCTCTGCCAAATTTGACCACCGTTTCCGAAACTTTGGTTTAGTAACTACGGGGCATAAAATCACCCATTCTTCCCCCTGCAGTATTTTCAAAGCTTTTATGGCACTGAAGGTACTCCTTATGCTCACGAGGCATCAAACGCCACCCCTTGTGACCAACAACTTACTGTTCCTGAATTGGGGACCGCACCATGATTCAAAGCTATGAGTTCTTACCATCGATAACCGACACTCCAGCCCAACAAAACCAAAACTCCCAACTATTAGTAAACAGCTTGTTTGGGGTTTCCAGAGACAGAGACACACATAGAGAAATGGGTGGAGGACAAACTAGGGGGCAATCGTGGGGGGATGTTCGCGTGAAAACTTTTCCAAGGCATCCGTCCTAGCAGGTGAACAAGCGGGACTTTGCTGAGCCAATCTGTCCAATCAGCGCAGGAGCAAGGGGTGGGAGGGAGGGGAGTTTACATACACACGGTGGCAGCGGTGGTACCCGTTGCAGTGGTGAAAGTTCATGTATCAAAACCTGTCACTCGGACACAGATTTGGGGGGTGCGGGGAAAGACCAAGGATCGAGAAGCAAAGAGAGCGTGTGAGAAAGAGGGGGTGCGTAAAAAATCCCGGCCGCAAAAGAGGGATTAGGCCATGCCGTAGCCTTCCGAACACTCTCTTATCGCCGTCAGCAGACGCTCTCTCAGCTTCTCGTAGTTCTCGTACGGTGGTAGCTCCAGTGTGTTGAAGCTAAAACCCAAAGACACCCGAATTATAGCAGCCAATGGGAAACTTCTCAGCTGACAACTGAGCGTTATAAGAACGTACCAGGTGTGAGCGGAAGGAAGGTGATTGGTGCTGAGAACACCAGCACGGCAGATCTGGAACCTTGTGGGTCCATGCATACCCTCGAGATTGGCGAAACCGCCGAGGGGTACACGACTGGTTCCAGTAACGAATTGGATGAAACGGGCACGGTCCTCATGCTCAAACGACTCGAGAGCGCGCCAGAACCACTCAATCTGCGGAGAGTTAACCGTGTACTTGGAGTAGGTGGTGTTGGCCTTAAGGTCGTTGATGTCGATGGTGGGCAGGCCGGAGATGAGCAGCTCCAACTCCTGCTCATTGAAGATGTTGATGAGGTTCTTCGGGATGATGCTGTAAAAGCCCTCGAGGAAGGCGTTGAGCTGCTTCCGGATGGCCCCGGTCATGCGCTCCTGGCACACCAAGCGCACGTACTCCTTCTTGTTGGCCTCAGTCACCACTATGCTGCTGCCGTTTTCTATCAGCTCGCGAGTCTCCGTCTTGCCAAACTCGTTTATCTACACTCACAGGGAAGCATTCGTTGAATAATGACTCATCCATAGACGTGGTGGCCCTAGTTGCTTATCGATAAAGCAGGTCAATCCTATCTTAACAGACACCAAGGCGAGACTTAGAGAACTACTCTGCAGGCTTCTAGGGATAGCAGATCTGTCAAATACAAGGACAATAATATTTCTAAGTTCAAGCTACTACGTCCAAATAATCGCACTGATAGGTTTATCGTTGTTTAGGTTACCGTTGCAAACTAGTAATGTACGAGTCATTGAAGAGGAACTGTGGACTGTGGATCCACTATTCCGTAGACAACAGTGCCACAGAACAGTTCTGGGACATATGACAGCTCTGCAACTGAGACAATCGTAAAGGCTATTAAATCTGGCTTTGGCAGTTTTCCCTTTCTTCATAGTCAAACATCCGTCATAAAAGCCCCGTTGAAGGCACATGATGACAGCTCTTGCATACGCTTCACAATATTTATCTCGCATGTGTATTAAACCCCCATTTTCCAACGAATTCCTCCTAGGTTCTAAATCAAGAATTAAGTCGTTTAAGCTTGCAACAAAGAAAAATTATTTACTGCAATAGGACTACAATGATTGTATTAGGCCCCTAGGTTTCTTCTTCTTAGTGAATTCAGGCAAGATTCCGATAGTCTAACGAAAATAAAACTAGCAAATTACGGTAAACCACCATAAAACCCCATTGAGTTCATGAGATTGCAGTCATTTCAGAGACGTCATAACTCTTCCCATCCATGTGTACTCAATTTCCAGTTTTGTCTACGAATTTCACTGCCTAAAGTCAAAAGTTCGTTTTTTCCTCCCAAAATATTTTTTCAGCAGGAGAATGAAGTCAGCCACCTTGGTGATACAAATTCCCCGCTTAAAACCCCTCCAGTTTGTTGAGTTCGAAATCGAGACTGTGATTGTTTATCCATAAAGAGGGAAGCTTTTCCACCATAAGTGGAGTCGTAGGATTGCAGTTCATTCGCAAACTTTCCACCTGCAGTGAGCCAAAGGCCCTCCAGGTGCGAGAATGAACCCATTTCATTTCTTCTCTGACATACACACGATAAATCGTGCCACTTGAATTCAAACTCTTGTCAGCTGCACCTCCTCCCTCTCCCATATAAGTACCGCTATACATTTAATTGGTAAGCGACTAATGCACGTGTTACCGGAGCGCACCTTAGCGAAATCTTATTGGGGTATCACGAAATGATTCCATGACATGTGACAGCTCTATGGAGAAAATCGCAGACTAGGTGCTACAGTGGTCTAGTTCATAAAATGTCTAATAGGGCTAGCCTATGAGTTTCTCCAAGAATGTAAACTAACAACAAATTTTTCAGAGAGTGTAGAAACCATCATAGCACGACCTGAGGCGCTGGAATATAGTGGTAGGTTCCTCAAAGTGATCGTATTTGGCTTCAAGATTCTTGTGAATCCAAGGGAGATTCCGCGACAAAAGATAGCTTAACGACTGAGGAGAACGCTAAACTGGAAATTTACGGTGTTCTAGATAAAAAGAAGCGCCATAAAGCTCCTATTGCGGCCTTCCCAGAGATAAAAAATTTACCATCCACCTCGTGTACTCGATTCATGTCTGGCGTCAAAGGTTGGTCTACTTTCCTCCTATAAACGATGCTTTCTGTTCGTTTTGAGTCACCCCTACCTTGTGAATCGCAGCAATATTCCGCAATATGTGGCTGAGACAAGACTGCAGATAAAGCAAACCTGGATTGTCTGATAAAGCGTTTGAACAGCTAGTCGCAGGTCAAACACTCGCCATAAAATCCCCATTGGACGCACATGATAGCAGCTCTTTCACGGGCTTCTCAATGCTTGTCTTCCTTATCAATTCAAGTATGACTATTTTCCTCCTAGGTCAAAAGTCGAAATTCCAGACTGGTGAAAAAACCAACCACGGTGGCGACATATATGCACGCCCTTCTTCTTTTAAAATGCAATGGAAAGCATTCTACCGCGACAACTATACGGTTGTCTAGCTAATATTAGTCTGAGGAGTCCCAAATAACCATTTTGCCTCTTGAGTAGAGCAGAGATCGACTCACCTCAGTGCAGAAGGTGACCTCGTAGTTCAGATCGGCGACATTGTTGTTGAGAAGGTACTCCAGACCCTTGTAGAAATCGTAGTCCTCACTCTCCAAGTCACTGAACCTGCAGAACACAAGCAGAAGCACATGTGAGTAATAGTAAACAAGCCCACATCCCACAGTAGACCACCTATCACAGTCTTGGAATCCAAAGCTAGACTCATAGTACATTCTCTATACAGGTTGATAAGGTACCATTCAACCATCGAACTCGCTCTCCTGCATCCTGAACAACCATTTCGACTTGTTAAAGGTTCTCAGGGACAGCTGAAATATGCAGCATCTTCCCGCTTGGATTGGCTTGAATATATACCAGTCATCCTGCTTGAGTTAAGAACCACCACAAAAGAAGACCTGGGGTGCTGTCGTTGGAGAAATTGTCACTGGAACTGCTTCCAAACTACCTGGTGAAATTATTCTCGATTAATCTCAAAGCGAAGCTAGTCATTCCTCCACTTTAAATCAATCCTTTCAGTCCTACCGTTTGCATTCAAGTGTAATCCGTAAAGGGACCCTGGTGCGAAAATCCAGACGCTTCGATGTCGACCGCAACGGCACTAAAGACTAGATTAGTGCCGCAGATTGAAACCAGCCATCCTGAACGCACATTAGGGCAGACTCCAGACCACTCCTGCTCAGTCCTCCACAAAGACCCTGCAACTCCTACCACGGTGTCATCAAAACCAAAACTGGCTTGACCTAGCCCAGTAACTAATAAGCAAGCCTCTACCATCAGTAGACCACCGGTCAAAGCTTAGCCCAAAAAGCCTGCTATTCGAAAAGAACTGCATTAAAACAGAGCGGAGTGGGTACTTGACACGGCGTCCGAGGATGTGTTTGTAGAAGGAGCGGGTGAAGTAGCACTCGAGGAGTTTGTTGTCGTAGATGGCCTTGGCGATGAAGCGCCCCACAAAGTTGAAGTAGTCCAGGTGGTTGCTGTTCACGTAGGAGGCGGGGTTGATGGTGTACGTCACGCGGTCTGACGGCGAGAGCTGGAAGAGGCAGTAGTTCGGGTTGAAGATCTCCCGGCTCATCAGCAGATACCATTCACGCAGCAGCCCTCCTGCATCCTGACCCTCTTCGTCTACAATAAAATCACCCAAGATACACATTAATCAGTCATGTACACACGTCCAGCTGTTGGAGAGGAGGGGTCTTACTCCTGAACCGGATGATGAAGCGGTGCTTCCAGCGCTCAGAAGACTTTGAGAAGAGCCGGCTGAAGCTGTCCTCGAAGATGCGGCTCCTGGAGACGACGATGCTCTCCTCGTCGCCACGACTGGTCATCTGCGAGCGCTCCGAGAGCGACTGGAAGCGCTGGCGGAAGAAGCGTCGCTTCACGTCAAAGTCGAGGTACTTGGGGGCCGAGAGCAGCACCGTGTAGGCCGATTCACTCAGGTTGCCCGTATAGTTTCGCATCATCTGGTTCACCAGAGACCTGTGTTGCGCCACAAAGGCAGCCAGAGGGGAGGTCTCGCCTTGTTGCTCCTGCCTCTGGTGTGAAGGAGTGGCTGCTCCCGCTTCCTGGGCTCCTGGGGTTGGTGGGGACATGGGTCTAGTGAAATCCACGCCCGTTGAAGAAGAAGCGACGGCGGCGGCGGCAGGTGCGGTGTGTGGAGCCTCATCCGGAGAGTGGAACTCTGGAAAGTTGTTGAAGACAATGATGTTATGCACATCCATGATGGTGTTGGAGAGGCGCGAGGGCAGCTGGAAGTCCGTCCAGTTGACCACAGAGGCGCTGTTGCGTCCGCTTCGCGATGGAATCGGTGTGAAGGGAGGACGCACGCATGACGTGCTGAGTGCCGACTTGGCGTGGGCCAGACAAAGGCTCTCCATCAATGGCTGGAAGAGAGTCTCCGTCTTGACGTCTCCCACGTCCTCCAGCACCGTCAGGGTCGTGGAGAGACTGTTCCACAGGGAGGCCAGGGAGCAATGCTCGTCCACCGAGAGCTTCTTGTTCGAGTGGCCCGAGAGGTGCACCATGAGGCGGAGGATGCGACAGAGCCGTGACTGCTCACTCTTCAGAGAGAGAAGGGGTTTCAAGGAGTTCAACTGGAGGTGAGTGTCACCCTCTTCTTCTTGAGGGAGTGGAGCGTTTGAAGTGGAGGGCACGGGGTGAGCCTGGGAGGAGGTAGTTAGGCGGATCATAGAGGAGGAGTGCTGGAGGGCGTTGGCAGTCTCACTGGCCTTGCGAGCTTGCTGGCGCTGGCGTTGACGCAGTCGCGAGTTGGGCGAGAGGGCATTCACCTCGGTGACGATGGCAGCGAGCTGCTTCTCGATCGCGGTTGCCAGAGCGCTGGCGGCACCTCCGAGCATCTGGAAGAAGGCCTCTGAGGTAGACTCGGTGCCGGACATGAGGGCTATGAGCCAAGTGGCAAGGCCCCGACACTGCTCCGTGGAGTCGCGCGCCATGATGAGGTCACAAAGACACTGCATCACGTGGTATGACAGGGGGTTCACCCGCACCGGCTCTGGCTGCTGTGTTTCCTCCTGTTGCTGTTGTTGGTCGCCAGAAGACGCGGCAGCTGCCTGCTGTCGTGACCGAACCCCACCAACGGGAGTAATGAAGTACTATAGAGGATGAGAGAGAGAAAAATGCATCAACCAAGCCATACGTGGAGGTCATCCCATGGGCGGTCAGAATCTTGAGCCAATTATACAAGTGAATGAATACTACTACACTAAATTAAAGGTCTAATCATCAATGAACTCTCGCTCTCTCCGATCATCCACGACTTCCTCCAATCCATCAACAAGAAGTTGCTTATCCTCAAACTCAACTGGAAGTCACGCTCCATCTTCTACTCCATAAAATGGATGAATTAATGTTGCCTTTAATCATCTCATTAAAAATTTATGTGCCTCAAATGATACTTGGGTGCTTCCAAGTTAGCAGGGTTCAAACCAGGCAGAAATTAATTATATTGATCTGTAAAACAAAGCATCTGATCAGTTTTCATGCATTTACACATGTTCATCTCCTATAGACATTATAAATATTTTGTTCGAATTTGGACAGAGGTGCCACAATCAGAAGCAGCAGAAAAAACGACCACTCACAGGTCCATGGCCCCGTCGATTGGTCTCATACTTGTTGTTGACCCAAATAAAGTCGTGGACAGCCCTGAGGAGGATGTGAAGGAGCTTCTCCTGGATAACGGGTTTCCCCGTCACCACGGGGTGTTTGAGGAGCCGGGCGAGGCGCGAGAAGTAGTCCAGCGAGCGCCTCTGCTCAGCCGGTGGGCGCGAGGTACTCTGTTGGCGTCCGCCTTGCTGGAGGTAGCACGACTTTAGCACTGTTTTTCCCCTTCCCGCAAAGGGCGGTTTCTGACGGTAGAGACCCACAATCTCCCAGAACTCCGTCTTGATCTCCTCCTCGTCGGCGGCGGCGGCGGCACTCTCCTCCGTCCGTTCTTGCTCTCCCGCCTTCTTATCGAGCAGCTGAGGGTACAACTCGGCGGTGTAGGTGCGTGCCAGTTCGTCGATGACGTCGAGGAAGATGAAGGCGGTGTTGGGAGCCGCCACCGGGTTAATAACATAGGGACCTCCCTCCGCGCTCAGCGCCTGGATGGCTCGAGCCCAGTAGACTGAGGAGGCATTTTCACCGCTTCCAGACTGCTCAAAGTCCAGACAGAAGATGGAGTTGTTGACCAGTCGCGAGTCGGAAAGGTTCGAGGGGCGGGGAGGCACGCCGGTGAGGGGAGTCTCCGAGAGGTGCTCCAGGACGTGGACGAGGGTCGAGAAGATCCACTGACGCGTGGGCTTGTGGGCACAGACGTTGAGCAAGAGCTGCTTGATCGAGTCGTATGTGCTACGGCGAAGCGATGGGCAGACACCGCAGCAAATGACCAGACCAATCAGGCAGGTCAGGCCCTCTGGCTCCGACAGGGAAGCCTTGTCAGAGAACGCAGAGAGGTTGCTCTGGAGCACATTCAGGGTGGTCTGCGGCAGGATGCCGTGGGCTTGACGCGGCGTGTTGTAGTGACGACCTCGGATTCGCCAGTGGAACGGCTCAACCATAGATGGATCTAGAAGGGAAAAACTCATCAAGGAGTGAGGAAAAACCTATCAGAAAGGCGAAAAATTGACTTTTCAACGCACTGGTGACGTTGGGAAGAGCACCGAAGAAGGTGGGGAAGATACGCGAATTGGGAATTCGTGTGGTCTCCCGGGGAGGCCTGTGCCCCATGGCGTTGTTGGAGGCGGCGTCCATTTGAGCGCGATTCATCATCATGGTGCGACGCACATCGCGAGCCTCATTCTGCAAGTCCGGTGGCAGGAGCTCCACCTGGAAGTCCTCCATATCGGCGAATATCTCCCGACGCAGGGGAGCAGCGAGGTTGCGCAGGAACGAGGCGTCGCGACCGGCACCACCCTCACCCTCCGCGGCCCCCTCCGTTGCAGCAGCACCAGCGGCATCACCCCCGCCGCCGCTGGCTCCGGTGGTAGTGGCAGGTTGATTGGCTTGTTGCACTTGAGCGAGGACCTCCTCCTGCAAGTTGGGTGGGAGGGAGGCGAGGAATTCGGGGTCGACGTGTTCGGGAACGTGGCCTTGGATGTTGGAGAGCTGTGCGCGCGAACGCAGGGTGCGCACGTGGTCGTTCATGAGTTCACGGCAGACCTCTTCGGGAAGGGCTTCGAGGAAGGAGATGTCGACGCCTTCCGCAACCATGGAGGCGATGATCTCCTCGTCCGTCTCTGGAATTCGAACCGGGCCTGTGGAGGCGGCATCAGCAGCCGGCGCTGCTGACGTGGATGCCGAGGGCTCACCACTGGCGGCGGCTGGAGTTTCCTGTGCTGTGGAAATGGACGGTCCAGCTTCGGCGGCGGGTTGGGCTTCTGGTGGAACGGTGGTGGAAGAGCCTTCACTTGGCGGTAGGGAAACTAGCTCCTGGACGGCTGCTTGAACTCTCGAGAGGGAGTCTGTAATCAATAAATAAAATACCAGTTCGCCAGTAAGCGTCTGCACCACTTCATTTATGCGTTTCAATTGAAAAAGGTACCGGTCTATCGATATTCCACCTGTAAAATAAATCTGTCATGTTTCGGCTACTGCGAACGTCGTCCGGTTCCGAGTTCATCTTCGTGGAGGGTAAAATCTTCACTCCCACGACATTTACCAAACTACCTTCCGTAAACTCTTTCATTCACATTCCTCTACATAATAGTAAAGTGCCCTTTAAATTACGTTCAATTTCAAAAGGACAAAATTCAGACAGAACCTATGAGATAACCTGACAACACGGGTCAAATCTGCTCCATCACCATCAGTAGATAAATGTTAACACCTATGTTAAGACAATTTTGAAGCAATAGCGCATCCATTCCTGGGTTCACCATTTTTTACCAACTTTTTTGGAAATAATTTCCCCTTCTTTTCGTAAAAGCCACCCCTTTTGCGATGGTCGGAGCTGACGAAAAATAGGAGCACAAGCTCTCAAAACGCACCAACATCGGAGTCAGGGCCAGAGTCGCTGCCGCCTTCAGGAGGATTATTGCCACCAGACTCTCCGAGAACGGCACCAGCCACCGCAGCCTCCCTTTCAGCCTCTTGTTGCCAATACTCGGCTTCCTTGCGCTTCTTCTCAGTCGCCTTTTCCTCGGCAGCTGCCTTCTTTCGGTACTCCTTCAGGCGTTCCGCAAAGTCCTCGTTCCGCTTCTTGAGGACCTTGCTTCCCACTTCCTGGCGAGCAATAAGGACCATGTCCATCATCTCCTGCCCACTCATGATCTGTGCCAGCTCCACGAAGTGCTTGTAGGCGAAGAGAGCCTGGAAGACCACCGAGGCATTCACTGATGTGGTCGGCGTCAAACCCGAAGCCCCATTCGATGCCAGACGGAAGATCTCGGAGACCGTTAAGCTCACACTGTTGACAAAGTCCTCGAGCATTTCCAGGACCGCGGCCTCAACCCGCGGTTCAGAGCGGTCATCGAAGGTGGTTCTGGCGGCTGCGGAAGCGGCGGAGGAGGAGAATCCAGAGCCCCCACTAGCGCTGGATTGGGGAGCATAACGCCTACGCACCGGACGACGTCGTGGTATTGGCTGGTCGTACATAATCATGGGGATTTGTGCCCCAGCAGTCAGGATACCCCCGGCGGCGGTCTGGTGCCCTGGAGGGAGAGCGGGGAAGAGGCCCGAAGCCGTACCTCCTAGGTTCGTGCGCACCAGAATGGGGGTTTGGCGAGAGCCGGCGGAACCACTCCCCAAACGGTTGAATCCGCGTGCGGTGCCCTGAGAGAGCAACGAGACGACATGCGGTGGCAGTCGGTGGCTGAGGAGTTGGGTGCGGAGCGCCCGCAGGTTGTTGTTGTTACCCGGCAAGTCGCCCACCACTGATCGGAACACTTGGGCCATCGGCTGGTAGGCAACGGAAGTGGGGAGGGTTGGGTTAGAAGCAGAGCCTGAGGCAGCAGGGGTTGGGATAGCAGCAGCGGAAGTAGGGTTTGCTGTGGTGGAGGTGGTGGGGGGGAAGAGCGGTTCACGAACGGGAATGCCGATAATGGGCTGCCTAAAAGAATTCACCAGACTCGCTGAGGCAGAACTCGGGGTGCCCGATGGGGGCACAGTGGTGCTCGCCCCGCCAAAGGCCACATCGAGGAGAGCGGGCTCGGGCACGTAGCCGGGGCCCCCGCCCCCAGTGGCGAAGTTGAGGACCTCGCGACTTCCCAAGTCGAACCAGGCCTCAGTGCTGAGACCCCACTCGTTGAGGTCGTCATGGTTGTCGTTGCCGCCGCCGCCGCCAACGCCGCCACCGGCACCTAAAGACGTCAAATGGAGGATGAGACTGTTGTCGAGGAAACTGCCCCGACGGAATAGCGAGTGGTGGTGGTGTGACGGCTGTTGCTGGGAGGGATGATTCTGATGATGACGATGATGCTGCTGCGGCCCGCCGTCTGTGGAGTTGTGGGAACCCTCGCCGCCTCCGCCTTCATGCCCCGCCTCCGCAGTTACGGCAATCAGCGGGCGGTGGTGATGATGATGGTCGTCGTCGTCTTGAACATCGTCATCATCATCATCCTCATCGTCGTCGTCGTGATCGATCAACTCACCCTCTTCTCCCCCTTCATCGTGCACGCGGTGGTCCTCAATAATCACGTCGGGTCTGATGTTATCAATGTGCATCTCGTCGTGGTTTTCATCTGGGTAGCTTGTTTCATCGTCCTCGTCGTCCTCGTCCTCGTCCTCATCGTCGTCTTCATCCTCTTCTCCACCGTCCTCAGCGTAGGAGGCGTCCATAGCACCAGTGTCATCGCGACCATCGGCCACAGAATCGAGACTCATCACGCCATGGTTGCCCCCATGCTCCCCGTCATCATCGTCGTCATCCTCATCATCGTCTTCATCGTCGTCTTCATCTACTGTCGTATCCTCCATCTCGCTGGCAGCGGTGGCAGCATCCTCGGCCATGGCCCAGGTGTCTCCTTCCTCCGTCACCACCTGTTGTCTGGATCCAGAAGTAGTGGCGGCGCCCGCTGTCGTGGCTGCAGCACTAACCGGGGGATGCACAAACTCCGAGGTGACAATGGTAGGTGCGAGGGAGGAGGCGACAGGTTGGGCCGTCTCCGCAGCCGTTTGCATGAGGGCATCGTCAGCCACAGTGGTGACAACAGAGACGTGGTGGTTCTCCTCCTGTCTAGAAGCCCCCGCCTGGTTCTGTCGTACCTTCATCTCGTGCATCAGGCGATGCACCTGCTTGTCAATTGACGCCAGCTCGTCAAGGCACTTGACAAGGGCATTGAGCACCGTCTCGTGGTTCTCCGCCAGACAGTGAACCAGGGAGACTAGCTTGGCCATATCGGCAGGGATGCGACGCTTGAAGATGCTGCGAACGATCGAGGCTTGCAGCGGGTGGGGAAAGGTAAGCACCTCCCTGAGGAATTGGACATGAGCCAGGATGCGCTGGTTGAGCTCCCCGTGATTGAACAGGGTCGGAGTGCCCTCGCCAGCAGGGTAGGTGGCGAACATCTGCTTCAACGAGGCCTTGAACTCCCCGATGACGATCTTCTGCGAGGCCTGGGAGCAGTAGAGGAAGATGGTGTAGAGGAGCTGGCTCACGGCGAACAGGTGCTTAGAGTTGCACATCTCCTCGACAAAGAGGTATGACAGGAAGCTGGTGGAGGGTGAAATTTGGTAGCTGGCGAGATAGTCGGCTAAGCCGGAGTGAAGACGGGCCAGGTCGGTGATGTACATCAGGTAGTTGACACGCTTCAGAGGACCAGAGAGCGATTTCTCGACGCCAGCACCGGTATTCAACTCAGCAGGAGTTTTCATGGAAGCGGCAGAATCGACGGCTAGAACAGGCCCCATTCCCTCGGAGGCGACTTCCATCTACAAGAGGGCAGGAGCGGGGGTAGGAGAGATGCTGAAAATGAGCTAGGGGAGGGTTAAATGCGTGGAGACGCACCGCTACGTTCGTTGTCGCCTGATCAGTCGTGCAGAGGAAACGGTTGATGAGAATGTTGATGATTTTCTTCTGCTCGGTAGTAAGTTCCACCTGGTGGATGATGTCATACTCCGGGTCCATCGTCAGGTTGTACTCGCCAATTGCAGGTTTGCCGTCTGCAAAGAGAGAGGAGAACTTAGGCGAGGAAAAAATCCATCTAAATCGTGATGGAAGAGAATAAATGCAGATCAGCATAAAGGCCATCACCAAATCCCTTAATTGAAATGAAACTCAGTAGCAAATTTATAGGCAATTATTTATCAACTGAGTAACAATCTGTATCAATGATCCTTAATACTTTAGGAACAGTAAACAGTACAGCAAGGGAGGGGTCACTATTAGTACCGTATGAAACATCTCCCTTAGCTAGCCAGCGATTGTCCCTGAGCACTTTTAATAAAACCTGTTTTCCATACTGGAGCCTAACAATCGGTCGACTAATGGCTGCTTCGCTCTTGATGGATTCGTAAAACTCGACATTTTGGGCACAAACACCAAGTTCAACTACGTGGTATTTGTACATACTTCCAAAACCATCAAATTCGTCCCAACAGCTCAAAAAGATGAGTTGATTCCTAGAGTGAAGGATGAGAAACACCTCTTCCGCGGAGAAAGTGGTGTAGAATCAATAGGATAGAAACTTTAACATCGACGCTAATTTCGATTGAAACGCTCTGTAACTTTCTTGTCCACCGAGTTGCTTATAAATCAGCCATGTACACCGGTCTGGTCGTTCGTGAACTAATCGTGTATTCATTTCCAAGGCCAAAACTACTAGTGATTTCGTGGAGAAAGTGTAGGAAGGACGCACCCTTGAGACTCTTCTCCTTGATCTGGAGGGCGGCATACGCCTTCATGGCGTCAAGGGCAGTCCTGGGCTCCTTCACCATGAGGGGAGTGAGGACCTGGAGGGTGTAGAAGAGGTCCCTGCAGCCCCAGTGCAGCACGGGCGAGGCGCCCTTCAGGAACTGCCCCGAGACCACCTCCATCATGGACCTGAGCGTGATCCTGTCCAAGAAAAGCTCGCGCACCAGAAAGCAAAGGTAGGACGCAAACTGCTCCTGCGCCTCTGGAGGCACCTGGAACTCAAAAAAGGTCTCCAAGATAGCCTCATCGATCGCCACATTCACGTTGTCCGAGTTTACCATCAGCAGACGCAGCAGCAGGCGTTGGAAGGCGTTGGTGCAGCGGGCATCCAGGGGCATTGTCTGAAAGGCCCTTACCAGGGCCTGGCAGATGCTGGCCTGAATTTCGCTGGAGACCTTGTAAACAGTGTTGAACTCCTCCAGCATCTCCTTCTCGTACGGCGTGTCTGGGGTGGACACTTGCTCAAAGTCCGTCTCGTTCTCATCGAAGGGGAAGAGCATGAGGGGGAGCGAATTGGCCCCGTCTCGGACACACTGAATCATGGCGCCGAACTCAAACAGCTGGGAGCTGCGAGTTCTACTGCCACCTCCACTGACACTAGAGCCAGCGACTTCCAGTCGGAATACGCCATTGTGAAATGCCTTATCAGCCTCGGGAGCTCCAACGCTATTCCACCGACGAGCAGAAATGTCAAACAGCCTCCACATGTGGCAGTTAGCATAGGCCTTAATGGCGCGTTGTCGCAGGGCCAGAGCCCCTGTGGCACGCAGGTACAACTCAAGGAGTGTAGCGGAGAGGGAGAGGAGATGGTAGCGGACCTCCTTAGAGGCCTCCTTGATCCAGTATTTGCGAGTCACCACCTCCTCAAGCAAGGGCACCAGTTTGCCCTTAGAAAAGGCAAGAACGCAGCCGAAACGCCGGTTGGTGAAGAAGAGAGTGAGCAGCTGCAAGTAGAGCGGCACACCACTGCCTTCGGGCAGAACCGTGTCCTCCGTCGGATTCTTCGGCCGCTGAGCCGTCACCATGGAGACTAGGTTCTGGATGCAGTTCATTTCGTCCTTGCCTGCCAGCACCACCTCGATTATCTGGTTCAGCGTCTCTTCAGTGAAGTGGACCTTGGCAACCTCGAGGCAGAACTGGAAGAGGTGGTCCCGGAAGAAGCGGCAGTGCTCGGCGGGCTTGGGCATACCCAAAACTGGCACGAAACGACCTCGATGCTCAATTTCAGCCCTCCAATCCTCCACAGTGCTGTTACTCATCGATGCAAAAGGCGGCACGACGGTACTGGTAGTAGTTGAGGCGGTGGTAGTGGGGACGAAAGTACTGGCAGAGCTCGTAGAAGCTGTGTTCTCCTCGAGAGAGTAGATAGTAGGGGCGAGGTTTTTTATAATTCTCAGCAGGTACTCCACACCCTTCCGCGAGAGGCTCTTAAATATTCAAGAGGAGGATTTATCATCTAAACGGCATTTTTACCAAAGGAGAAGGCTGGAAAGGGGTCACACTAACCAGGAAGCCCTTTTCGCAAAGCTTGCGCAGCGGAGAAAGGAAGATGTAGGCGAGGGAGGTGCAGTGTTGGTCGACGTCGAAAACGAAGCCCTCCGAGTCGGCGAGAGCCCGGGCCTCAGCCCGGATCGTGGGGAGGTCAAGCAGACGCTCGGCACAGGCCAACCAGCCGTCTATCACCTTGGCGACGACATCCCGAGTCTCCTCACCAACCACCGAGTCACCACTTGCCTCCAACAGTTGAATGAAGGAGCTGCAACACAGGGTCATGCATAGAGAGAGCCAGAGTTATCAAAACAACCGGAAATTGGGGGTCCAACTCACTCGACGAAGTACTGGACCCCACCGACAGTCATAAATTGGCTCTGGAGAGGTAGATTAATGCCCCTGCCGGAAGGGAGGCCACTGCTTGGCGGAGCGTAGAAGGAGGCACTGCCAAAGATGACCAGATGGGTTAGTTGGAAGGCGGAGTAGCGAAGAGCGTGCATGAGCGTGGGTGGTAGGCTAGAGGCGGGGATGGTCGGTTTCCAGATCAGCTTATCGGAGAGGAAGAGAGCCACACGGGTGAGGAGGGTCTGGCGGACCTCCTTGGCAGAGGGGACGAGGGGGGCGCGACGACGGTGTGATTGGAGGGGCGGAGTGGCCTCCGCGGCCTCCAAGTTCTCGTTCGCCACGTTTAAGTTCTCGTTGTCAACGTCGGTGGAGTTGGTGTTGTTGGTGTCGGGTAGCATGGCCTGGGAAGGCAAGCCGAAGACGTTGAGCATGTCCACGACCCGCTGGGCGTAGTTTAGCGCGGAGGCAGTGCTGGCGGGAACGGAAGCACCGGTGGCACCGCTACCACTGGCGGCGGAGGTGTTGTTGCTGTTGTTGGAGTCCAAGGAGATGCTGGTGCAGAGACGCGTCAGACAGGTGATCAGCTCGTTCACCGAGTTGATCACGTAGGCGGCCAGGTAGAGGGCCTGGTGCTCGTCTGACGGCACTGTGTCTAGACAAGGCACAAAGGACAAACGCGACAGTCAAATGTAACCACTTCCAGAAACAGCTTAACACCACCAAGAAACACAGGTTCAAAAATTAAGGCCTCCTGCTTATAGGTGCATTGCGACTGAAGCTAGACTTCGTAACACTACACTAGCTTGAAAAGTCGAATTCAGATGCCTACGTAGGATTGCTGACCGCTGTAGTTGAACACCGGAAAAAGGGGATATCACAATTTATATCATTAAGGGAAGTCCCTTGAGGACACCCTTCCCATACGTGCTCCAGCTTCTTTCTAGGGACGTATTGAAGAGGCTATACTCCTAAATCTCCCCAATTTTGAGAATGAGCAAGAATTTGAGGGCTGGGGGAAGGGCAAACTGACCATTGCTGGGGCCAGGAGGGGTGAGCGCGTACGCCGAGAGGGTTTGCACGAAGGGCGGATAGAGGGCGAGGCTAGCAGGGATGATAGCGAGGCCCACGTCACCAGGAGCAGCGCCAATGGGCAGGGGGAAAGCGAGTGCCGTCTCCCCGGCCGTGTCGCCATAGCCACCGACGCTGATGCTCACCACTGGTACCGTGGCATCAGCAGTAGTAGTGGTGGTACTCGAAGTCGAAGCAGCCGGAGCAGTCGGGTAAGATTCGGCTGCGGAACTAGTGGCAGCACCACTGGCCTTGGATGCATCGCGCAAGTACGAGAGAAGCAAAGAGGCCTCGAATGTCATATCATGGTAGAGTTCCCTGTAAAAGAACATGGAGATTAAGCTCTAAAAGAACACTTCAGTCCCTGAACCTTTTGTGGAAGGTCCCATAACCCTGTTCACTTCGTGCACTTTAAAACTGACTGCACTAGGTCATCCAACAGACCCTATCTGATATGGTTGCACATGTACCAGGTCATCCCAAAGAATCCGTCCAAATTTTGAACCAAAAAAAGTGACCAAATGTCCCAATTAGTTAAAGATTCAGTCATCAATGTACCTCATTATTGTAAACTGTTTTAGTTTCGATTCAAAGAACTTTTCTATTCACTGGAGCAAGTCTTTTTTTTCTGCTTAAATCCTCGTTTAGACAGCTGACAGCACACTTGATGAGCACTAATTGCTGCCGCATTAGGTAGTAACAGTCCAAATTGGATTATTCCTTTGCGATCTCACCAGATAGGCTCTGGGTGTGGCTGCGGTCTTTCCCCTGCCACGAAGCCATTGTCCACATCGCTTAGCATTTACGCGAGTCGTCAGTCATAAGTAGTCTATCCAACAAGGTGAAAGAAGTTGGCGCGAATGGAAGAGTGAAACCCAGATGTCAACTATAGATTTGTAATTGTTTTCACACAATTCCCGGTTTAGGAAGCTTTCCATGTTTTCGAGAATGACCATGAACAGTCGTACCTTTTGAACCGGGCTTCAACTGATAAACCAGGTGAAATTGAACGCACCTGAGGGAGTAGAGGAACTCCTCCTCGTTCCACGCGCGGGCAAAGGGCAGAAGGGCGTCGGAGCTGAGACGACTCATGACCTGCACGAGGACGCAGATGACCGAGGCCAGCGAGACGAGGTCGTGGAGGTAGCCGTTCGTCCGCCCCGCCTTCAGCTCCGTCAGCAGAATCGACATGAGCGGCTCCATACTTGACTCATAATTGCGCCAATACTTCACCCGTTCAATCACCTGACCCAGAGTCTGCAAAAAATGGAGGAACACGCGTCACTTTCCCAACGCGCGTTGTCGTGGCAACATCTGCAGTCACTAGTGCCTAGCTAAACACGCCTTGAGTGGGTTTTGATGGGATTACGGCATCAAAGGCAAATTCGCCCTGCAGACAAACGTACCGCCGTGCCTTTGCACAAAGGTGTGGCGAAAATAACATTGACAGGCGACAACAACAGATGTTATTTTCACATCCCTGGGCACGAAAATTTGCCGATTAAAATCGACTCAAGTAAAATCCTTGCATTGCCATTGAGTAAACTTCAAAGGCCTATCAAACACTTGCCAAATCCAATATTGTTTACTATTTCGCTACCGAATTAAGTAAGACACCAGAGAGAGGAAAAAAGTTCTACCCGATTTTCGAGTAAACGAGAAGGTTGGAAGAATGCTGTAGTTACCGATTATCTACGCCTTCCTTCCATATACCCACAAGCCTATTAATGCCATACGGTAAAATACTTTTCATTTTGAATCGAAGCACTCAAAATCACCAGTTTCAACCACTTCCCGGTGGATGAGGAGGAATCGTTTCCCAACCAAGTTCTTCTTCGATCTTTAGTAACGTGGTTCTTGTTGCGTGGGGCGATCGTGCATTAACCTGATGAGAAATCACCCCGCATCCACAAATTTCACTTCAGCAGTCCTTTTTTTCTTCATCAAAGCCTAATTCAATTGCCCTAATTGCTGACAGTCGATTTCGGGAGTACCAATTGCTGCTGTATTGGATGGTAACCATTCAAAGTGGAGTATTCCTTGGCGATCCCACTGGATTGAGGAAGAACCCTTTTCCTTTCAAGTCCTCTTCCCGGCTGTGGCTGAGGACTTTCCCACTTCGATAGCAGATTCATTTTAGTCACAAGGCCACCCCAGAAAGGCAGAATTTGTGATATGAACTGGTGGTTTCAACTGGGTCAAACAACGAGAAACGGCACGTTCACCCGATTTCGATTGATAAAAGGGCCTATTGGCCCTTGGATGGACTTATGACCGGGTGTGTTTAAAGACGCTACGGCACACCATACCCAGAAACGAAGTATCAACACGATTTCGACAGTGGAGGATTAAAGAACCTTTTTTCCCATGAAATTCCACTCTGGGGTCATTCCCCTTTACAACCCCGCCACTGCCTACAACATTTAGCATCTCGATAAAGTTTCCATTTTACGCCAGGAGTCAGTCGGTCACAAGTAGACTTAACCGAAAATGGTAGAACTACTTGTCTAGAACGGAAGGACTGGTAGATGTCAACCCTAGATTTCAAAGTGTTTTCTGACAATTCAAGGGTAGGCAGCTACCTTCTAAGTTTATGAACAGTTGTTCGGTTTAAACTACTACCTAATTACCAATTCCAAGTCAACTGATAAGGCAGGATAGGCCTCTTCAAGGGCTGCCTTTTCAAGCTCATCTTTATGAAGTGCGAAATCTCCACTTACACTGAATTACGCAAAACACCTTTCATTCACAGTGAGAGGGAGAGTGATTGATTCTAGCCGCTTCGGCTGTTGATTTCCCCTCTTTGAACTCATAAAACACTATGTACATCAAGTGATTTTTGGATACTGCCGTGGTTGTAGGGTTTTGATCAAGCAAATTTGAAATGAAGGACCAAATTTGATCAGTTTGGATGAATCTAACCGTAGCAAAAATGTTAAGCTGCACTAGACATTAAAACACTCCTGAATCTTAGTTCGTAAAAGAACTTACATCGAGGACGATTTTGATGTAGGTGGAGACAGGCATGTGTGAAGTGAGGCCTTCGAGGACCTTGCAGAAGCAGTTGCAAGCCGCCGAGACGGGGAAGTCGAAGGGGAGGCCGGGCTGCTGCAGGAGCTTGCAAAGCAGCCGCACAAAGTCCGGCGAGTGCAGCAGGTCGCGGATCAAGCCCTGGTGGTTCGGGTAGACGGTCATCTGCATGCGCTCCACAAACTTGCACTGCAGGGGCGAGGGAGAAAGACAAACGCATAGTCACTCTTATGAAATCACCTTCCTGGACATGTGAATACGCAGACGTCGTTATTACGAATACCAGTACCTAGTACCCGAGCCGCCGTTCCCTGTCGAAATCTCATCCATCAAGACTCAACTTGTTACCAAGGCCTAACGGTCTCGGTGTGTGCTCACACACGCTGCCCTACCGACCAAGCAGGTTTAATGTAACGCTTTTTTGGTAGTCCAGACCTTTGACATCAAAACGCCGTTCTTTGTTAAATAATCAATATGGAATACAGATCCGAGGGGTGATGCATAAGCGAAGCACCAGACCACAGTAGAACGTAGCAATGGCCATTTCTTAGGACACAGCGGGCGAAAAAAGCACATGCACGGTCATATCGTCTACCTTTACCAAATTGGAAACTGTATGGCATTGTTCGATATGCCGCCGAACTGGCAAGTCTCGGGGACGGTGAAATAAATGACACGACTCCGCAAAGGGCGTTAGCCCGGACTTTGGGTTACGCTCAATCCTCAAATGCCTGTTCATTTTCTAGACCGTGACAAACACACGTCGACAATGCGGGGGTGAAGGCAGGCAATGGAGAGCGCACGTGAACAGAGCAAGTGGGGTCTTAACCCCTGCATATTGGCTGGTGTCCGCGTATGACATGGACTAGATATCCAAATACCCCTACGTACCGGACGACCGTTCCAAGTCACACAACACCAAGTAGTGATTAACACAATCTCTTGGTGCAATCCCAGAGTTCTTGCTCATCAACACTCAAGAGAGCAGCTGTGACACCACAACCTGAAAGGCATTCGTCGAGGGGCCGTACAGCAAAGTCGGCTTCACATATACGGGCCGTTGAGCAAACTCACCAGGTTGAAGATGTACTCGGAAATGTTTTGCGACGATTCGGGTCCCACAGGCTCATCGATCTCCATGGGCACGGGCTGTGGCCACTCCTCCTGTTCGTCACTGTCCTGCAAGATAGCAGTGAGGTGGCGCTCATTCTCCGCCTGGATGGCCGCCTCTTCGTCGTCTTCGTCAATTTCCTCCTCCGCAGCCGCCTCCTCCAGCAGTCGGACCTGTTCGGAACCGGTGGTTTCCTCTTGACGGCCATCATCCTCCTCCTCTTCCGTAGACATGTCTCCAGGCTCGCCAATTACCTCAAAGACATCAGACACCCTCGCCTCACGAGCAGCGCCTCCGTCGGCTTCGTCCTCAGACGAGGTGTGGCGGTCTCCAGCCCCGGCGTGGTCCATACGACGCTGACTGGCGTCATCGTCAGTGCTGTCGGCGGGACGCAAATCAGCCCCGGTGGGCCGGTCAGAGGCATCACCTGAGGGCCCCGTGTAACCGCCCTGTGACGTGGTGTAGGGAAACTCCGCCGGCATGTTGCACAGGTCCACAACCCTTTCAAAGCACTGTCGAGGGGGGGGGGTAAAACAAAAGGTCATGAACTTAAAAAGTGCAACTAGCAGGTGGCCAAACCAGTGGGTACTGTTTGACCTTAAAATATAATTCCGCCACAACTTACACTGAGAACAGCGCTGTAGACAATGCCCCTGATATCAGGCTGGCGGAGGAGTTCGTTGAGGAAAGAGGCCATCTGGTAGGGGGTGCAGTTGTTGTTGCTGGCAATGCCGGTGATGCTGGAGCCCAGAAGACCGCTGTGCGCGGTAGAGGTCGACGAGGGGGCCGCCTGGAGAGTCTTCTTCACCCGCATCACCGGGAGGTAGTCGGAGCGCACTAAGGTGCCCACATAGCGCTCGAGAACACCGCTGGAGCAGAGGGCACTGCGCCCGCGCTGATTCAGCGCCAGGGTGCGCAGGATCGAAGGCAGCTGGATGAGGAACTCCCGGCTCTGGGGGAACGGTTTCGTGGTCAGTGCGCTCAGTATGTCCATCGTCACGCCCTTGTCCTGTAGATAGGAGAAAAGTTACTTAGATCGGGCGGTCAGTCTAACCAAATATCGCATAGAGACGGGAGATGCGGGCAGTTAAGAGGAAGTATAGACCCTACGTTCTAAGTAGCTTGACACCATAAGAGGTGCCCGTATACCCCATCTGGGGTGCCTAGGCGTCCGATAAAGTACATCAAGGTGCACGTAGATTCCGTTGCCACCGGCTCATAGAATTCCGGTCGTGTAACCTGTAACGTTAAAAATTCTTCATACCAGATGATACCATTCTCTATGAATAGCCTTTAAATCACAGCGCAGGTGGCCAAAGATGAGGTTAAAGAGATAAGGGTATCGAGCAGGAGCTCTGTAAATGCCAGAGTTGTCCACTTTGCCCTAAGAAATCGCCAACTCGCAATGTCACAGTGAATCAATGTTACGTGAAGCATAAATGAAGTGGTGGATTAAGGCGTAATCTGCGTTGGAATCAAGTGTGGAGGGCCCCGCTACTGATCCCTAGTGAGTGCAGCTCATGAATCAAGCCGGACCTTTATCTGGGGAGGAAGGGCCTCATTTAGACCACCTATTGATGAGAAATTGATTAGGTAATCTTCCCCATCCTTCAAACAACTCCAGTTTGGCGTCAACACTATACACTCCTAACCTAAGCCCCTTCATTGTCAATGGCCTTATTGACCTGAATCGCTTCTTTAACTAGCATAAATTGGTATTTCTTCTGTACACAGTTTGGCTTAGTTTCGCTGATCAAAAAAGCACTTAAAAATAGACACACCCTCGCCTCACCGACTGCGTCTGATGCCATGGAAGCAAACACTCAACACAAGAACGGTGCAACTGGCTGCCGTTTCCAACTGGAAACTGCTTGCAGTGACCTCTCAGGGTCAAGGGCATTAAAGAGGTAGCAAATGCACCTAAATTCAATCGAAATCAGGAGCCAGGAAAACACGACCTTTTCGCTTTTATGGGAGGTGCAAGGTGAGGCTTTTCGTGTGTATATGCCGGAGTCAAAGCGGTTGCTATGAGAAAAATTGTCTGAGGGGAGAGAAGAGGCTATAAAAAGAAGGCGGAGGTCCACTAAAAGTAACAGCAGCAGCGCCAGCAGCATCTACCGGTGATGCAATAAAGCACGCATTGCACCACTGCACTCAAGAGATTCGCCCAACTACTCAAATGGCTTTCGTGGCAAATTTAGTTAGATCACACTAACTCCCACGTAAATAATTATGGATTTCTAAAGGGCATTCAGCTAATGAAAGGTTTCCCTCACTGCAGCAAAGCCACAAGCCTCAATTAGTATCGATCGCTTGCTTGTGTGCAGACGGCCATTCTCTGGACAGACTGGATTTGCATAGTCGCAGGATCACAATGTGGGGAGCAAAACGAGAATTCCTGGCTTACCTGAACAGGACACAATCAAATACAAACATAAAGCAGGTGTAACCGACTGACCTGCAGTTGGGAGAGGGACGAGGGGAAAGCGTAGATGTAGGAGGTGATAATCTCAATGCTCAAGATGACCAGATTGGGTGCCGCGTGGAACTTGCGATGGGAGTAGAGCTTCCTGAGCACCTCCGGGATGGGCCCAGGTCGTAAGGTTTCGTCGGCGTTGCCCAGAATCATCGTCTGCACCGGGTCATTCCATTCGGGCTCCACCGAGATGCGCTTCAGCAGGTTCAGGATGGACTTCATCAGACCCGAGCGCTGAGTGTTTAGCACACCCACTAGAGGCACTGCACTCTCCTCTTGCGCCTCCTCTTCCTCCAGCAACTCCTACAAAAAGGAAGAAACAGATTCTTTTCAACCTAATTCTAATGAGCCCTACCTCGAGATGGGATTTGGATTTAGCAATTTCCCACCCGGGCTCTAGGCAACGCAGTAGCACTTGGGGAAAATTTTCTTCACGAAAAAAGCCCATCATGACTCGATAATGAGTCGATATTGCGCAGTTAAGAAGTAGCATGGGGTCAGTGTTTTGTGCCCTGATTACCCACTTAGCTGGAGAGTGAGCGAGGCTTAATCCAATTAATGCGCCATGGGTGAGGCAAACACCCCTATACATATATGTGTATATGTTTAGAAGTAGCAAAAAACTAACCTATGGGTAGACACAGGGGCAATTTAGAAACCGCCTCGTGCCGCCCAATTAATTGAGGTGTAAAAACCTAATTAATGGCGCCACATGAATGAGTAACCAGTGTGTGTCTTGTCACGGTGACATACACGACTACGTGCACGCATTGATCGAAACCCATTGCACTTCTAAATTGATGAGGAGGAAGTCGGGGGAAGGGAAATGCCTTACAGGCGGGGGATGGAGGACCAGATCAGCTTCGTAGTCCAGTCGCTCGATCAGGTGTTCGAGAACGAGTAAGCGGTTGGTGGCGATTGTGTTAAGGATCTGGTCGGTGACACGAACGGCTCGAGTGATGTAGCTCAGGTAGTCGTTGTCAGGCACAGTCCAGCAAATCAGCTGCAACATGGCATCCAGCACCACGGGTGAGCTCATGGTGCGGGTGGTGTGGGCGTGGTTGACCACAAATCCTAAGGGGGTGGAGGAGAGATTAAATCACCTGAGTAGGAGTCGCAGGGAGTGAAGAGAGACGAGAAATCAGGGCGAGAGACTTACCGCGATCTAAGCTCTGCTCAAATGCTGCTAAGTGGTAAATGAAAGAAAGGAGGGAGATGGTGTATTGCTGGTTGACGGAGCCGCTTGAGGCGTCGATGGAACCGTCAACCAAGCCCTGAATCCAGCGCTTGATACGTTTGGGTAGAGAGGAGTGGAAACTCAGCATGACGGGCGACTCCATCACGTTGTCTAGGCTGAAATAAAAATAATGGGACTTAAATGATTGATGAAAAAAGTGAGTGGGGTTGACGAGGATGAAGAAGATAGACTTACTTGACGTTGAGACGCTGGAGATTGAATATAGCCGTAAGAGTGCGCAAAGCACAGGCTTTGATTGAAATGAATTCGCCCTCGGGAAGTTGAACGACCTGAATCATCTCATCCACAAGACCGGGGTAGATGAGACGTGAATCGAAGTTGGGAGTGTAACAGAGAGCAGAGGTTGCTTGCAGGCGAGCCTTGATGCACTTAAGGCGGTTTTTGTGGTCAGAAAAGTACACAGCCATTCGAAGACGGGCAAAAATAGCCGTTTGACGCTCGGCTGGGATGTTATGGTTCGCCAGAATCTCTTCCATAACATCAGATGGTGAACCGGTGTAGTTTGAGTAGTCCTCATCAAACTCTATCGGTGTTGGGTCATCAGGGCGAGGGTAGTAGGTGAACTTCAACCTGCCAGCATTTGGAGGGTTCTAAAGAAGAAGAGGGTCAGTTTAAAGCAAGCGTTCTTACGTGGTCGGCTCGACAGCAAGAGGCTAGATCGAGTTGCGACTCAGCACCGCCCCATGATTCAGCAATCGAGCGAAGTCGCTCGAGGATGTAGGATCGGTGGAACGGGTCGAATCGGGAGAAGTAATTGCTTCGTTTGCTAAAAACATTACGTAAAAAGGCTAAAACCTACCTGAAGTTGTATGCGAGTCCAAGGACGGCTAGGAGCACATCCATATTGGAGGTCGAAAACAGAGTCAGTATATGCGTCCATGAACCATACAGACATCGATAAATGCTGTGTTCAATAAGATGACTGGTGAAGTCAAGGACTGCAATAACTTTGCCGGCAAGATACTCATTGCCGGGTAAGTCGACCTTAAGTTTCCATAATCCTTGCTTTGTGGTAGCATCTTCTAGAATTGCGTCGAGACGATCCAGGACATCAGCCCATAGACCGAGCTCACATTTGCCATAATTCCAAACTTTGACCTTCCGCAATTCCTCTATGAATTGATCATCTGGTAGAACAGCCAGACGCTTAGCCAAGAGCGAGCATTCGACTTGATCATATCCACATTTATTAGCTATTCGCTTGCGATCGATTTTCATTGAAACTAGAGGAAATACAAGGGAGTACGGATTATTGCTAGCTAAGAAAATTCAAAATTAAAGGTTAATATAGCCAAAACTAGGCCACGTGTGTAGACTACCGACTTACTCTCCCAAAACTATACGGAAGAATGAAACTGTAACGACCAATTGAGCGCTTCTCACATAAAAAACATAAAGAAGCATTGATGATTAGTTTTCTAAAATATTAAAGAATCTCGACATCTGGTCTATAAATATCAAGGTATGCTGATCAAAAATACTAATTTATTTATCTTTTAATATTTCTCACAATATCCACGATATTATGGTTCATTTCAAAAATTCATTCAGGAACCTGTTGATGAATGATGCCCTTTTTATCATCTCAATCTTTAGACTATGCTCTCAAATAAACTTCAAGTGTATTTGTGGTAGACAAAGCGTTGTTGAACGCTAGAATAGATGTAAAAGTTCTTCAATTATCATATTAGTTAACATTGAAGAATAAAATAGCACGTGAATAGTGAGTATTCTTACCCATCTTTGGGGTAACAATGTAACTTGCTCACACCGCATGATCGCGTTTGAGTTGATAATTTATTCTTTTAATGGATATCGCCTTGCCTTCGCAGCTTATAGGTTAAAATAATTTTCTCTACAAGCCGTGTCAACTAACTCAGGGTCTATAAGAGATGCCGTTAAGAGTGAGATAAAGATTTCAGCACAAAACAGTCTATCATGGGTGCGTGTGTTCCAAGAAAGCACTTAGTTTCTTGATATAGGAACGAAGGACTCGACTCAGACTACGTAGACTCTGAGCAAGCATTTTGCGAGTACGAAAAGTTGAGATTAACTGCATGGCTCACCTGACGTCAGACCACCACACTTTTAATTAATTAATTAAGTAAACATTACGACACATTAATACCAAAACCATACTATTAGATGGCTCCAAGTAACTTCGTATATTTTCAATGCGTGCTTCTATAAATAGTTCTTCAATATTTTTTAAATTTTGGTAGGAGCCCCATCTGAAGCATTCAGCCACCCAGGCTTTTCTAAAAACCAGTTAAACTACTTAGTACCAATCCCCCTGATTATTTATTTAACTTTAGATATATTTGACGGCTAAGATTTGGTCCTCACATAGAGTAAACTCATTCTTTAATCATCATCCCCAAGATCCATTCATGTACTTCAACCGCATAAAGGCATTCCTAGCTCTACATATATTAACTTTTTATTTGATTAAAGGTAAATGCGCTACGGATTTGACGCCATTAAATGATTTAGTGGATATGCATTTAAGTATATCTTACTACATAGATATCAAGTCAAGCCATATTAAATCGTGTAAGAACAAGTAGTTGAATTAGCACCGAGGATGCTATGCAAGTTTAATTTAGCTTCCCAAAATGAATGTCAATGACTAATATTTTCTACTGAATAGTCTTTGAACGGCGCTGAGATATTCTCAGTACGTATCGCTGCGATTTAAGTAAGGGCTGATATTTTCAAACACGCGGTACAATATCAATTTAGCAAAAGGAAATTATCGAATACCACGGGTCAACCCAGAATGTGACCGTGATCTAGTTTGAATGCTAATAGCCTTGTGATGGTTAAGACGATCTGTGTATCAGAGAATTTAATGAAATACATATCTTGATCAGCAAAAATCATGAGCGATCAGTTTGTAAAAACAATAATATAAGAGTTAGCATTTCGTTTAAATGCCCCTAAACATATGACCCTAAATGAATCCGAAAAAAACCTAAAACCAGGATTCTACTTTGTGGAATAGGAATGTGTAAATGGCTAAAATGCAAAATATATATCTTAAGTACTTGGACGAACCCAATTACGTTACAAGGATGAACTGTTAATGAATGATTGGAAGGTATTCCATCTGCTTCGTATATTAGCAAAAATACAGTTTTGGATTTAAGATTTATTATCCAAACGAGGGTAGCTGATTAATTTTTTACAGCTGCATGCAGAGACATTTTAAGACCGTATTTCAATAGTCATTCACAAAATTACCAAATGATGTGGAATTAGGCCCCTTAAGTAAGGGTTCTTTACAATCTAGTAAAAAATTCATGGCCTGGAACTAGTGCATTCAAATAGATTACATTAGGCACCGTTTGCTGTATTAAAAAGTTTTATTTAAATCAATTAAATAATGCAGTAGTTTAAATTTATTTAATAGACTACGTAAAATACTATATATAATGGCTTATTTTCAAGGAAGACCTTGAAATTCTTGTATATTGGGCCGTGATTGGACGATTTTTGTGTTGGATAGCCGTAATTAGTGCATTAGCGCGTCTCTGTAACCTAGCGTCATGGATGTTTTAAGTGGTCAATCGCATTTAGCTTTCGATGAATTTGGAAGGCCTTTTATTATTCTTAGAGATCAGGATAAGAAAAAACGCCTCACTGGCATACAAGCACACAAGGTAAGGCCTGATTATTAAATATTCCGATGCCCACATTAGTCACACATTTTGGCTGCCAAGTCAGTTGCCAATACCCTCAAGACTTCCCTCGGCCCTAAGGGCCTAGATAAGCTGCTTGTCAGTCCAGATGGTGATGTGACGGTTACAAATGACGGGCGCACAATCTTGGAAAAGATGGACGTTCAACACGAGATCGCCAAACTTCTTGTCCAACTCAGCCAGTCTCAGGATGACGAAATCGGTGATGGTACTACTGGTGTAGTCGTCCTTGCTGGTGCTCTCCTTGAGCAGGCTGAGTCACTTTTGGACCGTGGTATCCACCCCATTCGTATCGCCGATGGCTTTGAGCTTGCCGCAAAGACATGCATGCGGGTTCTTGATGAAATTAGCGACGATTTCAAATTCTCACCTGAGGACCGCGAGCCTCTTATCAAGACCGCCATGACTACTCTCGGCTCGAAAATGTAGGTCTATTAAAACACTTAGTTTGACGAATTCTTTAGAGTTAGCCGTTGTCAACGTCAGTTTGCCGAAATGGCTGTCGATGCCATCCTCTCCGTTGCTGATATTCAACGCAAGGACGTCGACTTTGAGCTCATCAAAGTCGAAGGCAAGGTCGGAGGACGGCTAGAGGACTCAATTCTCGTCAAGGGTGTCATCGTCGACAAGGATTTCTCCCATCCACAGATGCCCAAGCGTGTCGAAAACGCCAAATTGGCCATTCTGACCTGCGCCTTCGAGCCACCAAAGCCAAAAACTAAGCACAATCTGTTTATCGAAAGCGTTGACGACTATCAAAAGCTACGTCAATATGAACAGGACAAGTTTGTTGAAATGGTTGACATGTGCGTTTCGTTCGATTTGGGTTCTATTTCCTTCTTTGTTGGTTATATTTAGTTTAGTTTTCTATGACTATAGGGTCAAACAAACTGGCGCCAACTTGGTGATTTGTCAATGGGGATTTGATGATGAGGCCAACCATCTGCTCTTGAGCAAGCAATTGCCAGCTGTGCGATGGGTCGGTGGTGCTGAGATCGAGCTCATTGCTATCGCAACCGGTGGTCGCATCGTTCCTCGCTTCGAGGAACTCACCGCAGACAAGCTGGGTCGCGCTGGAGTCGTCCGGGAACTGACCTTCGGCACAACCAAGGACCGCATGTTGGTCATCGAGGAGTGCAAGAACTCCAAGGCCGTCACTTGCTTCATTCGCGGTTCCTCAAAGATGATCGTCGATGAGGCCAAGCGCTCGCTTCACGACGCTCTGTGTGTTGTGCGGAACCTGGTTCGTGATCCACGTGTTGTAGCCGGTGGTGGTGCCTGTGAGCTGGCTTGTGCCATCCGCGTTGCTGAAGAAGCCGAAAAGATCTCCACCATCGAGCAGTACGCGATGCGCGCCTTTGCTGATGCTCTCGAGGCAATTCCAGTGGCTCTCTCGGAGAATTCTGGTCTCCCATCGATTGAAACGGTCGCGTACGTGAAGGGCCGACAGGTGCAGGAGAAGAATCCCCATTTGGGCATTGACTGCCTCCAGAAGGGAACTTACGACATGAAGGAGCAGAACGTCTTTGAGACCCTCACCTCGAAGCGAGCTCAGATCATGCTGGCCGTCCAGCTGTGCAAGATGATCCTTAAAATTGACGACATTCGCACCTGTGTGGATGAAATGTAATATCGCGTTTGTTCGTTGGTTATTGCCGCCGCGGCCTTTTAAATCCACTGTTTGTCTAAGCTTTTTTGGCGAAATGCATCTAGCGGCTACATATCAGCTCTCTTCATTTCTCCTTAAATAGGACTTAGAGTTATTTTATTGTCTAGAACTAGTGTTATTTTGTCGTTTGTTTCCTTCCCTCAAAACACCTCCAAAAGATCGTTATAAGTAGTTACAGAATTTATTTACAAGGATGAAACTACTCGTCATTTGGGACCTCATAATCCTGCGTCAGTAGGTGTTTCTGGTCGCCGATTCGCCTAAAAAAGGCATAGAGGGTAAATTTCTGCCTTACCAAGGAGTTCGCTCTTTGATCCACCCCAGGTTGTCGGCAATAAGATGGAGGGACTGACAGCTGGGGCAGCGGATAATCACTAGACCTCGGGTGTAGGCCTGCCTCGAGAAGAATTTCTGTGTTCTTGTTTTGCAAACCTACAGAATTTGTACTATTCGTTTAAGTTCATTAAAAAACTGAGCTGTCAGTAATCAATTACCAAGGGAATCATTTGACAAATGAACTGGCAAACAGCGCCACCCATGTTGATAGGCGTAGCAGCCGTTGCTTTGTAATCACACTTAGGGCCAACACCACACACGTCTGAACTCCACTGCTTAAACAGTGCAGTCGTAAACATCAACAAACAGCGTGAGTGTTAGTATGAAGTAGGTTCGACGTTAACTGCAATCGACTTAATGATGAAAGAGTTAGTTAACACGGAGCCCGTAATATTGGGGATGCCGTTGCTACAGGAGTTTGGGAGCCAGCCTTCAATATCTATGGGAAAAAGTCAGTAATTTGGACGTATACCTCGCCCCAAAGACCGCATTCTACCAAAAATGGGAAGAAATGGCTTCTTGGCCTATCAGGAGCCAACTTTATAAAAAATTTTTGAGTGGGGTTCAAAAAGGGCACTAAAAACTGCAGAAATACCTCAACACGGAATTAACAGTGCATTCTGTTCGAGTCTTTTACCAAATTAACCGTTTGTTCCCAAGGGTAGGAAATAAAATTACTCTGAAATCTAGTGGAAACAACCGTATATACCTAAGAGAGGTACCTTACTCGAAAACCACTTCAAATTGGCTAACGGCACCCAGTACCATTGCAAGGAACTCTTAACTCCGCCTTCTGTACTATTACTTGACCCAAATTTGCACAACGAGAAGAGGAGAGGCAACTCTTAACCAACTTAACCAGAGAACTTGTGACTCGCTCCGAATCTACCATCATTTCACGGCATTTGTACTTCGCCAGTAGTTTTCGTCAGATGGCTATTTACACTTGGGGCGGGGGCAGAAGAGATGAGAGACTGAACCACGTGTAAAGGACCAACAGCCAATAGAACCCAGAGCATGTGTTCGCAGAGGCCTGCTTAGAAACATTAAAGTCCTCCTGTATGGGGGGTTGCTTCAGGTGCTTTTGTGTTGGTTGGATTTCTCTCCCCAAAATTTCGCGGTTCGACATTCCATCATGATTTCCTTAAATCCCCCTAATTAACTTAATGAATAATTGATGCAAATAAGCGAACGCCAATGGAGAATAAACTCACGTTACAAGTGAAAGTAATGCTCATATTCTTGTCCGTTTTGCCGAGGGTTTGAGCACAATCGGATGGCTGAGGTGCAACCACCGATGGTTGATTGATGGGTTTGGCATCTCTCGACTCATAGACGAGGTCACATCCAGGTGCCACCTCCAGTTTTGTGGGTTTGTTCGAGTTGCACAGGGTTCGAGGCCAACTCATCACCATCGGTGCCCGATTGAGTGCCCTAGCACCTCCCACTGTCACCAGTCTTCTTAAGGCATTCATGCTCTAGAAGGGAGAGGTAGATCGTGGGATTTATGCTATCTTCTGGAAAATTCCCTCTCTCAAAATACCCCAACTCTCTCGCTTCCCCCGTATGCAAAACATCCCCTCGTGGAGGCTGGGAAAAAAAACCCTGGCAGGTACTTCAACTTAGAAGTACACTTCACAAGCAGGCAAATCAAAAGACGCAAAAAAACAAGACAGAGGCAGGGCTTTTCCTTCTCAGCGTACGGGAGTGTGTTATTACCAATAGAGGCGGTAGGAATAGTTGTAAGAATAATTATAATAATATCATGTGTGGTGGCGGCGTGTCAGCAGCAGATAAACAAACAACCAAGCACACTGCGTACACAGTCCACAAACGCACACAAGGGGAGTTGGGGCTGATAACGTGAGCAGGGGGAGGGAATCTACGTGGTAAAGAGGTCAGTATTGCACATGGGGCAAATGGGGCGACGCCGCACCCACCGAATGAGGCATCGTGTGTGATACATGTGACCACACCGGGTACGCTTGGCATCTCCCACGCTCATCTCCTCGTAGCAGATGGCACAGCCGTCCGCGTAGTCATCCAGCTGCTCCTGTGTCGGCGAGGGTATCGATCGCATGGAGCCCCTCAGGAGGAACTGCGTCCGGATCCACACAAAACCCCGACAAGTGGCAGGATAGAGGACAAAGAAGACGTGGACAATGAGGATAAAGACCCGGCAGACACCGAAGGATTCGTAGATTATCAGCCAGAGGATCACCAGAACCGAGAGCAGGGAAATGATGTAGTTGACGAAGATGTTAAAGAGTCGAGAAACTGTGAGGAGGGGCGTGAACCCAGTCCACAGAGGCCAACGCAAACGAGCCTGATGAAGGCCGTATTCGAAAAGGGTACAGCAGACGTCCAGAAGGAGTTGACCCCCGCACAGATACGTCCTCAGACGCTGGGCGTAACTCGTGTAAACGGAGATGGACCCACTACTGCCGCCCATGCCACCAGCTGCCTCGGAAAGCGAAGATTTTCCACCCAGAAACTGGTAGCTGCGGCCCGTGTAGGGGAGGTAGGAGAGCCAGACAGGGAAGTAGACAAACACGCAGCCCGAGAGGCCCACCATGAGAGCGCAGAAGAAGAGCGGAATGAGGTGATCCAGCCAGGGCGACTGGGAGCCAGGTAGACCCAGTCGAAGCAGGATGGCCTTCACCAGGGACTCCACAGGGTAGATGCAGGTGAATCCCATCACGATGAGGAGGTGAGCGAAGCAGAAAATGCGCTGATGCGACGGCAGGTTGGGCAGGTCGTACTGGATGGCCAGGAAAACGAAGAGAATGACACAGCTCCAAGAGGTGTTGTGGAGCAGTTCCACGGCAGTGACCTCAATATGCTCGTTGTTAGTCAGCTGGTCTTCGATAGGAACCCAGGGATTGGCTGCGACGGGGTCGCCCTCAGCAATCTGGATAAGTTGGGCAATGTTCTCGCCGAGTGGATCGACACAAAAGGCCAGAAGATTGACCACGAGTCCGGAGAGAAGACCGACACACACCGCAGCGCCGTAGACCGAGGTCCAAGTCTCTGCTCCGATCGCAAAGACGCCAGTTAGCAGGCGAGACGCCAGCCAATGACTTAGGGTATTCGTCACGTGAGACTCCTCAGCATAGGCGGTGAGAAAAGTGAAGTTGAGGGCGTGTGTGATGGGTTTTCCTGTGTCGTCCGTGGCTCTGGATAGGAGTTCAATGACCCGGGCATCGATTGGCCAATAGGAGGGACCGAGAATGACTACAGAGGCCAGTTTGATGAGCCAGAAACAGAAGAAAACGGAGGGCACCTCGAGACGACTCCAGCTCTCTGAGAGGTAGTTAATGGGTTCAGCGGTGAGAAGCATGAGCTGCGTCTCCAAGGCCTTGCAGAGGTGGCTGAAGACACCTAAATAGGTGTAGAGCGAGCAAATGCTGATAAAGAGCAGAGCTGCAAGGACCTCTGGGTGGTAAATGAAGTGCTGGTCCATGAGGATCTGTGATGAGGCTTTCGTTCGAAGGCACTCAGAGTAGCGCAGAGCGACCGAATGGTCCAGATCGGAGAAGCGTCCCCCGAGGAGGAGAAAGTAACTACAGACGGAGGGAGAGGTTGACATGGCACTGGATTTCAAGTAGTGGCTGTGAATGTCGCTGGCCTCTTTCGCCTTGGAGTAGTAGAAGAATGTCGGAACGGTGACATTAAAGGCGCCAACAATGCCGCACAAACAGCTGAGGAGGGGAGTGCGTTGAAACAGGCCGTAGAGTTGAAATATCTTGCAGGGATAGTAGATGGATGCGTAGACTGTGAGAAAAGAGAGGATGGGCAGGGGGAAAGATCCCAGCACGACCAGGCGCCAATTCCATGGTTGATAATCGTGAGCGTAGGCGTTCATCTTTTTGACACACAAGCACACAGTAGAAACAATGAGAATGAATGGCAGCGATAAAAGTCCCAGCCGCTTGATCTGCTTCACGGGTAGAACGGCAGTCACGCAAAGTACAACGAAAACTAAAAGAAATGGTAATAAGGGGTAAAAAAACAAACCAAAAAAGCATAAGCCAAGATATTAAATAAAGTTCTTTATAGGCTGCAAAAGCCTGTATGAATAACCTACAATGGTAGTACTTATATGACGAGAAGTATGTTTTGAGCCAAGAAAATATCAATTTAAAAAAAGAACCTAACGGATCCAAGTCCGTGTTAATCGTAAGATTGCTGGAAGTTCAAGGAAATTATATGCGAGTACTTACCGAAAGCTACCACAAAAGCAGTCAAAAATTCTGCGTAAGCACTGACATACGATGTGTCCTCATACTGAAGCCACGATACAATCCTATCTTTAAAAGAGAATACCAAGTTTGTGCGCTTGGCTAGGACTATATCGATGAAGAGCACCAGCGACGCCCTGAATATAACATCCAAACTGCCTTCCAGCCTCATCCTGATTACAGTCTTTCAACACAAGCTTGAAAAGGACATTCGCATTTCTACAGATTTTAACACACCTGAAGCATCTTGATGGCAAAATAAATAACAAAACGAGTACTGATCGTTTAAATTATTCTATTATTACTTTAACTTATGTGTTTTATTTATGTTACCTTGGATATTTGTAAATTCAGATTATATTTGATCTTCTGAAGATACCCCAGTTACTACTCATTATGAACATAAAGATACGACTTCACTTAATGACGTCTTAATAAACCACATTGCTAGATATTTATCTATTATTGCTGATATCTTACCATTTGAAGTCATTTTGTAAAGACATAAGATACATTTTTTAAAGCCCACTGTTTGGCTTTTAGTGAAGCCAACTCCCAACTAAGTTATCAAATTTGTTGAAGACTGAGATATAACAGGGATGAATTCCTTCTCCAAGAATCCTATGATAAGGAATTAGTGCAAAAACCTATTTAAATCACAATTTATTTTAATTAATTTTGCTTAAAAATGGAGGTAAAATGTTTACCATTGGTCATAATATCAAGAAGTATCATCGTAACGACTCTTTTCTGAATTAGACGAATTGTAGTTGATATTTTAGTGTGTTCGTTAGCCAAATCGAAGGTTGTTACAAGCTATCTAGAAGATATGTCAGATAATCCATATTGTCAGTAATATGTTTTCATTGCAAATGCCTGTTAATGAATTCCAGGTGAATTTGCATGAATGTTCGCGTTGTTCGGGGGTGTGTTTCACAACCTACCCAATTATGTAACATATTTTCTTCAATTAAAATAGCGCATTCAGTAAAAATTGAAACCTGAGAAAAAGCCATTGAATATCAGTAATTACGTGGTCATTATAAGTCATTTTGAGGGAAAATAACAGTAAAAGATAGGGACCTCCCGCAATAAATCCATATGTATTAAAATGTAATGTTGATTAATCTATCTATTTGAAACTTACTAGAGTGCCCTCATATTAATAAATATTCGACTGACCTTCCTAAATAAAACGTCAGTGCCATTAAATCTTCCTCTTTGATTCTACATTACTTAGTGATTCTTCATTATCATATTATTGCCACCTTCGTTAATGGCATATAGTCGCTTGAGAAAAAAGGTGAATTAGAGAAATAGCTATCCTTGAATTACCCCATTGCTTAGCACAGTTGACTAAAACGACCAGATATTAGCTTTCAACAAGTATCGATAGTTTTAAGCATCCGTATCTGCTATCAGTTAATGTGTCAGTTGCTGTTAAAACGCTTTCCTCAAACGAATCCAAAACATAGCGATGATACAGCTATGGAAAAAATTAAGTTTTTCTTTATGTGTGAGGTAAGACTTAAAATTACAGCGTAAATCTGATACAGCAAGCAAGAATAGAAGTAATGTGGGAATTCGCGAAATTCCGCATATATTATATTTGTCATAAATGATCAAATAAAAGGTCCTGGAGATTTAATTATTCTAAAATTGTTTTTCTTGATATTTTCAACACCCTAAATGCTCTTAACTTCACTAGATCAAATGCATTGTCAAGGTGTACGCTGATGGTCTTAAACAGCGCGAACTCCGGGAATCGTACTTAGTTCGTGTTTCATTGTTGCTGGCCCACGAATGGCAACCAACGCTCAGGACCCCAGAATCCGCCAGTTAAAAATCAAAACTGGTGTCGTAAAAAGGTACAAGAGTTGCCGGTTTGTTATTTTTAGGATTTCTAAAGACAAAGTTCGCTATGAGGAAGAATTGGTCGACCTTCAAAAGAAGCTTGACGAGAAGAAGGCTTCCGGTGCCGATGACTATACAATTAAAAAATCAGTAACTTTCTAGCCAGCCTTATTTTTTTTCATTTTTCTCAGAATGAACTAATCGATGAGTCCAAAATGATGGTCAGCGACTGCTCCAGTCGTCTCACCAAGGCTGTAAGCGACCTGGAAGCTGCTATCAGCGAATGTGACGACCTGTGCGACTCCGAGGAATATAAGGATGCCAAACAAGCACTTGCCGGGACCAGTGCTGGAGATCACTAGGCTCCTCCAAGGATTCCGCATAAACTCCCTATAGTCTTCGCTTTTGCCCTACACAACGGTCGAGTTTAGAAATTGACATGTATATATAAGTGTGTGTGTGTGTGCGACTCTGTCCGAATATAAGCGCTGCTGCTGCTTGTTATTCCTCCTAACTTTTAATGAGATTGTGGTGGTTTCAAGTCGATATGTATGTGTATTTTCTAGCAAAATTCCGAAGCCCTAGTCGTCGTTCTTTTTGCTCTCCGAATGTCGTTGGATTTCGAAGATGACCTCGATGAGAATGAGGATGATTATCATCCACTCGAGTCTGGAAGAATGCCGTGCTTCAAGGTGGTTCGTTAGGATCTCAGCCAGCTCGCAACACGTATTCAGCTTCGAATTCAGTATCTGAACGAAAAAAAGCCGAGATTGTTAAAAAATGTTAATTTATTCAGTAGCTTCACTAGAAAAACACCCACATTGGTTCGGCTCTGCACACTCAGAGCACTTTTGAGGCCCTGGAACAGCTTTTCCACCTCTGGTCTGTCCCAATAAAAGTCCGGAGTCTCACTGATGGTGGTGCTGATGTTCAGAAGGTGTCTACAAAAGTGAAAAAGGACAAGGTCGAGAGCTCACCTGAGGGTGAATAGTTCGCCGGTTTTCTTGAAAACTGCCGACATCGGGAAGAACATCCCCAAACCGGTTTGCATCATCTATTCGAGGAAGGGATGGATTATTGAAGGGTAGGGAGAGGCTTACATCGATCCACGGCTGCATCTGAACCGCGACAGCGTCGAAACTCGACTCGAGTAGGGAGAGCTTCACTACAACACAAAGAGGGAGGGCACGTAGAATTGTCAGTGAAAGTAGGCACACTACTGAGTTCGTCTATAAGTAGGGACATTTTATCTCACAACACTAACACTAGTTTTGAGGTGGAGACTCCTTCTCGTTGGCTCAAGTAGACGGGAAAGTTTGAGTAATCTCGTAAGCTACCCAGGTAAGTAAACGAGACTTCCGCTGCGTGGGGTTTATGACTCCTGAACTACCTTCTCCAGGTTAAGAAACCCTGAGACACAGCCTGCCTACATCTTCCACTCACATGTCTGGTAGACGAATGAATAAAGCAATTCCCTTGCCTGTTTCTCTATTGGTATTAACAGTCGACGATAATCAAGCTTTTCCACTTGTTTGCATACTCCGTTAGTGCCAGCACTATCGTCTTCACCATCGGTATCATCATTATCGTCACACTTATAACTCATTTTGCGTAGGAGAAAAATAGTAAGGTTTTACTCAATCCAGGTGATGCAGGAAGCTGCGATAACGACAGATGCGTTTGGTTTGACGCTCGAGGGTTCTCTATCTCGAGGATGTGGACCACAAATATAGGGGAGTGCTCGCATGCCTTTATCTTATCTCTTCCGCTTGTGGGACAAAAATAAATCGGCCTTGTCCTGGTTGCTCCGAATGTAAAACCGAAATTTACAGGAAACATCCTTTCCACCCATCCCCCCCTCTTTGGAAATCAGGTCAAACTCCCCATGTCAAGGTCATAAGCATCACCATTACCACCATTATGATCAACAGCAGCATCATAGGTGATCACCAGGCAGCGTAGGTGGAAAGTAATAAGGTTTGTCTAATTCTAACTGAACCAGGAAACTTCATTTATCGCCAGGTGCGTTTCTCCGAGGTTCAAGAATCCCCTGTCTCGAGGACGAGAATCCTAGGCAGTAGGGGAGTTTAATGCATGTCCCTATCTCGCCTAGCACAAACAGTTCGCCACTGACTGTGACGCGAGCAGTGCTTGGACTCAGTTCCAGTTGATCGGAATTTGGTGGAAGTTTTGGAGGAAATCCTCCTCTCAAGTCAAACTCCCCATTCCGTGACGGGGTGAGGAAGTGGGTGGGGGTTAATCGGGATGCTTGATGGGAAATGAGCAATTTGGGGTACACCTTAAAGTCCTTTCCTGGGACAAGTAATGGCTTGGGGTTTTTTGCGTCCTCTCAACCCACTTGTGAAAAAAAAAATAAAATAAAATGAACCAGTAATTTTAGCAGAGGATTTTAGGGGAAGGAACGAAGTCGGGATAATAATAAACCAAGTTCTTATCCTTTCGATTCACTAGAACAGGTCTTTTAGTCCCCAAAGCTGGCTTCAAACGCCCTAACTGTCTACGACGCTTGACGTATCGCGATACTTTAGCCATTTTAGTCAGTCACCAGTCCCAAGTCGTTTATCCAAAAATACGAAACAAGTTGGCGAGAATGAACCCCGAACAAAATGCATCTTAAATAGTTGCTTTGTACTTCTGTTTTTAATGTTAATGCTATGTAGATTGACAACTTGACCAGTTTAAATACATATTTACATAAAAGCACTGTCCAACGGCATTAGCATTATCAAATAATCATTAAATCGCGTTTAAAAAGGTAAGATTCGGACAGAATTTATGGGATGGTCTGGTCGATTTTCTCCTTTAAAGAATCACTTCAAGACTCTTTTTCAAGCGATAACTCGGCCTTACCAGAGGAGGCTAGTGCGTCTGAGAAGGCGATTTTCTCCATGGCCTGGGCTTGGATGGCCTTTTCGTAGTCTGAAACCGATGGATCTCCCTCGTCTCCACTGGGTTTAGGTGGCAGGGCACGCAACAGGATATCCTCCACATCCAGATTAGTTGGGTCACTACAAAAACAGGTGCGATACTACTGAGGAAACCATTTTAGTAGACATGCCACACACACACACCCTAGATTTCTGGGGTTTTCGATCATGATCCACTTTCAAAAATAAGAATCAATGACAAATGTTAATTTAAATTAAATTAGGTACTCCATTCGTTGGTTCCTTTCAGTATTTTTAACATTCTAAGCTCAACAGTAATCATTCGACAAGACCCAATTTTAGCTAACCAATGTTTGACCCGTATTTTGGTTTGGCAGCAGCAACGATGAGTCACAGGTAGGATACTACTGACAACCTATTTCAGTAGACTTAATCGATGGGATTGTCTGTCGATGTCCTTTTTTTTCGAATTTCCGATTCTTTGACTAGACAGACTGATCGGTGAATAAATGCAGTCTCAATCCCGTTTCCTTCTAAACTGGCCGACTTACATTTTTTGCCTGTGTACACGAAACGGTGAATACTTCACAGTCGTAATCTTGGGTTCAGGCAAACACAGTGATGAAGTTAATCAAATAAACAAGAGAATCAGTAAATGGACTAAATCATCAGCGAGCTTCTGTTTCTCCCTTCACTTCACTTGAGCCTTGGAAAAGCTCCCACCATTCACACAACTCAGTTGCGATGGTGGATTAATGTCAGACAAAAGCCTAATCAGTGCTACCCAGGTCATCGATTCAACGAATCTACCCAACTCTGTTCTCAGGCTACTTCGGTTGATTGGTCTCATATAACTTTCGCCTCTAAACGTTAAAGGATTCATTCGACACGACGCCATTTTTGGCGTATACGTCAAGTATCTACAATTACAATTATAAAAATTATGACGCAATATTCTATCTGCGTTCTGACTGGGTGGTGGAGACGATGAGTCCTTCCACTCCATTTGAGCCCATGAGAAGCGCATTCTATGCTCCCGTCATTAACATGAATCGGCTTCTATTATTGTGCATGTATTCACCACATTTACGAAGTAATAGATTCTAGGTGTCTGTGGGGGTTAGTTAATTCACTGATTCGTCTCTCTCTCTTACTTATTTCCTAACTTTCCTCTCTAAACTTAAAAGATCCACAGAGTAAATGTTTGCCAGCAGCAGTGAAACAATCGAGCGATCAGTTAGAAACATTCTAGAAAGTGGTCCATTGAGCAATGTTTGATTAGCATAGTCGATCTGGTAGCTAGCTACTTTCTAGGTCATAGATTCAATGTGTCTACCTTTGACTAGTAGGTAGAAAACACAAATGAATGGTCACAAAGGCCAGGTCATCCATTCAACGTGTGTCTAGCGCTGGTTGGTGGGTAGAAGAAAACAGATGAACGCTAACTTTGTTCTCAGGCAAGTGTTTACTATGTCAAGGTGATCATCATCTATGCTGATTGGATAGAGGTATCCTAGAAGTCCAACTTACTCCGTGAAGGAGTAGACGAGCTCCTCGAATTCCATCAACTCGGGAGCTATTGGGCGGTTGCACTCCCTTCGAATCTTCTCGATCATGTTCTCGCACTGCAACACAACGCAACAGTCCTGTTGGCACACATTGATGCATGTACTACTTATGAAGCTTTTCAGTAGACCCACCTCAGAATCCGAGACGTTCCAAAAGACCACGACACCGGTTCTAAAATCGAAAGAAAAGTGATGGGATACATGTTGTTCTATCGTTAATTGTTTTTCGATGTGCCAATACGCTGCTATGACGTCAGCAAATTGGGGTGTTATGTGGCTAGCCCAATAACAAGACTACCCCAGTGACCCAGATTCAGGCCCAAGACGTGACATTGACAGGCCGAAACGCGGGACTCACAGCGAGTTTAATATTGATTAGTGGGAGGCTCTGAGTACAAGATGAGGGCCCAGTGGCAGATACTCGATCATCAGATAGGATCAGTCCGGATTTTAACTTTTTCAATTCAACGAACTTTAAAGTCTTTTAAAATGTCTAATGGAGCTGAACTCTGATTCTGTATAGACAATTAACCTGAAAAAAAAAACAATAAATTGAAATTGACTTGATTAAAACCCTGCTAACACGGAGTCACCCAGGGACCATTTGAGGAGCATATTTTATGAGTTCAAGAAAGCAAACTCCGATCCCATTGACAATCGCGTGGTCGACAGCCAGATGAATTAATTACCGAGGATAAGATTGACACCCCAACTATATAAATAAGTGCGTATATGGGTGCTTAAATTTGGTTGACCTGATAAAGCGATAAACAAACCTGGTCGATTCCATTAGGGTCAAAATACTCAGTCGAAGGGGTGAGTCAGGCGTTCCTGGTTGGCGATGCGATGACACTCTAAGGTCACTTCACAGGGTGGAGGGCGCCGTAAAGGCATTGTCCCCATTTCCCAGTCTCATGACTCATCTACCGCGGTAAAAGAAGCAAATCTATACTATCTACACTTTGATACTCTGAAAAAATACTTTTCCAACTTTCACAATTAATAGTTGTTGTTTATCGGCTTAGGAACGATTTTCCGCTTGCTCTCCTGTCACTCCATAAGTTCCGTCTAAAAGTTGCCTTTTTAAATTGCAAGAATTTGGGAGTATTTTCTCATTTCTAATGGAACTGAACAGTATTTTTACGTTCAGATGCATAAAAAGATGAATCTGTAATTGCAATGGGTGGTCTGTGCCATCGAAATGGCAAAAACTTCACTCCCCCCTCCCTCTGCTTCAAAGTCGTGGAAAAAAGAAGCCCATGTCCAGTTGTGCCTGAATTGGTCAAAAGCACACGGGTATCTATGCATGACGCACGACTGCTGAATTGGGCCTTTCAGTTGCCTATCTGGCTGCCAACGCAGAGATGCAAAAAGCGAATCACCCTGACTGTGCGTGTGCTGTCCAGATCTAGTTCAGTTCACGCGGTAGGATTGAGGGAGGAGGGGGTTCTCGTGGTATACTGGACGTTTTCTTCAGGAAAAAGAGAGAGGGGCGCTTGGTGACCTCATGATTTAAAAGAAATTCGGTTGACAAGGAGGTCGCAGAATTCCTCAATAATCTCTTCTATTGGCAGTCTGTTAGAGCTTCAATTAGGCGCAACTCGGAATGGCATCGGAGGAAGCGCAATTGAAGGCTCTAGTCAAAACTTCCTTAATTCGGACGTCGATTGACTCATTTAGAAGAGTGTAAGTGGTAAAAGCAACTGCACAAGACGGTTTGTGAAATTCAGCGGAAGTGGAGATTTCCCAATCCACGACGACGAAGGCCGAACCTGACGTCGTCCACTTCACTTTGGCGATAATCGGCTTCTGGCTTGCAGCAGCAGCCATTGAAGCAGCTTATCCTGCTTCACCAACTGAGTTAGAGGCTAAGACAATTAGGGTTTGTTCAAACCGTGAAACTCCTCATCGTCATCTTCAAAACGTGCAGAGGGTGCTCTTCTCTCCATTCTCGCCAAATTGTTGCGCCAATTTTGGATAGACAACATGCGACTGACCAAGGTAAATGTTCAGACGTTCGTCGCAGCTTACAAGATCACTTTGAAAAAAAGAAAAGGTTTTGCAAAAGCCACATTTGTGAGTTCCCAGAATAATCGAAACCAAAAGGATTTTGCAATAACGGAGGTATTGATGATGAGCTTAGCTTATAAATAAATATGGAAAGTAATCATAGACAGTGAGGAAAAACGCATTGATGACTGGTCAAATGTAACACAAAGCTACCTACTTGATTTATTCGAATTTCGGACAGAACTTATGGCACGAGATGCTTGAAACAGTAACCAGATGTGCTGGTGTTAAAACGAGTAAGGCTGCTTAAAGTGCTCAATTGCTCCTGACTGTGCAATGGGGAAGAGTTGCTTTTAGGCAGGGAGGGAGTGGCTACCCCGTACTCAAGAGTGATGAGACATTGGTGGTTGACAAACGGCATTTCTGGTCCCAGCTCTTTGGTTGAGCAGTGTTTCCAACAAGTTTCCAAGATGGCAAGGCAGCAACAGCCATTGGAAAATCACTTTTAGCAGGCAACACCCACAGAGAGGTACCAGAACCGCGTTTGTTCGACGAAACACTGAAGCAAGCAATTGCTATCAATAAAACTACAATAATCACAGGGTGGTCCGATCTAGATACAGGATGTGAATCAGACAGCTTCATCTTTGTCCATTCCTCGCAGTACCAAATCTCTGGTTACAGGACGTTGTAATCAGAAGAAGTGGCGCTGGGAGGTAGGTAGGTAGATTCTGAGACCGTATCGAAGCAGGGACGCTGTTTCGTATTCAAACTTTTAAAACACCACATGCTGAACTCATAATAACTCCTCCAACCTTAAAACACCTTTCGCTATTCCGGAAATAAGAGGTACCATTGTTGGGAAATGACATTCGAAGCGAAGTCGTGAATCCGCGGCAGTCGAACCGATTCCACTGCAACTCGTAATGGGGCTGGAGCGAACTGAATTCTCACTTTCTCCTCTAAAAGCTACTCCAACCCCGTCATCGATCAAGTTCGTAGCTTTTGCGGTACTGGCAGCACGCATCGGCAATTGTCTGTCCCGTCGACAGCGTTCAACCATGGAATTGTTAACCGATGGCGTTCGACGAAGACCAATCACTGGGGGAGGGGACTGGTGTAGTCGCCACATAATTGACTGACAGGTGCTTTCTGACTCGTCCCTGAGGTGTGTGGCGGGATTCCTGTGGTTGTCCGTGTGATTGGCGGCCACCCTCGTTATCATACGCAAATTCTCGAGGTGGACATCTGCGATGGTTTGCCGTTATTTCGCCAACTTGTTCCAGCCACCACAGTCGCCTCGTGGTCTCCATTGCAACTCTCTGCACTTCATGACACACCAGACTGCTGTCACGGTTTTCAGAGGGAGCTTTGAGTAGTAGCGACCGGCCTGTGCGACTGGTGATCATGACACTCGTCATTCTTCCTCCAACTATCACTCCACTCTCGACGTCAAAGCAGGAAAAGGGGGCTCCTCTTCAACCAATCTGGTGGGATCGTCAAGGAATAACCCATTTTCAATCCACACCATCTGTTGCTGCAACAATTCGTGCTCAAATGTACTATCAGCCGCTGCCGCGATTGGACCAAGCTTTGAGGAGGAGGAGGAGGGAGGGAAAAGACCTGCTCTAGCGAATAGAAAAGGAGTGATCTTTCGCCAGAAGGACAATGGACAACCCCCCACACAGCAAGAACCACGTCACAAAGGATCGAAGACGAACACGGTTAGGAGAAGTCTCCTCATTCTCCTCCTTCAGCCAATTTGGAAGCAACAGCTTTTGCAACGCAGTAGGATGAGGTTCCAACCGACATGTGTGAGTTACTCGAGTTGTCGAAACCAAACGATGATGGTTATGCGACAAGTGACTCCCTTCCACGAATCATACCTGATGGTGGGTTCCAGTCACTATCGCACATTGGCGTGCAGTAGCCCTACACGGTGACTTGAAATCATCAGCGCATCCCACAGCAGGTCAAGTTGGCCAAGCTCGTCTGTCGATAAATCGGGTCACCAAATCGTAATACACCACACACACACACTTCTAGGACGCACGTTTTGCCTTCATCGTATCTCGGGTTATTGGTCTATCTAGGGAGAGAATCTAAGAGTAGCTATCCTCTACAAACGTAGTGTTTCAACCTCCCTACCGATAATGTCAAATCGGCAGCTTTGTTTGACATTCAATTCCCGGAATGATTCATCGTAAACAAGCATCCAACACACCCAAGTTTCCACCACTCCAACTACTGCAAGTGGCCTTACCTCGTGCAGAAAGCGCTTTCGTTTTATCGAACACGAATTTCTTGTAAACATGGTGTTAGTAGCAGCACCTGAAGGCCCTAGATTGCCTAAATAGGCTTGTAGTGGCCCCACTCAATGACACCGCTAGCAACGGACACCCCTAGGTGACCCAAGAGCCCTGTAACACCGTTTAGCAGACCGCACCACCATTTCCCAGAATGTGTCCAACCCTAAAGTCCTTCGCAGCGCTTTCTACTCTTATCCAGACTGTATTTTCTACAGATTCTCTTCCTAGGTGAGGTGTCCTCAAGGGAGAGGAGGGAAAGACGACGTCCGTATTAGAAGGTTTAAATTTTGTTGACCTGATATATCAATAGACCAATCTGGCCAATTATATTCGAACCGAAACACTCAGTCTAGAGGATGATTCAGGTTTTCCTGGTTTTCGGTTCAATGAAGCTCTCAGTTCACCGTCGTGGATAATTTCTAATAGCGCAATTGAAGTTGTCTGAATCGAGTACATTCCCCGCATTTCAAATCGTCGTCCTCGCATCTTTTGTTGTATTTCTTTACCTAGGAGTGGACTATGTATCACCTTCCCCATGGGGTTTAGCCACTCCCCTCTTGATGAAGCCGATAATGTCAAATCGGCAGCTTTGTTTGACATTCAATTCGCGGAGTGGTTCATCGTAAACAAGCATCCAACACACCCAACTAGAGAAAGTGGCCTTACTTTACGTTGGAAAGACGCTCGACATGGCCAACAACCTATTACATCCACTTCGACAGAGAAAGTAAACTTTATAGCAAAAGTTGTATTAGAAACAGCACCTAAAGACTCTAGATTACCTAAGTAGGCTTGTAGTAGTCCTGCTTAATCGCATCGATAGCAAAGGGCACCCCTAGGTGACCTGAGAGCCTCATAACACCGTCTAGCAGTTCGCACCCCCGTACCTCATTGCGTGTGTGTATTTCTCGGAGCCACCAACTCCACTATCTATATATCTAATTGGCCCAATCTCGACACATACGTTCGAAATAAACGCTTTCTCTTTTGAATTTGGACAAATCAGCCTACCTTGGGGGAAGAAATTAATTGTAGCCACTCGTTACAATCTTTTAATTTCCCTGAAAAGATCCCCTCGATGTGGGTCCTTGAGAGGCCCTAATTGCTTGGCTTTAAAAAAGCACCCACAGCGAAGTGAAACGCCCAACAATTCGGCCCCAATTTGAGCTTCGAAAAGCCACCATTTACCTGTCACAAACCGCCATAACCATTGGGGGGAGAGAAAATTAAGTCGTGACACCCTTGGCCGTCACGTTCAGCCAGGACTTAATCACTCTTTTTGCCTCGTAAACACGTCCATATGAACAATGGATGAAGCCAAAGTTTACTAAGTTGATTCGGCGTAGTCAGTCTGTGAGATTCAGGAACGGGACAGCAAATTGTCACGTGAATCCATGATTTCTGCCCGAATTTAAGATGCATTTATACCGATCAAATTCGGTTTTTGTAGAACAACAAAATTAAACTTTGCTTGATAAAAACCTGCAAATATTGAAGTACCCAAGAATTTGAAGAACAAGAAGTGTTCGCCAATCAACTGAGAAAAAACGAACCCACTTAAATCGATTTACTGGTTAAACGTCATGGCATGACGCGACATCGAACCACTTGACAAGGTCTTAACTAACTAATAAATCACTAGACGGCGCCAAACAAAGGCACCCCTCGTTTCTGTCTCCCTATTCGTTCAAAGCGCACAATAAGACCCTCTTAACAACTTTCATTGCTATTTCAGGAATAATGAGCTTACTAAATAATCAACAGCGCCTCTTTGAGTTTCTTCGCTCTTCAATTGGAGTTTCACCACCAGTGATTGACCCTCGATGGCAGACGGTTTTATCTACTGGAACCTAACTGATAGTTGCTGCGCTCAGTGCCTCTAGATGTATTCGTAAAACTCGACATTTGAAGTAGAAACACCATACTTTGGAACAGACATCGCTTCAACGCTACTGAGACATTGAATCGCAAAAGTTCAAACACACGTTAAATTAGATACCACACGAAACAGTACGTAACCAAATTTAAGCTGTTGTCATAAGGCCTTTAGGGTAATTATTAGCTCCCAAGAATTATAACGCCCTCAATAACGCGAAAGACTTGAAAATGGCCAAAAAAGGCCTTGCATACATCAGGATCCAAGGTACAATCCAGTTTGCGCCTTCAGGTGACCCTTTTAGCCATATGGAATGGGATTGCTATCGGTAATTACGCCTAGCAGTACATTGGAGTGCGCATTTTAGGCGAGCAGCTGAAAGGTGCAGATTGCAGTCCTAATTAATACAAGTAACAGGCTACGTAATTAATGGACAGGAAACTAAAATAATTAGGCCGGTGATAATGATAGAGCCTGGGGGAACAAGTACAGCAGAAAGGGGGTAAAAGTACGCTACTCCATACCGCTGATTGGGCTAGAAGTGATGCAGAGAGACACGAAAACGACCTTTTAATGGCTGAGGGCAGATAACGTAGTTGGAAGAACGTCACCAAGGACATGAGACATTAGCATCCCGATAGATTCACGTGAAATTAATTTGATAAAAAAATATTGAGAAGAAAGAGGAACGAAAAGTCGACTAGAGATTTGACAACAATGACAAATTGTGTGGATTGAATTAAGCTTAATCATCGATTTTGGCTCAACTGATGAAGCAGGCAGCTCTATCATCATCATCATCACCATCATCGTCATCATGAAACTCAACTGGACGTCGTCCGGTTCGATCCCCATCTTCGTGGAGGGTGAAATCTCCACTTCTACAAAATTTATCAAAACATCTGCACACACACTTTCATTCACGCATTTCTCTCCATAAAATGAGAGAATATTTCTGGCCGCTTCGTCGGCCGCTGAGTTTCCCTTCTTGAATTCATAAAACATTATGTGCCTCAAATGGCTCCTGGGTACTTCCACGTTCGCGGGATTTTAAATAAAAAAAAATCCTAATTACATTCTTCGGTGGGATGAAAATTTGATTAGTTTAAATGCACCAATTGATAAAAAAACATTTTCAGCTTCATTAGATGTTATAAAACACTTTTTAAATTTCGTTTAAGGGCAATGGGTTCACATGGACCCTACTGTAGTGAAAAATGGTTTTTGAGCTTTAGTTAGTACAGCCTATGACGCAAGCAGAAAGAAGAGCGTAGGATGAACAAATACGTAGTATCCAAGTTTAGCAACAGATAAGCACCCAGCTGAGTTGCTAGACGCCAGTTAAAAAAATGAGCATGCGTACTATTAAGTCATTCCACAAGTTCTGTCCTCATTTTGAATAAATAAAGTTACTAAAAGTTACTACTCAGTTTGCAGGTTTGTTATGAAGCAGCATGAAGTGATGGTACACTCATTCTGGGTACACTCATCGTTTTTTCCAGGTGTGCTTTTTAGCTGCTAAGGCATACTAAGCTTCTTTTAGGAGTTTAAAACCTTCTTTGTCATTCACAGGGGTGACAAAAACGGGGAGAATGTATGATAACTGCAATCCTTCGGTAAAATTCTAGACAAAGACCTGATTACTCTCGAAAATCTATAGAAGCGTGCCGGAGATGCTCGGGTTGAGTTCAGATGCGCACATGTTATTTGAGCTGACCAATGTAACCACTGCATTCCAAGGGGACAGAAGAGCTTGGCCCACCTCAGCCACATCTCAAAAGAAATAATGTTGCTAGCAGGCAATGTTAGGTCTCCGTCGAACTTCCAAGACCTTAATCCATCGATAGACTTGTGGCGGCCTTGGGACGGACGGCTTCGCTTTTCTTTCCCCGATTTCGATGACTCATCTTACCTGTGGTAGTTGGATCCACTTAGGAGAACCTAGGTGTTGCTACCATCTACAGTTTCATCTTTGTCGTAAAGCAACTATCAACGGAACCGAACTTTCCAGTCACACCGAAAAGCAGCCAGTATTTACGACGACCAAATCAGTCCCAGTATTTTGTCTCTGAATTCTACCGATCCTAACCCACCGATGGCTGGTGGCTTTAGTTGAGAAAGACACTAATCGTCTCAAAAAGCAACGGTTTTTGAGGAGACGCTTTACCTAGGGAAGGCATAAAAATAGTTTGCTCTGGTTTGTTCCAGGTTGCGCTAGTAATGACGGCGGTTACTTTGAGTAAAACTCTTCAACAGTGATGTAATCTTCCCGTCTAAAGGATTTCTTTTCAATTTATCAAATCTCCCTTTTCGATTGAATATATAACCGCTTATTCAGAATGGGCATCCACTATCCTGCAAGTCTCCCGCACATTCCTGCTGAAACCACCATTGCTATAATTACAAAAAAATCATATCCTTTCAAATCTCCTTATCCACAAACCGCTGATTAAATTTCGCGGTTTCATTTCAAAAAAAGGAGCAGCAGAAACTTGGTAGCCGGCCTTTCACCACATGACAAGTATGCAATAAACAAGCACAAGTATCCGCCTACTTTTCTTGTTTATTTACACACACAGGCCTGGAGAATGTCGGAACGTGGCATCTGTTCCCATTTCACGCAATTAATACCCCATTTTTATAGTTAAATTGCCCACCGGATTGCTTAGAGTTCTCCCTGTTATCACACCCAACTCAAACAGGATTTCTGGGTGTCTTGTAGTCTTGGGTGTGGACTAAAAGCCTCGTCCATCAAGGAAAACGATAAATAGTGCTGTACTCGAGTTGTTTTTGCACTTAGGAGACACTTAGAGGTGCTCGAGAAACACTATTAGCAAAGGTGGTGGAGATTAGTAGATGGCCATCCCATAAGTTCTGTCCGAACTTTGCCTTTTTAAAATTGAAGGAAATTTCAAGAGTATTGTACAATGCCTATTGGAGTTGAACATACATTTTATGCTAAGGTGCATTAGGACTAATCAAACTTTGCTTCACAGAAAAATTAAACAAAATTTGCATGATTAAAACCTTGCTAACACGGAAGTAGCTAAGAATCATCTGAAGCATGCAGACTGATCGGCTAGAAACATTCACTCACGAAATCCAGTGGAAGTGGAGATGAAGATGGAACCGGACGTCGTCCAGCCTCTCCTGCTGTAACAGTTGAGGAATTGACACTTAGGGCTAGTAAAAATCACACAACGGTTCAGCGTCTTCATGACCAAAAGAAACTTGGATAATGATTTGGCAGAAGGAAGGTAAAAATAAGCTTGCTACTAGGGGAAAGAAGGCATAATCAACGAGATCGAATTAGTGATTGAATCTTTATCTAAATTCGGACAGAATTTATGGAATGACCTGCAACAGGTAGTGATTACGTTTCCCGTTTACATTTGGCCTTTTAGAAAACCAAGCAATACACAGGAGATGCGTAGTTAGAGGTTAATAAAACTAGGATAGGGAGAAGCCCAAAAGCGCGGGTTTGATATGGCTCTGACAGCAAAGACTTCCCACCTATAGCGTGAGATTACCGTGACCTTACGGACAAATCCATCTAACGCGAATGCACAACTCTCCAATGCCACAAAAGGAAGACAGATATAATTACAATTTAAGCTCTTCAAAGACTTAGTGTTGCTTAGAGAAAGGTTAGTGGAAAGAAGGCCGTGTTACGCAATAAGCTGTAGGACATTCCATACTGTTGCATTTCTACAAACGCGATTCATTTTCGAGCGGCTACTGTGTGGTTCCCCTATAACCATTTTAAAGTTGATAAGGTTTTCCCGGTTACATATTGTACAAGTTGAAACCCCATACCGGAATTTTTAAGAGAGGCCATTTTATCTTCAATAAATTAGGTTCCTAGCTAATATCACTTTTTCGGTGTAATGCCCCAGACAGCTAATATAGCTGGCATTTCTTCACTAACTAAATTTAACATCCCTTGTTGGGTTTTAGGGCACAGTAATGCCTCGATTATCCCGATAGAGGATAATCGGTATCTATGGGATGTATATTTACACTCCTAAAACCTTCCATTCTAACTAACCCGCCCCTCTGCAGTACTGTTCGCTATTCCTGAAGTAATAAGGGAAGTTGTTGATAAAAGACATCCGCAGCAAAGTCGTGAATCCGCGGAATTACATACGATTTCCTCAAGCTACCACTCCGGGGTGGAAACACTATCCTTCAGTCTACTGCAATTCCCTAACCAGGTCTGCTTCAGCCTATTTAACAAACAGGTTTAGCGATTTCACGGCCTCCCAACCCAAAATTTCAACTAATATGACCACTGGGCATGCCAAGTGCCCTAGAACTGGTGGCCGTTGCCAAGAAATGCCTCAAGTGTGTCTCATAGTAGTACAGAACGTAGAGATATTGCAGGGGGCTAATTAAAATTTACGGATCTGAATAAAAATCTCGAAAGTACAATTCAACTATTGAGTGGTTTTAATTTGACCTGTTCGAAGAGGATTTTCTCTCGAAAGCAAAGCAGTAAACGGGAGATGATAGTTAGCGGTTAATAAAATTCGGGTCACTGGAGTGCGGGTTTGATAAGGTGAATTTAAACAAAATTGCCCTCGATTGACCGAAATACCCTTTTTTGCAGATGCATCTTTCCAAATTAAAGAAATATAGGGTGTGTTTTGTAAAATATAATGTTTAGATGGATTTTAACTGTGCAGATTTTATTGTAAAGAGCATTAAAGTAAAAATGGATTCACTAAACCGCTGCTAACGTAGGAGTACCCAAGAAGAATTATTGGATGCATATAATTTTTTATGATTTCAAGAAAGGAACTTCAGTAGAAGTCGAAGGGGCAGAAACATTCACTCAGTTTATAGAAAGGGCTGTAGAAGACGGTTTGTGAAATTCAGCGGATGAAGATGGAACCGGACAACGTCCAGCTGAGTTTGATGATAAGCAGCTTTTTGAAGAAGCAGCCCGTGAAGTTAAAGAATTGGTAGTCAAGCCTAGTTCAAGCCATACAACTGTTCATCACTATTTTCAAAGATTTCGTAAGGTTCATACACTCGGAAAACGCGTGCCTACCATCGCCTTTTATGGTGGATGGACGACTGGCGACAAGGAGAAAGGATCTTTTATCGTAATTTTAAGCGTCGTAGACAATGGCGGCTTGGCCGAGCTGAGTGAGGAAGTTCAGGGGAAAAGGTCCTTCTTCTTTCAGTTTGTCTCAATTACCCCAACTCGGACAGAACTTATGGAATGACCTGATAAACGCGTTGCTTAGGTGCATAAACCCAACTGGATACCAGTCACCTTATTCTCAAGGGACGACCACCAATTGCGAGTAGAAGCGTCTTTGATGCTATTGGCTGAGTGTAACGACTGTTTTCGTATCAATCAAATTCAACTTATTGGCAGTGTTGGCTGTTCTCAAGTTGAGATCCCATGACAGTTGTAATGTGTACGCGTGGCCACGGAGTGTTCTCAAAGCCACGCCTACGCCCCAGATTTCCCTAATTCAAGGCGTGGCTGGTCAAGCATAAGGATCAGGTGAGAGAGGACTCTAGCGCTCAAAGTTGAATAGCTCCATTGAGCGTCGAAGCGCATAGTAGCAACTAAACATCTGATATCCAGTAATTGCAATTACCTACAACCTAATTACATGCATTAGAAACAAGTCTTTTAAACTACCTTCAAAAACACAACTCGAAATCTGCATTGACATGATTTGAAACAAACATCAGTAATACTTGAACGGCTTCAAGTGTGACCAAGTCTGATATCTTGCCATGCACAAGGAAAAAATCTCCGAGAAATGTAGAAATGCGGTCAGACTTCCACTGCTACCAAAGAGGCACTTTATTCGAAAGCAGAGCTACGGGAATTTCGGAACCCATGTAACATAAATACCTTCTCGAGCATTGAGGACAGTGGGCATTCAGGGAAGGCAGGCTTGTGGTTTCCGATTCATCATGGAATCGAATAACTTATACCATGGTGCTCATGATTCACACTGCCTGTCAAAGTGAGAATTGGATTATGGTCGCCGTGTTATTGAACATTGCGGCATGGAATGGTGACCAACAAAGGGTTTGGAGAGAAGAACCCAACACATCGGTAGACGACCACTCAGGAGATTATTTGGAAAATCAACCGAAAAAATGTTGGTGGAGGACACCTTAACAAGGTTAACAAGTCGTCTATCCAAAAAAGTGAAACAATTTGGCGAGAATGGAAAGGAAAGATCAGATATCAACACGGAATTTGGGATTTTCAACTGCAGAAACTGTTCCAAGTTTTTGAAGCTGACAGGGATGAACAGTTGTACGGTTTGAACTAAGCTTAATTGACGATTCCAACTCAACTGAGAAAGCAGCAGGATAGGCTTCTTCAAGGGCTGCTGCTCGTCCGGTTCAACCTTTATTGACGTGAATTTCGCAATGTCTTTCGTCATCTCCATAAACTGAGAGTGAATGTTTCCGGCCACTTAATTAACGGTGCTACTGAGGAGGTTTGCCTGGCAGGGAACCACACATCGGTAGAAGAGCAGCGGATTGCGAGACCACTCAGGAGATTTCCTAGAAAGAGTGTTAGAGGAGTACCCTGGCGACAACAGAATGGAGGCTTTGCGGCAGCGTGAATTGGACGTTTCAGCCCCCACCACGAAGTTCTCATTCATACAAGCCATACACAATCCTTCGCTTCTTCGCGGTCCGACTACCGCGAGTGTTATCTCCTAACAATTGCAATAGTCGCGGTTAAACCCCTAAGAAATGCCTGCTTAATTATTAGTTAATACTAGAACGAACCACTCCTCTCAATTCCACTATGGGGTTTCATCTTGTACCATAGTTAACCCCAAAAACCCTATCAACTTGAGTTTGGTCGCTTGAAGTTGAATCGCGTTTGTAAAAATGCAATAGGATAGAATGCCCCCACACGGTTTTCTACCAGTTCCACTGTGAGTAGCAGCGATTCTTTAAAAATCCTAAATTTTACGAAGAGAACTCCAGCCAATCTCCCTATTGCAGCATTGGGCTTGGATTTGTCCATGAGGTTACGGTAATTACAAGCAATAGTTGGGCGAGTGTACTGTGAGAGCCTTATCAAACCTGCACTTGTGTGCTTCTCACTACCCCAGTTTCATTAGCCGCTAATTACGCATCCCTTGTTTATTGCCTGGTTTTCTAAAAGGCCAAATGTAAACGGGGTAAACACTCACCGTCAGGCCCTGTTCGGGGTTGCACGAGATACTGGAAACACCTAACACTTTGGCATCATAAACTTCGAGCACTTTATAAGCAAACAAAATTGGGCATCTGAAGGTTTTTGCTTGTTTTTGTTATCTGATATGCTTCGATATGCCATTTCCTGGAAATTTAGGGATTTGTGGCAGACCAGGCTCATTCATGATGATAATGCAGCAACAATCCATACAAGTGGAATTGTTTTGCAAGATTGGCACGATGAACAGCATTCTAGTGAATTTGCCATCTTATATGGCCACCGAAAATCCCTTGGAAATAACTCACTATTTGTATGAACCTACACCACATGAAAGTATACTTTGTTGATTTTTCAAAGTGTATCCACTATTCTATCCAAACGGTGGATATTAACCCTGATGTTATTATAAGAGACGAGGCGGTAACTCACTTGAAAACAAGAATGTCCCTGTGGGAGTCTGGTCGGTGGGTGTCTGAGGGGGTGGTGAGGAAGAGGATCTCATTGGTCACTTCGGGGGGCAGACGGAGACTGCGGTAGCCCATGGCCTGATAATCGATGGCCAGACTCAACTGGGCTAGGTTTATCGACTGACCAATGCCGTAGGCCGAGACTCGGAAGAGATTCATCGAGGGAGAGGACTTTTCTGACGCCAGGTGCTGCAAATAAGTGGACAGAAGATTACCTCAAAGCGGTCGGTAGAAGAGTTCTAGCAGCCTAAGAAAATTTTAGTGATGTCTGAAATCTAAATAAAACTGGTGACCGATTGAAGATTCCCCGACTATCTATGACTTCCTTCCAATTATTAACAAGCTTAATTCGAGTTTTGATTATTCGAAGAACCCACGAACGTCAGTTTCGACCTTCTGCGTTACAATAGCTCTTTCTTTCTGGGGATTTTGTAAGCTAAGAAACAAATGGCAGTAGTCAGAAGGAAGAGCAAGGTAAATGTTTTGGGACGTTATTCTCGCTGTACTGTCCTGATGAAACACAGCCCATTTTAGATTCACAAGACTAGATCTTTTCCCTCAAAGCTTCGTTCAAACGCTGAGTAGATATGGAGCAGCATTAGGTGGTAATTATGAGCCATATCGACAGAAAAACCAACTAAGTTCCACCGAAAATGGAGGAGAGAGGAGCAGATGTTGTCAACTCGAGATTCGAGTTGATTGTTTTCAGACAATTCACGGATAGACATCCATTTACCAAGTTGACAGTTGATAGAGCAAGGTAAGCTTCCTTGAGGGCTCCTTTAACTAGATGTCGACTGGTTCCATCCTTATCTTCCTAGAGGGCTAAATCTCTTCTTCTGTATTTCGCAAACTACCGTCTTTCACAATTCTTTTTATTAACACATCCCAGAAAAATCGGTAAATGTTTCTCGCCGTTCCGGCTACAGCAAAGCCTCCACCTTGGACTCATACAGTATTATGCACCTCAAATGAACATAAAACCAATGTTCAGAGCCATTAAACGCCATAAAACACTTCAAATTTCGTTCAATTTATGATAGGTAAAATTCGGACAGAACTTATGGGACGACGAATACCTAATGAGGCAACGCAAACTCTGAAGTGTTGTGGCTACAAGTAACTTCCTAAAAGCGTCTTTCCAACGTAAGGTAAAGCTACTTTCAGTAGATTAAACCTGGGTGTTTTGGATGCTTGTTTACGATGAACCACTCCGCGAATTGAATGTCAAACAAAGCTGCCGATTTGACATTATCGGCTTCATCAAGAGGGGAGTGGCTAAACCCCATGGGGAAGGTGATACATAGTCCACTCCTAGGTAAAGAAATACAACAAAAGATGCGAGGACGACGATTTGAAATGCGGGGAATGTACTCGATTCAGACAACTTCAATTGCGCTATTAGAAATTATCCACGACGGTGAACTGAGAGCTTCATTGAACCGAAAACCAGGAAAACCTGAATCATCCTCTAGACTGAGTGTTTCGGTTCGAATATAATTGGCCAGGTTGGTCTATTGATATATCAGATCAACAAAATCTAAACCCTCTAATACGGACGTCGCTTCTTTCCCTCCTCTTCCCTTGAGGACACCTCACCTAGGAAGAGAATCTGTAGAAAATACAGTCTGGATAAGAGTAGAAAGCGCTGCGAAGGACTTTAGGGTTGGTCACATTCTGGGAAATGGTGGTGCGGCCTGCTAAACGGTGTTACAGGGCTCTTGGGTCACCTAGGGGTGTCCGTTGCTAGCGGTGTCATTGAGTGGGGCCACTACAAGCCTATTTAGGCAATCTAGGGCCTTCAGGTGCTGCTACTAACACCATGTTTGCAAGAAAGTTGTGTTCGATAAAACGAAAACGCCTTCTGTACGATGTAAGGCCACTTGCAGTAGTTGGAGTGGTGGAAACTTGGGTGTGTTGGGTGCTGTTTACGATGAATCATTCCATGAATTGAATGTCGAACAAAGCTGCCGATTTGGCATTATCGGTAGGGAGGTTGAAACACTACGTTTGTAGAGGATAGCCACTCTTAGATTCTCTCCCTAGATAGACCAATAACCCGAGATACGATGGAGGCAATACGTGCGTCCTAGAAGTGTGTGTGCGTGGTGTATTACGATTTGGTTGACCCGATTTATCGACAGACGAGCTTGGCCAACCTGACCTGCTGTGGGATGCGCTGATAATTTCAAGTCACCGTGTAGGGCTACTGCACGCCAATGTGGGATAGTGACTGGAACCCACCATCAGGTATGATTCGTGGAAGGGAGTCACTTGTCGCATAACCATCATCGTTTGGTTTCGACAACTCGAGTAACTCACACATGTCGGTTGGAACCTCATCCTACTGCGATACAAAAGCTGTTGCTTCCAAATGGCTGAAGGAGGAGGAGGAGGAGATTTCTCTCAACCAGGTTCTTCTTCGATCTTTTGTGACGTGGTTCTTGCTGTGTGGGGGGTTGTATTGTCCTACTGATGAAACATCACCCCTTCTCGATTCACTAGAGCAGGTCTTTTTCCCTCCTCCTCCTCAAAGCTTGGTCCAATCGCGGCAGCGGCTGACAGTACATTTGAGCACGAATTGTTGCAGCAACAGGTGGTGTGGATTGAAAATGAGTTATTCCTTGGCGATCCCACCAGATTGGTTGAAGAGGAACCCCCTTTCCCTGCTGTGACGACGAGAATGGAGTGATGGTTGGAGGAAGAATGACGAGTGTCATGACCACCAGTCGCACAGGCCGGTGGCTGCTACTCAAAGCTCCCTCTGAAAACCGTGACAGCAGTCTGGTGTGTCATGAAGTGCAGAGAGTTGCAATGGAGACCACGAGGCGACTGTGGTGGCTGGAACAAGTTGGCGAAACAACAGCAAACCATCGCAGATGTCCACCTCGAGAATTCGCGTATATAGTGCTGTAGAGGCCTACGTAGAATGATAACGAGGGTGGCCGCCAATCACACGGTCAACCACAGGAATCCCACCACACACCTCAGGAGACGAGTCAAAAAGGACCTGTCAGTCAATTATGTGGCGACTACACCGGTCCCCTCCCCCAGTGATTGGTCTTCGCCGAACTCCACCGGTTAACAATTACATGGTGGGACGCTGTCGACGGGATAGACTATTGCCGAGGGGTGCCGCCAGTACCACAAAAGCTACGAACTTGATCGATGACAGGGTTGGAGTAGCTTCTTAGAGGAGAAAGTGAGAATTCAGTTCGCTCCAGCCCCATTACGAGTTGCAATGGAAGCGGTTCGACTGCCGCGGATTCACGACTTCGCTTCGAATGTCATTTCTTAACAATGGTACCTCTTATTTCCGGATTAGCGAAAGGTGGTTTTAGGGTGGAGGAGATATTAGGAGTTCAGCATGAGGTGTTGTAGTAGTTTGAATACGAAACAGCGTCCCTGCTTCGATGCGGTCTCGGAACCTACTTACCAGCGCCACTTCTTGTGATTGCAACGTCCTGTAATCAGAGATTCGGTACTGCGAGGAATTGACATGTTGGAGCCAAGACTCACGTCTCACTGTTTTTTGCTGATTACAAAGATGAAGCTGTCTGATTCACATCCTGTATCTAGATCGGACCACCCTGTGATTATTGTAGTTTTATTGATAGCAATTACTTGCTTCAGTGCTTCGTCGAACAAACGCGGTTCTGGCACCTATCTGTGGGTGTTGCCTGCTAAAAGTGATTTTCCAATGGCTGTTGCTGCCTTGCCATCTTGGAAACTTGTTGGAAACACTGCTCAACCAAAGAGCTGGGACCAGAAATGCCGTTTGTCAATCACCAATGTCTCATCACTCTTGAGTACGGGGTAGACCCCCCTCCCCTGCCTAAAAGCAACTCTTCCCCATTGCACAGTCAGGAGCAATTGAGCACTTTAAGCAGCCTTACTCGTTTTAACACCAGCACATCTGGTTACTGTTTCAAGCATCTCGTGCCATAAGTTCTGTCCGAAATTCGAATAAATCAAGTAGGTAGCTTTGTGTTACATTTGACCAGTCATCAATGCGTTTTTCCTCACTGTCTATGACTTCCTTCCATGTCTATTTATAAGCTAAGCTCATCATCAATACCTCCGTTATTGCAAAATCCTTTTGGTTTCGATTATTCAGGGAACTCACAAATGTGGTTTTTGCAAAACCTTTTCTTTCTTCAAAGTGATCTTGTAAGCTGCGACGAACGTCTGAACATTTATCTTGGTCAGTCGCATGTTGTCTATCCAAAATTGGTACAACATTTTGGCGAGAATGGAGAGAAGAGCACCCTGCTCGCACGTTTCGAAGATGACGATGAGGAGTTTCACGGTTTGAACAAACCCTAATTGTCTTAGCCTCCAACTCAGTTGGTGGAGCAGGATAAGCTGCTTCAATGGGCTGCTGCTGAAGCCAGAAGCCGATTATCGCCAAAGTGAAGTGGACGACGTCAGGTTCGGCCTTCGTCGTCGTGGATTGCGAAATCTCCACTTCGCTGAATTTCACAAACCGTCTTGTGCAGTTGCTTTTACCACTTACACTCTTCTAAATGAGTCAATCGACGTCCGAATTAAGGAAGTTTTGACTAGAGCCTTCAATTCCGCTTCCTCTGATGCCATTCCGAGTTGCGCCTAATTGAAGCTCTAACAGACTGCCAATGGAAGAGATTATTGAGGAATTTTGCGATCTCCTTATCAACTGAATTTCTTTTCAATCATGAGACCACCAAGCGCCCCCCTTATTTTTTTGCTGAAGCAAACGTCCAGTATACCACGAGAACCCCCTCCTCCCTCAATGCTACCGCGTGAACTGAACTAGATCTGGACAACACACGCACAGTCAGGGTGATTCGCATTTTGCATCTCTGCGTTGGCAGCCAGATAGGCAACTGAAAGGCCCAATTCAGCAGCCGTGCGTCATGCATAGATACCCGTGTGCTTTTGACCAATTTAGGCACAACTGGACATGGGCTTCTTTTTTCCACGACTGTGAAGCAGAGGGAGGGGGGAGTGAAGTTGTTGCCATTTCGATGGCACAGACCACCCATCGCAATTACAGATTCATCTTTTTATGCATCTAAACGTAAAAATACTGTTTAGTTCCATTAGAAATGACAAAATACTCCAAAATTCTTTCAATTTAAAAAGGTAACTTTTAGACAGAACTTATGGAGTGACAGGAGAGCAGCGGAAAATCGTTTCTAAGCCAATAAACAACAACTATTAATTGTGAAAGTTAAAAAGTTTTTTTTCAGAAAAGCAAGCGTTGTTGATAGTATATATCTGCTTCTTTTACCGCGGTAGATGAGTGATGAGACTGGGAAATGGAGACAATGTCTTTACGGCGCCCTCCACCCTGTACAGTGACCTTAGAGTGTCATCGCATCGCCAACCAGGAACGCCTGACTCACCCCTTCGACTGAGTATTTTGACCCTAATGGAATCGACCAGGTTTGTTTATCGCTTCATCAGGTCAACCAAATTTAAGCACTCCTATAAGCGCTTATTTATCTAGTTGGGGTGTCAATCTTATCTTGGGTAATTAATTCATCTGGCTATGGACCACAAATTGGCGACCCCGACGTGATTGAGAAACGTCCAATACCTCTGACATGATTCTCTACCACGCAACGGATCCCTCTATGAATTCTCCAGCATAGACACCTTTCCCACAAGCTACCAGACCGCAACTGAGGCCTATCTCACTGCAGCGGATTCAACTTCTCCTGTAAAACTAGTGTGCAACCCCATAAACCGAATTCTGAACATTCCACCTCCCAAATAAATCAAATCTTTTTCGCCGACAGCAGTCTCCACTAAACTACATGTAGTAATGGAACTAAATCGCAGCTCCTTCCCCAACCTTCTTATCGGAAACCACATTACTTCTTAAATGGTTCAAGGTTAAGATAGAGGCACAATGCCAATTAGAAGGTCTTCCAACCCCCAAATGTCATCCCCGACAGCATCTCAATGGGATCAACGTCCACCAGCTTTTTCAACGGATCCACACAAAATCCTCGATCCTCACACCCAACAGCTTCTCAACCGGAACAACGGTCAGTAGCTTCTTGAACCAGCTCATGAACCGACACACGAAGCACAAGCGATCTACCGGTTTCCAGAAAGTCATCGATTCCAACCAATCCTCTGAAAACAACACACCCCCAATCAGCATAGCTCGTCTAGTATTGACTGGCTGTGGCATCCAGGCTCTTGGGTAATTGATCCGTCTAAGAAGAGAAGCCAAGGGGAACTATCCACTACAACAGTGCTATAAGTTATTTCCATAATAAGATGACCATTGCTAAGAATTAAGACGTCGTGAATCCGCAGTAATGGAACCGCAGAGCAGCGAGGGATCACTGTTTTTGATAAAACGTAAAAACTAGTTTGTATGGTCGGGTCGTATGATTTAATGACCCAAAAGCGTTGAAGTCACCCCTCTCCGAAAGTAATAAAGAAATGCTGCCTAGTTAAACTTGGGGTTTCAACCCCTAATTTCGAGGTTTAAGAATCTCATCTAATTATGAACAGCCATAGCTTGTCTATCGTGGTAGTAGATAGGATCCGTCGATGATGGAATAACTACCGAACGTTTATTAGCAACGTGTGTTGAGTCGTGCACTCAAGGAACAAGAGGGCATAACCGAGATATGGTTTGGCTATAGGGGAGTCCGGTAGTAAGGTTAGGGCTGTCTAGACTGCCCCAGTCGGCGTCTGGCCGCCACAAAACCCTCCCTGCTGTGCTATTTATATCCCACCCACTTTACAGTACTGTTTAATATTCCTGGAGTTGTTTGAAGCAAAGTCGTGAATCTTCTGCACCCAAACGTTGAAGAGGCGAGGGATTACGCTTCTAGCAGCAGAAAATCGTTCCTGGGATTATAACATCGACTTATCTGAATGACTGATTAAGTAGTAGATAGGTAGTGTTGGATACGCCTGAAGTAACAAGGGCCACTTTTAAGAAACAATATCCGTGATAGTCAAATCGTGCTATATACAAGAGAAATTTTTCTTAAAGACGAAATATTCCTCCAGCGTTCCCACTTAACATTTTGGTATTAAACTGTCTAGCATGAAACATGGAGAGGTCAGACGGGCTCAAAGAGGTTGGGTAACTCGTAGCAATAGCACGTCTAGTATTGATTGGCTATGCCACCCAGTGAATCTAAGAATAGCTGTTCGTTATAAAGCGAAAAATGTAGTTTGTACAGTCAGCTCTTGCGTTTTAATGATCTCTTAAAAGTAGGGGGCGAATGCTACGTAGGTAAACCTGGTGTTCCAACCTCAAGTGACAACGAGTTTTAAGAATCCATCAAGAGGCATTGAGCGAAGCAACCACAAGTCAACTGAATACGGGGTTCTAGTGGGGAAAAATGATTTAAGTAGATTGAGTGAACGTGGGCAGTTCAGCTTTGATTAGAACGCCGAAGGACAACTACTACCTAGCTAAACGCGATGTTGCCACTTCCGTTGAAGGGCGCGAAAATTTAGAAAAGGTACTGTTGACTATGTAGTAATTTCTTCTACTTAGAAGCAGCAATGTATTTGAGTCTTTGAGATCGTCCTGAACTAACAAAAGGTAATAGTCGAACCTCGAAGTTTCTCAGTGTTCTTAAAACGATTGACAAGCAAAATTACAAAAGGTGTAAAGGAGGGAACGTCTCTCTAGTGTTCTCACTGCCCGTTTCGGTAATAAAAGGTCCAGTATATCAAAGGGAACAGCCAAAAGCGCTAGATGAAAGGCTTGAGAGGTGCAGCAAGCAGTAGCAATGGCACGTCTAGTATTGATTAACTAGAGCAGGCTATTTTGATACCTCGAAAGAGCCGTTGAGCTTGTAAACATAAGGAACGAGTGTTGATTAATGGGAACAGCTGTTCTGTTGCCTCTAGCAACCCAATGAGCAGAGGAGGGGTACTGCTGAGCACGTAGGGGAGACAAAGAGCCCGATAGAGAGAAAATTGAGTTCATAGCAGAGAATAGTTTTTCTACGTACAGGAGGTCCAAACCGAGGTGTTTTCTGTTTGAGCGTTTTGCCGGTTGTTAAGGGGATATCGAACTCCCGAACCGAGTCATGATTCGTCCTCAGCGAAGGCAGACGGCGGATGGGAGTTGGGTTGCTGGAAGCCGACCTGGTCCAAACAGTCCAAATTCGCGACGAAGTCTGCAACAACCGCCTCGTCAGCCGCACTAAAGACGCCTTCAGGGGAGTGGAAAAATAACCACAGGTTCGCGACGAAAGACAACCCAGAACCACAAATCAGACCAGAGGCAAACAGGGTACGCACATACGCACCTTTATTAATTGTATGGGTGAAACGACAGAGAAAAACTACCGACAAACAGGGGACAGAGACCTAAAAAGCGGGTAAAATCAGGCATGTGCAAAGTCACTCAATCGATTAGCGGTGGATATTAGTTGCTAAAAGGGGGTATCGGCCAGGGAAGGATTGGATTCGAGCTCGTCGAAGGCGAAGTATTTGTGGGTGAGGGAGGAGGGGGCGACACGAACTAGACGGAGACCTGGTTGGTCTGTGCCGAGCTGGAATCCGACAGCCGAGGAGGAGATGATTTCCAGAGATGCGTCAGGTGTCGTGCCACTACCACACCCATCCCAACTGGCATAGCAATTCTGGTGAAGATGTCCGGAGAAGATATGGCGAACACCCGCCTTGTAGTATCGACTGAGGAGGTCCATCCGAGTGCGTTTTGGTAGGTTGAAGTAGTCGTCGTCCTCGTTAATTGACCTCTTGAAAGGCGGAATGTGCTAAAGGGGGTATTAGACAAATGCAGAGTGGACATACCTGGAAAATAATTATCCGTTTGGCCTGACTATTTTCTGGAGCTGACAATTCCTGATTTATCCACTGATTTTGGACCGAAAATTCATTCGGACACTTTGAGGAATCAAAGTAGAGCTGAGAGTTGATAACGATGCATTTGACATTACCACACCAAAAGGTGAAGTAGTCATCACCCCAGTGCGATTTATAGTCATCAATATCGCTAGGTGAGGGAGTATTTCCCAAGTCATGATTTCCGGGTAGAACAAACACTGGAATGTCTGGCGAAATCTTCGCGATCGCAGACTTTAAATCCGAGATTTGTTCCTCGCGCTCAGGTCTACCCGGTTCGGCATCAACCAAGTCACCACAGATAACGACAAATTTGGGCTTTTTCGAAAGATTGTTTATAGCTGCAATAGCACGGTGCATTAAGGCAAGTTCACGATCCCATTTATAAGGTGGATCACGCTTTTCTCCGTAACGTTCCAGAAGTGCCAGCTGAGGATCCGCCAGCTGGACAAAAGTGAAGGATTCAGCATTTGAATCAAGATTTGGGGTAAATCGGCAGTCTTTTACGGGGATGAAGCCTGAACTCATCATTCAGGAAATGAAAAATATGATCGCGTGTTCTAAGGCATTGTACTACCTAAAACCAATAGATAACTAACCTTGAAATGACCAATGAAATATATTATCATAAAATGCAATAGACCCACAAAATCTTGACTACTTTGCACATTAGAATTTCAGAATCAAAATTAAATGTGTTACCTTTTTGATTTGTGACTTTTGTGGAATTTTTCGTAAACATAAATTTACTCATCATTTTTAAACTTTAACAAAAGCATATATTTTTAGTTTTATTCATTTAACAATGTCTCGAAATTCTGAAAAACTAGTTGTCTGGAGGTCGATTAACTTGTTCGGCGTAGGTGTGTCATGTTTCGATCTTTCATCCGATCACTTTTGATCGTGTTGGAATTAGACCTTTCTGATATCGTAATGCCAACATAAAAAGCGCCTATTCCGCGTAATTTTTGCTTGCTTCCTAGTAATTTTGCTGCCTTACTGTCTTGTACGTGCTTAGTAAATTTTATAACTAGTGCATAACCGATTACACCAATTGCCTACTTTGTATGTATCTGTTTTTAGTATCAGGATGCACGTAGTTCTGATGGTGGCTGAGAAGCCCTCCCTGGCGGAGGCTCTCGCTAAAATCATGTCTCGTGGTAACCACACCTCTCACCGTGGAAGCAACGGCGCCTGCAGTATTCATGAATGGAACGGGAATTTTCGCGGTGCCCCAGTCCGCTTCAAAATGACCTCCGTTTGTGGTCATGTCATGACTCTTGATTTTATCAGTCGCTACAACAAGTGGGATGCCATTGATCCAGTTTGTTCCCCTTTCCTATAATATATCTTACCTACTTGATATAGTTTGAGCTTTTCACCGCCAAAATTGAAAAGAAAGAGGCCAACCCGAAGTTGAACATGGTGCACTTTCTGCAAAAAGAGGCAAAAGGTGCTTCCACACTCATTCTCTGGCTCGATTGCGATAAAGAAGGCGAGAATATCTGCTTTGAAGTAATCGATACTGTCGCTCCTGTCATGGGTCCCCAGGTAATTGTAACTGTGACCTCTACTTCTCCTTACCCTGGCCCCTAAACTGATTATGTTTTTTTAAATTTTTGTGAGAAGGCTCAGATATTCCGCGCACACTTCACAGCTGTAACGGAACACGAAGTGCAGGCGGCTATGCAGAATCTTCGACAACCAAACAAAAACGAAGCCCTCTCCGTTGATGCCAGGCAAGAAACGGATTTGCGCATCGGCTGTGCCTTCACTCGCTTCCAAACTCGGTTCTTCCAGGTTTGGTTGACTTTGTTTCATTCTGTAAAAGCGATATTTGTTTTAAATTCCGTGTTTGTCCTTTGTTCAGGGTAAATACGGGGACTTGAACAGTCGATTGGTATCCTTCGGTCCTTGTCAAACACCGACACTGGGATTTTGTGTCAAACGCCACGATCGAATCCAGTCCTTCAAACCCGAGACTTTCTGGCGTATTGCTGCCTCGGTTAGTCGATTTAATTGTAATTTCTTGAGCGTTAAATCGTCACTCCAAGTTTTAACTGACGACAGCATTTTACAAGGGTTTTTTATAACTCATTTAGTAAATGCTTTTCTGTTTTTTAGGTGGTTGCCAACGAACATGGTGATAGACTACCACTGACATGGAATCGAGGCAGGCTCTTTGATAAGGAAGCTGCGACTGTTTTTCTCAACCCTATTTCCGGTGCTGACAAGGCCGTGTAAGTTGTATTTTCGTTTTTACGTACTCTATCGGCTTGCCACACAAGGCTAATTGTATAGGTACGTAAGCTGTCTGAGTCTCTGTTGCTCAGTATTTTATCCGAATTGTTGAAGTTTTAGCAGATGTATTCAGATTAATTTACTACCAATGCTGTCGCCCTCTGGGGGTAGTAGCAACTGATACCTACACACATACCTAGACTTACAAGTCAGATTGTTATTTCTCATTGTCTATCAATGAGCTGGACATTTTGGGCTCTGGAAAATAAATTGAGGAAGCTTGTAAAGCAGTCTCGGGGTTTCCTTGGTAAATTTAGGTTGTTGAATGCTATGATTGTCTTCAGAATACTCTCCATCATAGTCCAAAGCATCATCAACTGAGGGCTACCCCACAGGAAAATTGGGCGCACTCCAGTTTTTATTCAGTCCATAGAAGGCAGGGATCCTTTATCCTCCACCAAAGCTGAAGGCTTTATTCCCCTAATCTGTTTATTTAATTGGTGATGATGCTTATGATTACCATTAAAACGTTTCAGACAGGGTTGGCTGTTATTTAAATGGTACTGAGAGCTTCTAAATCCCAAGTTCCTACACTTGGTTCGTTCTCAAGTTAGCTGCGGCACAATAATAAGAGCACGAACAATTGTTAAGAAGTAACATCCGCAATACTCGAACGGCGAAGTAACGGTGGAGTAACGTAGTCGTAGAAATTAGATGACAACGATTGTTGACTTCTCTCTTGAGGTGTGGCACGGGAAGTTGACCTCTTCAACGCTTTTATGAGTCGTAACTGAGTGTAAGCTTCTTTGTGGAGTCTGGAACATCCAATTCACGCTGCGGCAAAGCCCCAATTCCGATTTTTTCGAGGAAATCTTCTGAGCGGTTGCAATCGACAGATCGCCCGTCTAAAGGCTATCAGTCGTTTGAACCTTGCAACAAAATATCCCGTACTACTTACATTGGGTTCGTGCACAAGCTAGCTTCAGCATCCAATCAACTCGCCTAATCCACGCATTGACGAAACGTAAGATCAGCTGGCAGCTTGAAGATGACCTTCTTTTGCTGACTCCTCGTCTAGGGTGGTGGACGTAAGTCGCAAGACCAAGGTGAAGCAACGGCCACAGGGTCTGAACACGGTGGAGCTGCTGCGAGTGGCCAGCGCGGCACTGGGCATCGGTCCGCACTCCACAATGGCCATCGCTGAGCGCCTCTACACCTCCGGCTTCATCAACTACCCCCGCACCGAGTCCACCGCCTACCCGCCCTCCATGGACCTCAAAGCTCTCCTCAGGCAGCATGTGAGCCCCCTCAATGAAATGCTTATGCGATGACCCCATATCCTCTTGTCAAAGGCCGCATCTAGATTGCAGGCTTCGACTTTGGGTGGATAACCTGAGCCGCTTTCTATTGCCTTGCAGACCAGTCACCCGCGCTGGGGGGCCGTTGTTCGCGAGATGTTGGACGGAGGCGGTTACCACAACCCTCGGGCGGGTCACAATGCCGGGGACCACCCGCCCATCGCTCCGATGCGCTGCACCACCGAACTCTCTGGTGACGCCGGTCGTCTCTATGACTACGTTGCGCAACATTTTATCGCCTCAGTGAGAGAATAGACTCTATTCCCTTTTCGGTTCTGTTTCTAGATGGATGCATTACCCCTAGGTAAAGTGAAGAGTCCCCATAACCAGAGAAGACGTCCAATAGTGTTTATTAGAGATGGGTGTGCTGAGACGGGGTTCACCCGCTTTATCAGTGAACAATTTTGCCAATTAGATCAGGATCAATGCATTCAGTCCAAAGGGGGATTCCAATATCCCTGAGTAGCGGAGCGAGGATACTCTCAGGTCACCGTCTACGTTGTGAATGGGCCTAACCTCTTTAACCTTTTCAGCTCATGCCCGACTGCAAGTACGAGACAACCACAGTGGTGCTGAGCATCGGCGAAGAGCGTTTCACAGCGCGAGCCTCCCGCGTTCTCGAACCCGGCTACACGCGTCTCTTTACCTGGCAGAGCATCGGTTCGGGTGTCACCAGTGGTGGTGACGTGGCAGAGGACGACGAAGGGGAGATCGGATCAGCGGAGGTCTCTCTTCCCCCATCTCTCACCTCTCCTGGCGCCACCCTCCCCTTGGCTGAGAAACCAACCCTGGTAGAAGGACAGACGGGGCCACCGAACTACCTCACAGAGGCCGAACTCATCACGGCCATGGAGAAACACGGCATCGGCACCGACGCCTCCATCCCCGTCCACATTGAGAACATCGTCGAGAGGGCCTATGTGGAGATCATGCCGGGGCGTCGGCTGAAGCCCACACCACTGGGAGTGGTGCTGGTGCACGGGTACCTCTCAATCGATGCAGAATTGGTGCTACCGCACATGCGTCGTGCTGTGGAGGAACAGTTGAACCACATCGCCACAGGGCAGGCTGACTTCCAACAGGTTTTACAGTTCGTGCTGGCGGTGTTCGCCACCAAGTACCGGTACTTTGTGAGTCATATCGCTGCGATGGATGCGCTCTTCGAGGTGTCTTTCTCCAGTCTAGCGTCGTGTGGACGGCCTCTGACGCGCTGTGGAAAGTGTCGTCGATACCTGAAGTTGGTGGAGTCGCGGCCTCTGAGGCTCCACTGTCCGGTGTGCTCGGACACGTATGCAGTGCCGCAAAATGGCTCGATAAGACCCTACAAGGAGACCAAGTGCCCGTTGGATGACTTTGAGCTGGTCCTGTGGACACAGGGAGCAAAGGGAAAGGTGGGGATTCATTCGATGTATGTATATATAAGCGTTGGACAAAATAGTGGAAGCACCTTGAAAAATCAACTAAATCTGTTTTAATGGCGTGTAGGTCCACCTTTTGCGGCAATTACAGCCTCAATTCCTCCCGAGGTATTGATTCATACAAATATTGAATTGCTGGTTTCAAAGGCATTTTAGCCCCCATTCTTCAGTTAAAACACCCTAGCCCAGTTCTTTTAGAGACGATGTCGCGGCGGCGGCGGCGGCGGCGGCGGCGGAAATCGACTTAACTTGAAGTTGAGGTCTGGGGATTGCGGTGACAAGACGAGATGGTTAACTTCAGTAGAATGTTCCTTGTGCCATTCTTTAGCACTTCTAGCTGTTGGTGCTAAATCGATGTTAATTCTTCTTCCATGAGGGGAAATCAATGGCTAGTGGAATTTTAGGAAATACCACTTCGGATTATCACAGGACCCCCGCCATGTTTTACGGTTGGGGGAAGACAGAAGTCTGGATTAAATGCTTTTTTCGGCTGTCCCCAAGCTTAGTACACGGTCGGAGGTAGGAAATAGGGTGGGAAAGACGATGGTTCATAAGAGGATCACATTTTTGCACTGCTCGAGGGGCTAATTATGGAATTTTCTACTCAATCACCCTAAACGCTTTGAAACATTTGTCAATCAAGGCAAGGGTTTTCTAATTGCAGGTCTTCCCTGGTGGAATCCAGATCTGTGCAGCTCTCGACGATGAGTTTTTGCAAAAATTGCGTTCTGTGGGTGTTCTTTGAGGAACTATGCAGTGATTTTAGGAGCCTTGGCCAAACCTGTGCCTTGCTGGGGATGTTTTTCCTTCTATTTCGAGGCAGTATCGCTTGAAACGCCAAGCATTTGAGGGCCAATTCCCCTTACACAAGCGCCTGCCATACGAGCACTAACAATTTGGTCCCTGAAATTCCGAGAGGTCTGCCATTTTATAAGGTTATAACTGTAAAAACGGGTATTTTAATGTGTTCAAAGATTATGATACCAGGATGTGAGGTGTTTCCGTTATTTTGTCCGCCCCCTTTGCTTGGTCTGTTTGCTGAAGCCTTGACGTCTTTGTTTCTCTTTCTCCTTGACAGAGCGTGGTGTTTTGTCCCTACTGCTACACGAACCCACCGTTCCCCGGTCAGTGGCGCAACGTGGGCTGTGACAACTGTCTCCACCCAAGTTGCCCGTACTCTCTGGCCGTGAATGGGGTGGACGCCTGCACTGAGTGTCCGCAGGGAACCCTGGTTCTGGACGATGCTCATGCGCCGAAGTATCGTCTGTGCTGCAATCGGTAAGTACGGGATTCCTGGATAGATTCGAGCTTGGATGCGAATGTAAACTGGAAGAATTCTAGCCCTTTCCATGTTTATACACATCTCCATGTCTTTTAGAAAGAAAAGCAAGTGTAGCCCCTTCATGGGTAAGCCGCTAGTGCATTGTGGCTAGGTGATCGTTGGTTGGTAGATATGCTAAGCCGAAAATCGCAATCATTTTCCTCTATCTCAGTGTAATATCTACCTCTAATTTCAACTTGAAAATTCGTTATAGGGGATTGAAGTGTTGGTTAGTAAGTAATCTGGCCTGTGCACTTTTACTTTCTGTTTAGAAGTGATTTATCAAGAGTTACGGTTGCTGGAAGAATGTTCACTCCCTCACGTATACGTTTTCATGGCTTTTATCATGTCATTTCATAAGTTCTGTCTGATTTTTAAATAATTAAAACAAGTGGCCAAAGGTTACATTTAATTGAAGGTTCAATTATCAATACTTCCTTCCATCCACTAACAAGCCTAATAAGACCTTAATTATTGTAAACTTCGTTGGGTTTTGAATCACAGAACTCACAAATGTCAGTTTCAACAACTTCCTGTGGGTTTGCAAAAGCTGTTTCTTCAAACTGATTTCGTGAGCTACGAAACAGATGGTCTGGAGAAGAGACTAGGTTGGGGAGGAATTATCTCCCAACCAACATCTTGGCCCATCTTAAATGACGTAATTTTTGCTGAGTGAAAATTACCCCTAAAGTATGTTTTTTTTCTTCAAAGCTTGGTTTGTTCAAAGGCTGTCTTAACTGTTCATAGTGGATTTGAGTATGGTTTTAATCACGTAAATTTCTGATTTTATTGTTCAGTAAAATAAAAACGACTAATTTCAATGATTTTGAGCTCCATTGGATGTTATAAATTACTCAATGGATTCTATCGAATTTAAGGAGGTAACTTCTGGACAGGCCTTAAGTGAAGACTTAATATCTTGCTATGCAATCCTCTTCCCGAGCAAGCAATCAGTTCAAAGTCGCTATATCCATGATCTAGTAATTGTGGCTTTCAGGTGCATATGCTAGATGCTCGTTAGAATTGAATGCAGGGCCTTTGCTCTTAGTCCTCTTGGTAGATATCAATGGAATATTCTTTGTCAAAATCGGACTCTTTGTTGGCATAAAGAGAGTGACGAATATAACTACTCAGTCCTATCAAATGACAGTTGGAAAACAAGACGTTGTGGGTCAGTTTAGGTGTGCATATGCAGTAGTTAATCAGTATAACTGGTTGCCTTTGTTTTCTAGCTGCGACTCCATAATTCTCTTCTCGGATGCAATAAAGTCGGCGTCGGTGCGCAAAGCCGTCTGCGAGGAGTGTACAGCCCGTCACCTCACCCTCCAAATTGACACAGTGAGCAGTTCTTCTCTTCTTCTTTGTGCAATCTCTAGTTTAGATGGCTAGCTTCTATTTATGTAAGGCTGACTGGAGAGAGCACAGGTTTATTAGACGAAACCCAAATACAGCTTGAATTGGTGCGGATAGGACCCTGATTGGATGGGAACGTTCTTGGAACTGTACGATCGAATTGCTTGTTAATTATCGACGGTGAGTCGAGATCGTGACCCTAAGTCGATATCCTCTCACCTGCATCGATCTTCTCCATAGCTCATATTGAGGACTAATTGAACACACGAGGCGTGTAGGTCTTGGGGTTGGCGTCCACCTCGGTGTGTACTCGCCGAAGTTCGCTCTGAAGTCCACGTCGAGTGTTCTACCACCTCCCCTAATAGTTATACCTTCTGGCGGAGATGAACTCTGGACACTGATTAGGTGTCAATGTCCTTGATTCCTGCAAAGGGAGTTGCTAGCTCAGCCAGCTTGAACGACAATCTTCCGATAGTGGGTAGATATGAGGGCTCGAGCTGTAGTTGTGGCTTCAGTCATGGGTAGATCAACTTTAATTTACATTTCCTGTTACGTCTCCTCAATTGAGGCGGTATAGCGTATAGCTACTCTTAGATTCTCTTCCTAGACGGGTCAACTACCCCTTATAGGATGAGCAGTGCCTATACCAGAAGAAGAGAAGGCATCCTTACCAGAGTGTTTGTTAGGGACGTGTTAGGGACGGATTTTTCGGGCCAATGAGATTAAGCAGGGCCATTATAGTAGTATCCGATGCTGTGAAACTGATAAGCTACTCCTAGACTCTTTTCCTATATGTATCAAAACCCAGGGTAAGATGACGAGTCTCAGAACCAGGTGTTAAGGTTTGACTGGCCTGATTGAGCAATAAACAAGCTAGATCAGGGTCGAATAGTCAGTCCTAGGTGTGATCCGCGTGTTCATCTTTAGTGGTTACTCTTAAACCACCATGGTGCCAAATAAAAACTTAAAACTGGTCAATGATGCTGAAACTGATAAGTATACTATCCTTATTCCGGGTTCTTCTTTCCCTCTTCTCAGAGCAAAGTGAAGTCCGCGGGCGACACCGAGGTGCCCTCCAAGTTCACCGGCTGCGTGTTCTGCTCGGAGGAGATGTGTCGGTTCCTGTCTGCGCGCAAAGCAGTCGCCTCCGTGCTCTCACTCAAAGGACGAGGAGGCAAGGGTGGATTCAGGGGCGGTGGTGGTCGTGGAGGCGAAGCTGGAGGAGGTGGGGATAGAGGGGACCCCAGTGGTGGTGGTCGTGGAAGACGAAGAGGTCGACGGTAGTCGAGATCCTTTTTTTGTCGATTGACGTGTCCTATTCCCCTTATGCCTTCCCGATAGTGTTTATTAAGGTTTTTAACAATGGAAAAGTCGAATCGTAGTAAGTTTTGTGGTGGTTTGGGTTAAGTTGGGCATATCTACTAGCGATTTACGTTGACTTCAATCGCACTAGCGGCTTACCCGGGAGGAAGAAATAAGGTGAAACATAGGAATGAATGGTCAAAGTAGGATTTCTCTTCACCCCTCGGGGCACCTTAGGTGACGTCGACTTAATTCAGTTGTTGAATGTGTGGTTGTGATATTTAAGAACTTCCATATTGACATGATAGTCGACCTAGATGGAAGTGGGTAGTTCATTTGATATTAAAGATATCCCTATTTCTGTGATTAGTCATTAGATGGAATCTTCTTTGTATGGATGCAAAAGTTCTATAAGATGTAATGGTTACGTATTAAATTAGCCATAACTGTAAGATAACGCACAATAACCCAGAAACCGCCTCTTCGACAATTCAGTGGTACTTTTCGTGGTAATCAAGTCAGTGCAACGACATTTGAGATGAATACGAATTAGTTGCTTTTTCCAGATGTGTTAAAGGTTCTCGCATACGCTGTTACTCCTAAAAATGCAAAAACACTTTCGTGTTTCAGGCAAAGGTAGTGACGAGAATGAATTATAACTGGAAATTTTCACGGGAAGTCATACCGGCCATTGAAAGATTGTGATTGTCGCTTCTCAATGGATAGCGACAAAGAGCACAATGAAAACAATCCAGTGGCATGAAATTGACAGTTAAAATAGGGCGAATGAGGTTGTAGTGGCCAGCATACGATCCGAATGCGCTAGCACGGTAGCGAAAAGTGTTATAGGGACGTAGGTTAAATTCAGATGCCTACTCTGGGTTGCTGACAAATTTATTTGAGTCCTAGGTGGTAACTAGAGAAGCCAGTTCCAAGAAATCAAATGCAGCAGAAGTGGTGGTGAAACTATGAGAGTTGGGGATAGAGGGAACCAAAGTAGTGGTGGAAGGGGTCGTGGTCTTTGAGGACGAAGAGGCCGACGGTAATCTGGATCCGTCTCCTCCTCCTCGACACCGCCTCTTTCGATTGACAAGCCCTTCCTCACCTCCCTGATAGTGCCTATTACAGTTTTTTGACAGTAAAACAAAGGACGAATTTTGTGGTGGTTTGGATGGTGTTTGGTGCATGTGTTAGCGATTTCTTTTAAGTTTCATTGCAGGGAATAATGTGGGATTAACAGTACAATACAGCGGCTTGCCTGAAGAAAAACTGGCGTTAAAATCGAGAATATGTGTGCTTAAAGGAGGATGTACTTTCACCTCTCCAGGCACCAAAGTGGCTTAGATATTTAGCGTTCTATTTTGACGTGGTAGTCTACCGAGTTTATAAATTAGTGATACATTGGAGATGGAAGATATACTCATTTTGTCATTACCCCTACATTGCAAAAAGGCACAATAAGCTAGGATTAGCTCCGACAATTCCAAAGGCAACCCAATAGTGCTTTGGTTAGTTCATTCCATCAATGGCATTGGAGGCATACATGGGTTTTGCAATATATTTGACAGATTATGAGTTGGTGGGTTTCAGAGGTGGTTTAAGAGATGGCAGAGATGGTCTTGATCGTTTATGATGAAGAGATCAACGATGATCGGGACCCGCCTCCTTTGGCGATTGATATGCCCATTTCCCCTATATCCACCTGATGATGTCTATCAAATTTTCATGACGAATGGCTCAGAATCGATGTGATTTTGTGTGGTCTGAGTGAAGTTTGGTTTATTTATTAGCGATTTGTGCTGAGTTTAATTGCTAGGAATGATGTAGGGTTTGTCGTACAGTACGTTTCATTGCACTAGCGGCTTACCTTGAAGGAAAAATACCGTAAAACGATTAAATGTATAGTCCAAGCAAACTTTTTACCCATTCGGGCGCCCTTGGCGCAGATCTTAAATTGAGGCTTTGAATTTGTATCAAACGTATTTTAAATCCTACTTTTACACGGTAGGCGATATAGTTAAAAGTGGATGGTTCAATTTTATGGCATTGGTCATTTAATGGAACCTTCTTTGCATTTATGTAAAGAATTTAAATAAAATGGAATAAAAGCGGCATAAATCAATCATAAATGAGTAAAATATATAGTGTAATCGCGAATTAACTCAGTCGATTCCGCTTCGTCAGTGAAAACTATCTTTCGGTGTTTCCCCTAGGTTAATCCCATCAGTGCAAGGTGTTTGGAATACATTTTAAAATTAGTTAAGGGTGCTCACGCTCGCTACCTAAAAGGAAAATACGGGTAAAATATTGAAGATAAGTGCTCAAGGCAAGGTCTGGTTTCACCATCTCGGGCTTCTTTGGCGGGAACTTTCCAAAGCTGATGATGGACAAAGCTAGTGTAGATATTTGACGTTCTCATTTAACAGGTTCGTGTTATATCTCAAAAAATTTATTAATAATTTTTGACTATCTTGAACTATAATTTATTTGCCCTTCGTTATTATCTATATAATATTTACAGTTGTTTAAGTCGTTATTATGAGGCCTTGCACTTCGTTGAATAAACTTGGAGTTACTACGCGTCCCGTCCCTTGTGGCCGTTATCGAACGTAACACGTACTAATCAGACCACTTTAGGTAGCATAGAACCTCCGTACTTTACATTAGTTTGGAATAGCTCATTTGAGACCGGAGATAACGCCATTTCAGTCATTAAGGGGACCTAATTAGTAGAGGATTGAATTTAAAGTGGTGTACACTTTAAAGGACTTCCGAATACGTTCCAGGTAAAAGAAAAACCAGATGGAAGCGTAAACCTTTATTAGGGAGAACGGAATAGCACAAGATGGCTGAGGTGATGACAGCTCGCCGTTGCACGGCGGTGTCGTAACTGTTACACGAAGAACGTCTTGCTTTTAAGTCGTTGTACGAGTTGTGTTCACTAATTAACTTGCCTGAGCGCAAATCGTGGTTAAGCAAACTGTGATTGGTTCATTCGTGTCCCTTGAACACGTATCACGTCAGCACAGCGCGTAACGCGCTACAAATTAATCCTATTTCGAGGAAAACCCCAAAAAAGCTAGTATTGACTCAGATACTTCATCTTTGTCACTGAAGGCAACCCCTTGGTGTTTTTACTGCTAGAGCAAAGGATTTGTAGTGGGCGTTTCTTCGTCATTCATAGTGGATGTCGAGGAGGTCAACGGTAGTCTAGGTCACCCTCCTCTTCATCACCGAAGGCAACTCACTGGTGGTTTTTCCCATGTTTATCTCACCAATGCAAAGTAATAGCACAGAGTAGTAATCGGATGCTATTTCCAGATGTCTCATAGGTGTTCACGTACACCTCAATCTCTTTAAAAGTTTAGGCCCTTTTGCGAGAATAAGTGTTTGATTAAGATAACGTCAATGAATCTCTAGTTAACCACAACTATCATCAGGTGCGTACATCCTCTAATTTGACCAATAGGACAACCATCCAATGGTTGATCTTGATCAGCTTTCGGAATGCCAACCTAATTCATTCTCTCCACCGTTTTTCTGATGCACATCGTCGAAAAAACCAGTCTCTTTGAAATAGCATTAATAATAGCCTAGTAGTGTAATTAGAGGGTAAAACGGCAAGACAGGGTGGGAAATATGCTTCACAGCTTAACAAAACCCATTAACCAATGGAATCAAACTAAGTGCCTTTTAGCTAACGAACATCGAGCATAGATTTAAAGAAATATTTCGCTATTTTTTAACACAACTACTCTCCAAAATTTCACCTAAATGGCCACCCAAAGATTTTCGACGAAAATAAGATACTGCGAATAGAAATATATAAGAAAATTTCGGCCTTATTTGGCCTAATTACAGACGTCTTTCGTTGTCACCTTTTTGGGAACCAGTTCGTTCGGTATGGCCAATCCCGAGACTTCGACATACCCCACCGGACAGTCATCGGGGTCCCACGAGTAGGCACAAATAAATCCCGCTTTAATATACCCCGGCGCCGACGCGATTTTATAGGCTTCGGGCGACCCCACCTCCTTCGTTGTATCGAAGAGCAGAGCCGGCCAAAGTTGTCCATCTTCAGGAGCATCAGTGGCATTTAGGCTACGAACTTCGTGAACCACTATCCCGACGCTACAGAAGTTCCCCTTTGCTTCCGGTTCAACGTAACTGGAGCTTTGTGCAACCCAATGACAGCGTTCCTGCTGTGCACTACAGGTCTCGCCCCAGGGGCACTGACCGTCAATCCAGTAGAAGTTGTTGTAGTTCATGTCGTGAAGAAATCGAGCCTGCTCGATCACGTTCCTGAGGGATTGTGGAGTGGTGTCGCCGAGCCAGGCTAGTCTCCCGTCTTCGTAGAAGGCCTCGCACAACTCAGCGGCTCGAGAATGGGTTACAGCCACGGAGGCGAATATGGCATAGTTGAATTGCCCGCTTTTGCCCTCATATTCGGCGCCACTTGGGTTGAAACTGTCTCGATGCGATGCACACAGGCAAAGTGAAATTATGTTTAAAATTAGCAATACTGTATCTGTCATTTCGTTCGCAGTGAATAGTTAATCCAATTTATTAAGAATTTAATTATAAATCGATGAGAAATTGCCTTGTATTACTAAAGTGAAAAATGGCTTGGTTGGGAATGCGGGACCAATATATGGTTTATGCACAATTATTAAGAAGGATTAATCTAGTCCTCAAGGGTGAGCTTCTAGCCTGATTAATCAAACTAACCTTCAAGACGATTCTGTTTTTGAGAGAAGGCAGTATAATTTCGGTTATTCACACATTTAGGCAAATACGGTACAGCTTAAATTTCAGAACACTTGATATCTGAGGATGAATGTCATTTAATAAAATTTCTTCCAACTACCAAAAACTTAAATTACTTTGAGCAATTATAAGACATTGCATAGAAAGGACAAAAGTCTTAGAAACCTCTAAATATCAAGGAATTACTTTGCCAATAGCGCTGAGGACATCTTATTCGGGGTACGTGATGATTTTACCTAAATACCAATTTTTTAAAAACTGTAAACACAAGTAATACACTCTTCTGTTCGCGAATCGATTAATTTTCTATCCAACGGCCCAACATCGCCCCAAAAGACACACAGCCACACGAGTTCGTAAAAGAATTGAAAAGAAGCTTTATTAGCTTCGCTTATCCACTCTGTTTTTGCAGCTGTTAGCAGTGGTGAGTGCGATTGTGCTGAACCAACTGAACGAAAAACGCAAAGGCGAGGAAGATGAAGAGAACCGCAATCATGTAGCATGAGGCCGTGCGGAACAGCGCCAGCCAGCCCTGTTGCTCATAGTAGCCGACGCTAGCACCCGCAGCGGAGGCAACAGCAGTACCCCCGCTCTTGGGGCGAGCCCTGTTCCTACGACGGCTTGGGCGGACCCTGCATCTCTGAGAAGGCGCCGAATCACTGTCGCTTCGGGATAGACAGCGTCTAGGTGGGGTCTTGGGTTTCCGCGATCTCCGCAGACCAGTGAGACACTTTACGGAGGAGAAAGTGCCTCGACAGGATCGATCGCCACTGGTTATGTTGCCGCACCCGCTGGCCCTACCTTCATCGTCGCTGGTCTTGGCGGACCGGCGTCTCGAACCCCCACATTCGCTCGACGAGCCGTCGTTCCTGCTACATGTGGACATAATTTTTCGCCACAAAAATTCGCTCCTTCGGAGGGGGTGGGGCAGTTGCACTACACGCCGTCTGACACGTTTTATCGATCGGGCGTAATTGTCATGTGGACGCCAACATCATCTGTGGACTGGAATTCGTAGAGCACGCGGTTTTTGTTTTAATGGAGCCACTGAAACCGCAGGGCTTTGTGTTTAAATCTTGCATCTAGTAATTCAAGGCCAATTAAGGGAACGATTGTAGGTACAAATGAGAATGGTTATGCAGAGTATTACCATTTGTTTCGTAGCTGAAGAGGTTGAAACCCACATTTGTGAGTTCTTCGATTTCGATCCGAATTTCACAATATTGAAAGTATTAATAAGGTGCCAGTTAATATACGAAAGGAAGTTTTAATGGAACATGGAAAGTGGTTGTTTTCTTGGATGAATTTGCAGGAGCACTTCTTATCGGTTCTTTGGAAGCTAACTTTAATGGATTACGTAGATAACTGAGTGCATTTGAGTACTTTGAGTACGTTGTTCCAAACGAAGAGTAAATAAACCTTACAGCCCAAGTTAAGTGGGTAAGACCGGTTTACTATACTGTAGGTTTTAAGATGCGTGATTGGAAATGATAAATTTTATGAGATTTTTATTATCGACTGGTCGTCACAGTTAGTAGGAGTCGCAGGTAATGAACGTAAGGCCACTACAAGCTCAAATTCTCCACTCGGAACCCGTGAAACAGGCCGTTGGCAACATGGCGACTAGTGTCGTTTCCGATTCCGCCAAAAGGTACATAAAATGCCATCAACTGGGCGAAGTCTAAACATTAAGTTACTGATGGAGTCGCAAAATGGATTCAAATCCACTTTATTTTCTCTTGAATTGTGGCAGGAAGCCACCAAAAACTGGTCCATATTTTTTAAGTTAATTGCTATAGTTTATGTTATATCTTTGAAAAATTATATTAATGTAATTTTATGATTATCTTGCACTATAATTTATTTATTTATTTTTCGCTATTTTCTGTATAATATGTACTGATGTTTAAGTCGTTACTATGACGCTTGGCACTTCGTTGAATAAACTTTTGAGTTACCACTTACTAGCTCGAACCATTTCAGGTAGCATAGCAACTTCGTACCTTAGATTAGTTTCACAATCAGATCCACGTCTCTTTTGTGGCAATCTTCCGTCTTAGAAATGTTTTCACAGCGTTAAGGGACTAGCTTTGAGCAACGACCATAGTATTCTACTAGTCCCGCTCACCTGAGTTATTTGCTTCTACACCGAAATAGTTGGATTTCAGTCATCATACCTGTTCTTTAAATTGGACCCTAAAAAGCCTTTTTTGCTGCTCCATTTGCATAGAATAATACTAGAAAATCAAGGCAAGCTCAATGATAGTTGAAAATCGCAGTTTTTTTTCAAAATTCTAGAGCTAATTCACTCCAATCAATGGTCTCAATAATGAAATTCGTTTTGTTAAGTAAGCAGGCTCACTCCATTTCCTCTACTTGAATATCTTTGACTGGAATACAAAGAACTACGTATATTTCCGTTAATTTAAGATTATTAAGTGGTTATCACTTTAAAGGACTTCCAAATACGTTCCAGGTAAGAGAACACCCAGGATGGAAGTATAAACTTGTATTAGGAGAAACAAACATTCTCGTTACAGGACAAGAATTGCCACTAAGCCATTTTTGATTTGTTTGTGCCGTTAGCGTCCTGTCCTTGAACAAGTATCCACATCAGCACAGCCAATAAGCGCTACAATTACATACAACTAACGGTCCCTATTAACCGTGCAAAGAAAGGTATAATGAAGATGCGAATGAAGCTAAAAAGCAGGTAAGAACAATAAATTACAAACTTTTTTAAAAATTGCACATAACCACGGAAATGCATCACTTGTGGTAGATTCCTGTTGCACCACTCAAGGATGTTGGCATTTAATCAGTGTCTACAAGCCATATTTGGGTTTGGTTAAATGTACCCGTACTCTCTTTCTATTCGACTTGTGTGTTGAATGGGTAGTATTGAGGTATTAAGAGGACTTTCCTATTGAATTTTCTAACGAGTCAACTCGGTTAAGCTGTCTTCTCGGTCTAGATTGTTGGCCTAGCTAAACAATCATCCTTCTCAATTGATGTGCTCCTGGTTCTTTCCCAAGTGATCTACTACCAGTCTTACTTGGTGCAACCACTTTGGGACCTGTGGCCTTTTCTACTGTTGAGGATTTGTGACCCACTGGCTGGGGTGCTGGGTATTCGCATTCATAATCATAAATTATTGGGTTGAAAAAATTGAGAGTTTTACCTGCAATCGACTCCTAGGGTTCAGTTCAGCTAAGAAACTGTTTTAATTCGCAGTGTGAATCTACTGGCTCAGATGCTGCTCTGTTGAATTTGCGAACGTGAGCCAATTCGATTATGTTGACTTCTCGATCTGTATCGTTATTTTTATAAGAATATTCCTTCTTGAGCTATAAGTGGCTGGTTCGTTGCCATATGATTCATACTGTAACAAATTTAGAACTTTAGGGGGACTGGCTGTAATCAACGGCATTTCCTACTGTCGAAGATTTATGCCAGACTGGCTGGAGTGCTGGACATAGATCGAAATATAGTCAAGGGGTTCATCCATAACCGGCGCCGAATGTCGTGTTTAAATGTAGATGTTGTTTTAATTTCCACTATGTGAGATTAAGCTAGGCTCTGACTCGGTCAAATCTAACTACAAAGTAAACTATAATTTTTAATTCTCATCTAGTAGGTGAACTGAAATTTAAACTTTGGACTGTTAGCTTTTTCAACTAGCCTGTCTGCTGAGTAATGAAGGATATTTGAGATCTGAATAGCTGAGGGTGTGATAAACGAATGTTCATGGATTGTTCATAACCTGTTGAACATGCATTGGCCTATCAGTGCTTCCTACCCACCGTCAACCAACCAGTAAACATACCGTCAAAGCAGCCTGAACACACAACTCCCCACGACGCAATGATGCCTACATCTAAATCAGTGTTGGTTGTTTCAGGAATGTATAATTGTGGGGGAGACGTCGATCGTTCTGAGTTGAATTCAGAGCTGACTTCAGTGAATACACAGCGAGGCGGACGCTAACCCAATGCTCTCTTCGCTATATTTGGGGTCGGTCAAATATACCTGGGCTCTGTATCATTTTGCTTTGTGTTTACAATGGGAAAGGGTACATTATGTATAACTAACCTTGACCGATATGCAGAATCACTGGGTGTTGAAGACTGAGCCTTAACTAAAAAATTAAATGATAAAGGAAGCGTCAGTAGCTATTCGGACCTCGTATTTTAGGAATGCCAACCACTAATGAGCTAGGGATTTTTTGGGCTAGTGATTAAAGGGTAAGTCTGCTTGCTTAGGGACAAAACCAGGCGTCATTATATATTATAGAATACACTTTTACAAGTTTGAGTATTAGACCTCAAACATGTCGCTATATGGAGAAATTGTGGAATCCCTACACACAGTTAAGACAGCAACAACTTGACTACAACATGGAAGGACGAGCATCTACCTTTGAGTCTGCTTTTTTGGAGAATTTGAATGTCGCAAATGATTCTTTTATTGGACTACAAGTGCTGGACAAAATATTGGAAACACCTAAGATTACGCCAACTGCTATAGAAACCAATACTTGACAGATTTTAATGCCAATTTTTTATTTAGCATGTTAATTTCAAATGACTGTTTTAATGAAATATAAAAATGGTAATAACCTTAAAAAATGGCAGACCGAGTGCTTGGCGGCATTTCAAGAGGTACTGTGCCAGAAGTGATGGCTACAAGGCACAGGCAGGTCTGACCGAAAGTGGAAGTTGTTGACTGAGAGGCCGTGGAACTCTGAATGGAATTCATTGAGGCTCCTAAAAATCCCTGCAGAGCTCAGCGAATACCACAGAACCTAGTTTCCACAAAACACTTCATCGGCAGCTGCACATGGGAGCTGAATTCCACCACGGAAGGCAAATGTTTCAAAGCTTTAGGATCGGTCTGTCTCTCGAGCAGTGGAGAGCAATGCCCGGATCATCACTCTACCTTATTTCTCACCTCAGGCCGGTAGAAGCATTTAATCCAGACTGCTGTCTCCTCCCAACGGTAGAACATGGCGGGGTTTCTGTCAAGAATTACCATCCGAGACAATGTAGGAATTTTGGGCTACCAAGAACAGTTTCCGCCATTTTTCAATACGATATTGCAGCACCAATCCGTACAGCATTCTAACATTCTAAAGAAGTTGGCCATCTCATCTGGACACGACAGTCGCCAGACCACCTCAGCCTCATTATTGAGGAGCATTTATGGTCGATTGCGGATTCAAACAAGAAATCGATTTCCGTCGCCGCCTCCACTGTTTCAATTGAAGAATGGACTGTGATTCCTTTGGAACGAACAGATCGCAATTTGCATGAAAAAATACCTCGGGAAGAATTGAGGCTGGAATTGTCGCAAAAGGTGTACGTACAGCATATTAAATTATATTTGTTTATTCCACAACGTGCCTATTAATCACCCTTAAATATTGCGCGCCCTTTTAAATTCGAAAAGTCGATGGATTGAAAAAAGCCAAGCACAGAAGTCTCACTTTGATTTGAGGCACTTCTTCATCAAGTAGTAAAGAGCAATAATACAGAGGGCAAACAAATTCATGATGACCAGACCCTCGAAAAGTGCATCCTTCACAAAATTATAGCCTTGCATCAAGTAGCCTGGGGAGGTCTCCGGTGCTGCCTTGGTCACACCCGGTCGATTCGACGCATGACGGCTTTTCGTAACTGTTGGACTTTCGGGACGGGATCTGTCCTGCGTGGTCGGAGAAGAGGGTGTCTTCGGCGACGACGGTTTCTTCGGATGCAGGAACCGAACGCGTTTTACCTCTCCGGGTTGCCTCTCTGACGTATTATGGGACCGTCTTACCACTGGTTCTTGGCAAATCTCTGTGGAAGGCTTTGGAACTCTTAAAGTCCCTCGATGCTGAGGCTGTCTTCGGTAGAGGAGAAACCACGACCCAGTCTGAGAGACTGTCTGACGCGTTGAGGTTCGATTGTGAAGGGATGTCCCGTGAATCTTCACTGCAACGAGATTTGTGGTGTGGCATTCAGCGTGGACAATGTGGATGCGTGTTTGCCTGGCGAAACATGTGATTGTTGGTCAGTCATGCTTTCATAATGCCCATCTTGATTGTCGCTCATTCATATCAATCGCTATGCGATTAATCACCTCCTAGGGAACCGCACTCAGTTGCGAGAAATTTCGAATTTTTCATTCCTATGGGCTTTACCGAAACTAAAAGAAAACGGATTCATTTTGGCAAGATAAAGGAGCAGAAAGAGAGTGTATTTTATGTTTTTTTTGTGTAATCCCATGAGTCCTCGCCTTATTTTTAAATTAAAGTAGATGACAAAAATATCACTGCATTTAAGCATAGAATAAGCCATCAGTGCACTACTTTACATGATTACCTATTAACAGGCTTATTTACGCATTCGTTATTTTAAAATTCTTTTGAATTTAATTATTCAAAGAACTCAAAAATGTCATTTTCAACCTCTTTCTGCGGTGCTGCCAAAACTGGCTTTTCCAAACGATTTTGCAAGTTCGAAGCCTTGTTCAAACGCTCCAATTGATGATAGTAGATTTCAGTATTACTTTTTGCTACGTGAGTTGGGAAATGTTTGATTATCCCTTGGCGATCCTATCCGAGTGACAGAAGAATCTTGCACCCATCGGCTGTTGTTGAGGTCTTCCTGCTCGCTTGCGAAGCCACTGACTGAAGGTGATTCCCAATCATCTTGGAGTCTACCTTGCTAAACAATTGAAGCAGACAGTAATGCACCACAGATAACGCTCTCGAAGCCGATCTTGCTCAAATTCTCACCCAGAATATTGTATTGTTTCATCTGAGATTTGAAGCAACATCGTGCAACACGCCAGTCTCCGCCGAAGAAAGCAACCGTCTCAGGTAAAATGAGTAGTCCTAACACCCAAAGAGAAGTGGAGAGGTCTGTGCCAGTGCGTTTTTTTCCAGACAAATGTGTAATTTGGGTAAATATGCGGCAAAATTTAGGTTGACCTGATTTATTGGATCCCTGCAAGCAATTCGTGTGCGATGATCCAGGGGAAACCTTCTAACTGGGGATAGTGGTATCTGATTGGGTGATCCATAACAATCTTAGGAGACGTCTTATGAAATAACTAAGCGGTTGTTGATGCTCAGAATGTCTAGTTGCGTGCTGTCGAGAGATTCATTTGGTGAATCACAAAAAAACTTTTTGACTCTGAAAACAGGTACGAAGAGCTACAAATTTCCTGGCCCACAAAAGGCAAAAGTGAAGCAGGGGATAAAAACATTACCAACCAATGAGGGGCTAGATAATAAAGTCTGCGGTGGCCTGGCTGCACTCCAATCCTTCTCAATGGCTGGCGCATACTCAACATCAAATGAGCCACACAGAAACCAGCTCACACATTGCGACCAAGCCTTCCCATATCTAATAGCCTTCTTATTAGAGTCCTTTGCCTTAATAAATGTGAGACAAAGAGTCTGAACTCCGGCAGTTGCTGGGTGGAGGATATGCATAGGAGGACAGGCTGAGGCGTCCACATGCCAACTCAATGTAATTCGGTAATTTGGCCTTGCCAATCAATCTATGCTCTCCCCAAGTGGCCTTGGGTTCAGAGAAGATTGCTATAAGAGGGGATTAACTAATCTCTCGAAAATTCTCTTACAAGAGATAAATGTTTGAGATCGATTAAATTCTGATACCTAAGCATGTGCTATTACGTTTTGCAAAGGGAAGGATTTACTAAGGGAGGGTGGATATGGTCACTGTATAGTTGTGTCTGTTAAAAGTGTGAACAGGAGTGCTTAGGTTTCGCTGGTGCAATTTATCAATCAACAAACCTCGCCAATCAGATTCGGGTCAAAGCACTCAGTCCTGGTTAGCAATGCTAGATGATTCTAATATTTGATAACACAATCTCTGTGAATTATTCCAATTCCATCTTAGTGTGACTGTTTCATCATAATCTTACTAATAGAAGCACTATTTTGATTTGCCTTGATATGTCGATAACTTATGGTATCCAACCGGCTAAAATCTCGTACCTCTCTTAAAAAGGATATTTTGCCTTGAAATTTATGTTGAATATGAGGCATATAATATAGAATGCGAAGGTGCTATGAAACTTAAAATAGTTATATTAGTGAACGTTATGTTAGATCACAGCCACAAGAGACGGGGAGCGTGGTAACTCCAAATTTTATTCGACGAAGAGCCAGGCGTCATAGTAACGACATAAACAGCTGTACATATAATACAGATAATAACGAAAAATATGTAAATTATAATTTTGGGTGATCAGAAAAATATAAATATAATTTTCGGAAGATACAACACATGAGAACGACGTTTAAAGATAATCTTATAAATTTAATGAAGTGGAACATTATTTTCTGTTTAGATTCACTTAAATTTTCAATTTAAAAAAATTAAAATTAAGATTTATTTCATTAAAATCAACCAGCATTAGATGAAGCAAAAAATGTTTCGAGTTGAAGTAAAGGAACTCAGTGGCAGCCGAAGAAGCCAGAAACACTCACTCCTGTCGTCAACTTGGGCGTTCAAACATCCAGGCCTTGAGGTAAAAAAAGACCTGCTCTGTTGAATCGAAAAGGGGTGATGTTTTATCAGGAAAATGCACAACCCCCCACACAGCAAGAATAACGTCTCAAAAGATCCACAAAAAACTTGGTTGGAAGAAAAGTCTTCGTCCACAGTGTTCTTATACGTCCGAGCACGATTATCATTTTTTCGATGGGTATGAAACTCGTTACCGGCCTATTCGCTTTGATAAATCGATAACTTACAGTATCGAGCCCACTAAATTTCCCTACTATTAATTTAATGAATAGTTCAAACTGAAAATTGCAGGGAATTTTTAGACAAAAGAGCCTCCAATGTTGAAAATACCAAATCAGAAGGCTGTATTGAATCAGCCAAATTCGAGCTCTGTGTGTGTACAGAGACGCGACTAACGCCGCAAAAAGCCCTTGTAAATAAACACCACGAGGAAGGTCAGGATGAGGAAGTTTAAAGTGGGATCAATGTACCGGAAGAGCTGCAAAGCCCGATGCAACCGTTCCCGCCCCTCATTCAAATCTCCCGCTGCACTTGGCATAGTTGAAACTTCACCGCTGCTGCTCTCGCTGCTGTTGCTGCCTTCAAATGTTCGAGGTGGCAGCGGCGATCTACTGCGAGAGTAGGAGCTTCTTGACTTGCTGCGAGAGAGTCTTGCAGGCCTGGAGGAACTCCTTGACGGCGTCGGTGGACGTCGTCTGGGTCTGGGTGCGGCCACATTTCGTCTTAGTGGACTCCTGCAGCGGCCTTTTCCTTCGGATTGCTCCTCTTCGGAGGAGTCTTTTCTGTTGCGCCTTGTCGGCATGTTGGCAGTTCTGTCACGTTGTCAAAGGCACTGCGTGAATGCCAGGGAAGACAGCATGGAGAGGGTGGTTTATCGATTGGAGAGTCGTACAACTTTGGAGTGGTTTTATAAAACGAAATATACTTATTTAAAAAAGACTTGCTTCTTTCATTGTATCATGTCAGTTTGTCCTATGAGTTCCTTCCATATCTGCTCTTTTTAAATAGAAGGAAATTTAAAGTGAGTTTTCTAATGTCTCATGCAACTGATCATTAATATGTTTAAATGCATTTAAACCGATCAAATTTGTTTTATAGAACAGTTAAAATAAACCTTGCTTGAAAAAATTAAATAAATTGATAAAATTATGTCTTGACACCCTTGGCCGTCACGTTCAGCCAAGACTTAATCACTCTTTTTGACTCGTAAACACGTCCATGTAATAAAAGGAAGAAGTCAAAGTTTACTAAGTTGGTTTGGAGTAGTCAGTCTGTGAGATTCAGGAACGGGACAGGAAATTGTCACGTGAATCCATGATTTCTGCCCGAATTTAAGATGCATTTATACTGATCACAGGGTGATGATATTTCATCAGGACAACCTGACCCGACGGCCTGATTGAGCTCACACACACCAAAATTCCTCAAAAATCTGCCGAAGGAAAAAGAGTTATGGAGGACCCTGTTGTCGATTTTGGAGGTTTATGGGATTTTCAAGCGTCTACCTTCGCTATTACGCCTATGGGTGCCACACAGGTTAGCTTCTCCGAGAAACGTTTACGACGAATACACCTGCAGATCTAGACCCGATGTACTGTTATTAATCATGCTCTGTCAAGAAAGCCAAATACAAAACCAAACTAGTGGAAGGCAGAAAAATAGTAGATCATTTCGATTATTTGATTATTTCGAGTATAACTCCATTTGAATTTATGTTACATCTATTTGATTTGTAGCTAACAACATTATTTTATTTTCCTTGTCATGTCGGATATTTCCCTAACACACACATGGATCGTAAAAATCTTTAGGTATCTATCCAATGACAACTCAAGTGATCTGGTAAAGCAGCCAATGGAATTCGCCTGAAAAATTTCTCATCAGCCAATGAAAGAGTCGAGAATAGGTTTAGACTTGAACCAATGAGATCTAAACTGGTTTAAACACCCAATGTAAGAAAAACTTGCATTAGGGAAAATAAACACTTAACGAATGTGGTGCTGTACGGTCTTATTCTGGTGACGGGGCACAAATTCTGACTCGTCCTGTCCTTGAAAAGCGTGTGAATATTAGCGCAGCGCATAAGCGCTACAGATCTGGACAATACGAGTCCACGTTCTTTTAATCTTAGAGGTACATATTTGGTTCTGAGATAGCCATTAAAAATGTAGCAGTTTATGGGAATTTAATTCCCGGAGCACTTTCTTTATGTGGGACAGTTAGATCCAGATCATTGTGGTAAATTATTGGCTGATACGTAGAAGGGTTAGACCACTTCCTATTGTCTGAACCAATTTCTACCTAATCTGATCCCTTATCCCTGGCATAAAAAAGATAGTTATAAAATTAAAGAAAATGTGATCATTGAAACTTTAATGACGCCCCTTGGTACTATGATGACTTAATTAAGACACAATTCTCATCTCAATATTCAGTGGTTTACGCGGCCTCACTAAATCGTGTACCCGCGTCAACGATACCACAAACTAAGCATCGATCGCATTTATTGATCCGAAGCATTATTGGTCAATCGACCAACCAATCAATCCGGCCACCTATATTTTCGATGTTAAAAATTACAACTTTTCTCTCGATATACCTGCAAGTAAAGACTCTTGTGCACACGCCTCCTCTTCCTTCATTCGTGGAAGGGGGCTATTTAGCCCACTATGGGTACTTAATACTTCCTGGAGAGAGCATCTTAGTGTAGATATCCACAACAAAAATCGTCACACTGAAAATGATTCACGGTTTCATGTATTTAATGAAACACTGATCACAGTGTGAAAAATCCATGTGTGTTGATCGTTTGAACATTATTCAGGACAATCTCATTTATTAGCCTTTGCGGTAGAACAAGTAGTATAACCCAAATAAAATCAAGGTCGTTTTCACGAGAGCCATCCGCCAGTAGAATTGACGCAGTGGTTGCCACTGATCCATGTACCATTTTTCCTCGTAACGAGGCTGAGGTTGTGATGATAACGCTGTGCGGGGAGGGTGCCGTGGAGTGAATTGGGGTGAATCGAGTTGTCGCTGTATCCGAGACTGTGACTGGCGTCTCCTAGAGGGCGCCGACTTTTTTGGGGTACTGGATGCTAACGGAGGGCCGCAACTTAGCATGATATAATAAATTTGGCTGTTAGGGGAATTCGCTAATTTAGTTACCAGGGGCCTCTGGGTTACTTGGGATAAGCATTTACGGACCACGTGTCCTGAATTGATTTTGGGTGATTGGGTGACATTGCATTATTCCCAGTCCTGTGCTAAAAGAAGAGGTGGGTAGTTTTAAAGCCTTTACACATCCGGAGCTTTTATTTTACATTCTATTTATACTAAAATAAAGTCAAAGTCGGTTTTCTCTTACTTTGGACGCTTCTGGAAGTTAAATATAAAGTTCAAACAACTTCAGGCTACTCACATGCTTGAGCAAATCTGAGAAGATTTGTTCCTAATTGAGTGAATGAATAAAGTAATTAGAAGGTAAAAAAGGCTATAATCAACCATTCAGTCCCTTTGCATGTTGATTGAGATATTAATAACTCGCCTTGACAAGTGTAGATTTAAACATGGAATCTTCATTTAAATATCTGTGCTTCAATTTTCATAATAATGAAATGAAAAATCTTCCAAAACTTTAAACAGAGGTATGGCTGGAGGGTGTAAAACTGACACCACATAAGAACTTAACAGTCAACTTAATTTCATCAACCCAGAATCATTAAATCATACTATTATTGATATAGGTCTCGATATCGATCTATCACTGGTTGTTCGATTGCAAAATAAAGATTTTGATGCTTTAAAACTAAGGGAAATTGCTCAACTACCTTGGTTGTTAGCCTCGCTTTGGCAGGTTGAGTAAGTTGAAATGAATGACAGACTGGTCGTTTTATCTTACAACCATCCTAATTTCCCCCAAATTATCCCTCTTATTTTTTTTATTTTATAAAAGTAAAACAATAATGTTCTTTGATAGGACTTGGTATAACGGTATGACATTCCTAAAACTTCCTGAATGCTGCCCTAAAGTTCCGTAAAAGCGATCTTTTCCTCAGTTTTACAAGAAAACTGTGAAAACAAAAAATTAAATGGGTAGTTTCCAATTTAAAGATAGCATATGCTATAAGGTAAAGCATAATAGCAAGTTTTTGCATGTTAAACTTATGTTTTCTTAATCAACCAGGGCAAAATAACTCCATTTTTTATAAAATTCTTAATTCCAAGAAAGGATTCTTTTTCACTGATTTGAAAGCACCATTCCAATCCAAATAAACGTTATAAAATGAAATATCGAATAAGTAAGAAAGTCACTGCGAAGATAACGTAGGAGACTGCTAGAAAGTATACAACTAGAGCAGGTACGGCCCAATACCATGGTATACTTTCATTAGAGTCGTGTACAAATTCCTCGGTGACGCGTTCAAATGAAGATTTGTCAGCCCATCTTTCAAACTCCCTTCTGAAATCTTTTTTAGATACATTATGCCATCTTGTCGGCTTTGTTTTCTCTGATGTAAGGCAATCAAGCGAATAGTCTAAGCAGCACGACATGGCGAAAAATCACGTGAGTTAGACCACTTAGGATCGATTACTTTTAATTAATACTTTAATGAATAATTGTATCTCTCCGTTTAGTAAAATGATTTCTATGGTACTTGCTATTATATTCGAATTGAAATATTTTATATTGTATATAGATACTAACAAAACAGTCCTTTAATCTGCTCGTAGGTGTCCAAATTCAGTCAGTATAAAACTAGCCTTTGGCAAATGTAGCAAAATGATTCTGCTAACATAACTGCTTTAATTCACATATGAGCAAATGAATTTCAGTCTTTCAATGTTTTGTACTATATTGGATTTCGGCTCTGGATGTATGTCAGTATAAGGAATATAATATTGAATTCAACCGTAATATTTAATTTTGCGTTAGGTAAATCAAGAAAGCTTCAAAATTCAACCATTTTAACCCACAAACATAATTGCATTTCGCTTATATTAACTCTTTATTGAACACTTGAAGGCCATTTGTTGCAGCTCACCTATCGAAGTGGAGGTCATTGACTATTTGAACTTGTAATCATTAAGTCGGTCGGAACCGGAAACAAACTTATCTATTGAGACTCCTTTGCATTCGTTATAGGTAAAACTCAATTGCTTCAAGAAGCCATTCTTTCATTAACATTATCTAAAATAAGCTTTTTCCATATTTTACTAACGTTGAACGACTCTGCATTTGGTTCTACAACTTAGAGCTCCTGTTACAGAATTTTTGTGATTCAGGACCTTTTCTTCATCAGAATTTAACTGATTTTCTCGTCGTTTTAGATGAAGTAGTACGATGCTCGGGTTATTTGTCATATTATTCCTCCGTTTCCCATTTCACATTGATGCGAGGACAGAATCTAGTAAGATCATGCATTGATTAATCAGGCCAAATTTTAAGTTGATGCTCTGGAGTGCTTCCAAAGTCCTCATAATCCGATCCGATTCGACAGTATTGTTCTCATCAGTGAGGCGCATAGAGGCAGCATCAAGTGCTTTCTCGATCCCATCTACACCAACTACTACCTGAGTGTAAAAATCACCAAATTGGTTCTCTCTGGCAACTGCTCCACCCTGACGATATCCGAGTATACTTCCCTGATGACCAACGAGTTGCCAGAGTCGGAGAACTTTCCTGCAATCGGTATTCAGGTCCCCAGTGATGCAAATCCTCTAGTAAGTCGCGTCACGTCCACCCGTTTGTTTATATGTATCATCAAGATTTTCATATTTTAAAGTAATTGCACAATTTGCTCTATAGGTTTCCTGCCGGAAATTTAAAATACGATATAGTCGTTATGGAATCATCAGGTCATTCCATGCGTTCTGTCCGAGTATTGAATAAATAAAACGGATGACGAAATGTTGCATTTAATTGATTAATGATTCAATCATCGTCATTATGAGACTAACTCCCCAAGCATTCTCTCCTTGTAGCGTAAAGCGACCTGCAATAACACTGCTGAAATGGTAAACACGGTATTCCAAACCTCCGTGCCCGGTCGTAAGCTCATGGTGGAGTTCGATCCCTCTGATCAGGGTCTCATAAGCTCCTTCGAGATCGTCGTGACTCCGTTCTGTAAGTTCCGTTGTACCAAAATTTTCTGTGATGCTAGTTGGTGGTCTTTGTAAAGTCAACGCGGTTCACAAACTGATATGTTAGACCCCTGTTTACCACATTTTGTGGCTCAGATCTTCCCACAAGTCCTGTTCTAATTTTGCATTTTTAATTTAAACAAGGAAGGAAGTGAGCATAATTCTTTGTTTTGATGCATTTGAACTGATCAAATTATATTTTAAAGGAAGGTAATATCAACATTTGCTTGAATAAGACCAGGCCACCCTGGAAATACCCAAGAATAATCTGATGAGGAGGAAACTCAGAAGCCAACGAAGCGGCTAGGAACGTTCATTCAGTTTTTGGAGGAGAATGAGGATGACTTGATAGCTCTAAGTGGCAGTACAGTTAACGGTTAATGTAAATGTTTGCTTCGTGGCAGATCTCGGAAACTCCTTTAGCTGTCCGGCGGAGCATTTCCGGTGTTTCAACTCACGCGATCACTGCATTCCGGAGACCATTACTTGTGACGGTGTCGACAACTGTTTCGACAATTCAGACGAGTCAGAGTACCTGTGTAAGCCGCCGCTGTTTTAATTGAAGTCTTATAATTTTAAAATGCCATCACTTTCCAAACCTGTTTTTGTCTGTTCTAGGCACTGGTCGAATCGCGAACTTGCCTCTTCCCCTATTCATTATTCTTGTGCTCGGTAAGTAGCATAGACATCACTTCATCCCGTAATTTCTGTCCAAATATTGCCTTTTTAAGCCTGCTTTTGCAGTTGCGATTCTCTTCCTGCTGGCTCTGATCACGGGACTGGCGATCTACCTTCGACGAAGACACATTCGAAAGCAACAAGAAGCTCCCGAGTACGATTTCGTGGTTACTTGCAATATGATTGGCTTTACACCCCCAATCTGCGATTTTCATTGGATTATGTTAAAGCACCAATTAAAATTGTCCTCTCTACTGATTGGTTAAACTACGATTTTTTAGGTGTATTGATATGAATATTATTCGCGATCGGCCAACTGTGCAAGAACGTAAGTGTTAACTTGAAAAATTTTATTTTATCTGCCTAAGTTATTTTAAATTCGTCTTTTTTATCTGTCTAGCCCTTATGCCGCCAACGCAGAAGACGTCGTAGCCGCCAATGATTTGGCACAAACTCGCAGCCTTTTATTCACTAATATTTTCGCTTTCAACATGTTTTAAGTGGTAAATTCTGTAGAAATAATGCAATTGATGTTCCTTCTGACTGTGTTTAAATCGGCCTTCTTTTTATGGCCAGTGTTAAATTTGTAATAAATAAATATTTTATGTGCTTTGATATAATGCCTGGTTAACTTAATTATGTTTGGGTAAAAAACTGGGGGTAGAAACCTCCATTCCAGAATCAAGTAAGAACCAAAAGTCGTAGAAAACCGTAGTTTGCACGAATGAAAAGTTAGACTTCTCCAATAGTTTTGTTTTACAGGCTTAATTTCTAATATATCTAAGTGCAGTAGACTTATAGCAATTTATCTCTAAGATTTAAGGAGTTAGCAATATTTAAACATCCAAGAACCTAAGATAGATGAGAATAAACCAATAGTCCTTTTAAAAAGGGAAGAGAAAAGCTAACATCAGTAAATGATGGAGTGATACATTTCAGAATTTTGAGGCAGTGGGAATATTTTAATTTATACCGAGATGCGTCTCTTCGAAACTTCAAGCATTCAGTGATGCAACTCTCTGGATTTGTAGATTAAAAAATACAGGGATTTCACACACTCTCATGTGTTCAAACACGCTTACCAACAAGTCTAGCAACACCTCCAAGTTTTGTTTAATGAAACTGCTCTCTATGGTAGCTGAAGCTTAAAAATAACCAAGAACCACAGACAGAATATCGAAAACAGCACACCTAATCTTCATTAACGCTAGTGAAAGAAAAAGTTAGAACCATGGTAAAAGGAGGTAATTCACTGGAGCCGGGTTAGGAACATGGCATAATTGGCTGGAGCAAACTCAGCGACAAACCGGATGCTTCTGAACAGCGACGAGTGCTCACACACGAGCTGACTCATTACCTTAATTGTCCAATCAGCCGATTGGAAATTCGGTTTTTGGGGACAAAGGAGAGTCCATTTCTTGGAAGAATGGAAATCAAATTGGAAACTGCCATTTAACATCATGGGATCCACTACCACTACAGAGTTCTACAACGTTCCAACTACCAAGAGACAAAATCAATAAAATCGAATGCCTCTAGCTCCGTGGGATACCAGACAAGGAGTAAAGGATTTAGAGGATTACAAAACTATCTTCGATTTGTCATCAAGGTTTGAGTTGATCATTTATATAGGGAGAGAGGGAGAGCCAAATTTGCAATTTGGGGAGATAACTTTTGGGACTGAATGCTGTGGTGAGCGATAGTGAAATCGATTCGTTTTCAGTCGTCTTTCCTTCCATTAACCTAAGTTAGAGCTGTGTATCCACTTCATCTACCACTCAATTTTTTTCCGAAAATTATCATTTTTGTTCGTAACTCGGAAAGACAACTTCGCTTTCTGGTAAAAAGCACATGTGCACTGATGATTCCACCTTGTGTAGATGAATTAATTGGCCACTCAGTTTGCGTGCAGACATTTTGCATGTGGCGAGCACAACCTAGCCTTTGACGGCGGACAAAATCCCAGCGGGGCTATTGCTTACCAAAACATGTGTAAAAATAACGAATATAGCCGTCAACTCCGAAAATGAAAAGTTTGCAATGCTTGGCTGTGCTATTTAAAGGAATACGTAAATTGCACATTTATAGGAAACAAGTTTATTAAACGAAATACACAAGGTCATATCACTGATTTAAACAACTATAAAGAATGTATAGCGGAATGTACTTCGGAAGGCAAATAAAGTATAGCTTGTAATAGTCCGGAAATTATGGAAGTAGAAGGAACTAACACTAACAGTAGATATAAAGCTAATACGAAGCCTTTATGAGAATCTCTTAGGATTCATCAACTTCTACGGGTGGATACTTTTTAATTAGTTGGTGGTCAGTTGGGTCTGTGAGTGCATTTCTACTTATTAATAATAGTAGCGACCGAAAACAGCACAGCCCTAGAGATGTGGTTGAAAACCTAGCATAAATTGAACATAGTTTCGATTCATAGTGTGTTAAGGACACTCTTATTTGAGAAAACAACTGGTACCATTTTATTGATAACCGTATTGTAGGACTCGGGTATATAGTGCATAAAATAAATTGCATACAGAGAAGTGTCTTAAATCACATTAGTTAACTGGCTTTAATAGTCGGTAAATATGATCAAGAAATTATAAATCGTAATTCTTAGTATTTTGAGTGCAAAAATCCAAGTGTGTGCCTAATTTAGTCACGCTTTTCGTGTCTTGGTGATTTAATGATTACGCCACTATTATATCTTTAGAACATAATAATAATTTCCTAATTATCCTAAACTATTATTTGTTCTTCTTTCTTTATTCTCTTTATACAATGTGCGCTTTTTAGGTCGTTACTATGACGCCTTGCACTTAGTCGAATAAACTTTGAGTGACCACGCGTCCCGTCTCTTGTGATCGTTATCTAACGTAACGTTTAGTAATCATACTTTACAAATGTCACTCAATAGCTTCCATCCGAATACCATATATCCCAAATTGAGCGAAATTTAAAGCGTAATTATGGTATATAATGGAGGTGGGACATTACTTAAATGTTAACATGATTTAAATCAAATTTTGTCTCAGAGAACAGTAAAATTAAAATAAGCATGAGCGGAATCCTGCGAATCTGTAAGTAAATAAGAACACAAGTCTTATGAGTTTAAGAAAGGGATGTCAGTATAAGCAGAAGCATCCACTCTTCATTCAGTCTCAGCATATGAAAAGGAATGTGTGAATGTGTTTGCGAAATTCAGTAGAAGTGGAGATTTCACCCTCCACGAAGATGAATATCAAACCGAACGACATACAGATAAGTTTGAAGTTAAGCTCTTTGAAGAGGCCTATCCTGCTTTGTATGTTGGACTGGAATCGGAAGTAATCTTAATTTCAACCACAAAACTCTTCATCGTTATATTTAAACACTCGAAAAATGTCATCGACTTAGCAGATGCGCATGGCATAAATCTAGTTGACGTCTGCACTACTCTGAGTTCTCGCAAACCTGTTTCAACTTTCGTCAGCAGTCACACACTGCAAGTCACGCCGCAAAATATGGAAGAACTTGGTTGGTAGCCAGTCCCTGGACTACCTTCCTACCGTTTGTTTTTGCAACGAAGGCAATTACTAAGGTGCTAATTGTCTAGACAGCATGACCAGCCTTTTGGCAACGATAAGTTAGTAGCTAGGTAATCTATGTCGGATAACAGGGGTTGTGTTCGGCCAGCATTAACGATCTGCTTGTGGATGAGTACCTAGGTGTGGTAACATTCCAAATAACTCATATCCAGATAAAAAAGCATTTTGAACTCCATTGGCACCACAGTCAATAGTTCAGTCGACTGTTCCGTTCATATGCACTGAAATTGACTACTCTGGGATTGACAAGGTAACACGACAACTTGGTCCAGGAAAAAAAACAAGGTTTTCGATAGCCTAGCTTTTGGACTGTTTAAATGATTTCTACGTGCGTAGACACACCACAATAGATGCTTATTAGCTGTGGCTGAAAATTCCTAGATAATTTTCTTTGAAATTAGAGTAATTTCTAGTGGGTCACATCTCACAATTCAAAATAACTTTGCCAAGTTCATTACCGTTGGAGATTTGTTCGAAGCTCGGGAATCGCCTTGTCTGCATATTTTGACTCAAAATTAATCTTCGATGTAAAACGAACTGATAAAGCAGGAGAAGCTTCTTCCAGTGCTGCTTCAAGAAGCCTAAGTGTTAGGCTACACTTCGATCCTTTCCATGATGGATTAACTACCATGGAAGGAGAAGAGGAGACGTGCGCACCAGAACGTGTATTGATAGCCAGTGTCTTGAGTCGTGCGCTCAAGGGGCTTTATTTGGTACGGGAACAAAGGAGCATGACCCAGACTTGGTTTGGCGACAGGGGAGTCCGACAACTGGGCTTTGGCTGTCTGGACAGCCCAGCTGGAGTCAGGCTTCATCATCGTGGAGGGTGAAATCTCCACTTCTGAGTTTCACCTAGATACATTCACTCACTTTGTGGAGAGGAGTGTGTGAATGAAAGAGCTTGCAGAATATGGCTAGCGAAATTCAGAAGTGGATAATTTATACACCATGAAGATAAATATGGAACCCAGTTAAGTCAGGTGATAAGTTTCAAAATAAAGCCTTTGAAGAAGCTTATACTACGTCAACGATAGAGGAATTTGCAGTTAAGCTTAGTTAATTCCATACAAATGATAAAAGTCATCCTCAACTACTTGGGGGAGCTCCTTAACTTATGAATTACCTGAAAACCATCAGCTCAAATCACGGCCCATAAAACTTTATGTGCCTCAAGTAATTCTTCTAGAGTACCTCCATGTTAGCAAAGTTATATTCAATTAAATTTATATTTTACTGTTCTCTTTGGGAAAACTTTGCCAGAATAAATTCTTTTTAACATAAATTAATGTTCAGCTCCTATTGACATTGTGAAATTCTCTTTCACTTTTGCGATGGTGGGATAAATTAATACATATTCCTATTTTTTTTCCTAAAATATATGTAATTATTTTTTTCATTTTAAAATCCACCATAATTGTAATTATCATTTACGGAATGATGTGGAGAAATTAATTTGTAATAATAATAACAACTCAGGCAGATCAGCCATTTGGGTAATGCTAGAATTCTGCATCAGCTAGTAACAGGGTCTCTCTCTCTCAGTAATGATGAAGGGAGGTTTCAGACAGTGATTGATGCGAAACGAGTAATATTCTTCCACATTAAATGCCGTAGCATTAGCCCATGCAAAGGGATCCGCCTTTTTTTGGGCATCAGTAATGCAGTCAGCAATTCTTTCGTCTCCTAGGGCTTTCTTAGAGGTATTAGCTGTGAACCAAGCTTTTGGGGAGGAAAACGACTCGCTCTAGTGCGTTGAAAAGGACATTGGACCAACACCCCACTCAGCAAGAATCAGGTAGCGGAAGATTTAAGAAAACCTAACTTTTATATCTTGACTTGACCTTTTATATCCGTAGCTACGCCATATTATGCATTACATGTGATTGCAATAAATCACACGATTCCAGAGATGAACGCGTAGTAACTGCAAAAGTATATTCATCAAAGTACGCGGAGGCATAACGTCGATTTAAACAACTGTACATCATATAGAGGTATTAATGGAAGGGGAATAAAATACGCGGCTTGTATTAACCACAAATTTTAGTTATAATTTTGCTTAGTTATAACAATTCATTCAGTTTGTTATGGATATCTCCTCCTTCAATTAGAATCAAAATTCTTTTGGAGAGCTGAATCAGTGCAAGCCACTGCGTCAGTTCTAAGCTTTTAAGCAAAAAAGGTAAGTAGCTATCTGAGTGTCTGAAATGGTATCCTTGTGCAAGAGACTAACGTAAATTGTCGACACACGGGTAGGAGCAATCAAAATCCGAAGCCTTTATTTGGAACACTTAATCGTTTCAAATAAATAGAAAATTTATTAAGCATTATGAAAATGCCTTTTTGTATTTTTAATCATCTTGTTTAAAAACACCGAATTCGGAACATTGTTTATATTTATCTATACGTTTGACGTCATAGAAGGCTAGTATGTCCTCTCCTCTTGTAAAACTGCCATGGATAGCTAATATTAGGTCATACAAGCAGTCCCATCCCAATTTAACTTTTTCTAACATTACTTTTGATGTTGAGATGAATTTAAACAAACCAAATTACGTTTTATGAAATGGTAAAAGTAGAATTTGCTTGATTAAAGCTGCCTTAACAAGAATGTAACAAAGAATCACGCCAGGAACATGTTTTTAGTACAAGAATGGATGATGGATTGCGAAATTCAGAAGTGGAGATTACCCCCTTCACGAAGATGAAGATCTTTGAGAAGCTTCTTGATGAAGCCCTTGGAAAAGCATATCCCACTCCATCATTTAAGGACTTGGCAGTATTATGCTTTCAAAACATAAAAGTGTTCAACATCTTCAGCCTTAAAAATTTGGAAAAGTGTCTGAACTTGGTAGAAAATTGATGCTTAATTAAATCTCGATTTGGAATCTAATTTTTTTAGAAAGACGACTTGTGATTAGTGACCAGAGAAAGATGGATTATCTTTTATCGAAATGTTGACAAAAGTAGTGGAGAGCGATTTCATAATGCAGGGAAACGTCCCACGTAACTTCATGCGACAAAGAGTTTTTATTCTTTTGGTCTGGTGAGATTGCCAATGACCAATCCAGGTTGAATTTTTTTACCAGCAAATGCTGAAACAATTAAGGCTCAAATCAAATGCCAGTAGTTAGGCTTTTGAATCCGGCTTTGACGAGAAAAAAACCAGCTCTAGTGAATAGGAAAGGGGTGATATTTTAGCAGAAAAATGCAGACACCACATAGTCTGAATCACGCCACAAAAGACCAAAGAAGGACTTGGGTGGGAGAGAATTCCTCATCCACCACCGTAGCCTCCCTACTAACTTGCTCTTTCTGACTACCAGACGTAACTTTTAGCCCACAAAATCACTTGTCAGAAGAAACGGCTTCTGCAACGCAGAAGTTGGAAACTGACATTTGTGAGTCGTTCCATTCGAAACCAAGAAAGACTTTTACAATAATGGTATGAATAAGCTTGTTAAAAGATGCAAGAAAGTCTTACATAATCACACATAATCGGTTATTAAACTCGCTAACATTTGATCACTTGTTTTACTAAATCGAAATTCAAACAGAACCTCTTTGAAGACCTGATTTTGACAACTAACTCTATTAATCACCAATTGAATTTAAAAAAATTAACTACCTGACTGGTTGTAGATGATTTAGAAACGAAACGTATTTATTTATTTACGTTATTTCGACGTTACTATTTAATTTATTTTTTCCTACATCCAACAAGTTAATATGGTATCAAACCAGTTTCTTTTGTCTTAGACATAGGCTTCATTGGAAGATAAAAAATGGTTTTATTCGTTTGGACGAGATTTATAAGGCCTACTTCTTGCTGTGATCACTACATCCCAATACCAATAAGAATTACAATTTTGTTGATGATTAATGTAGGATGAATATGCAAAAAATCCGCAATTGAAACCTTTTATAAAAATAAATGGACCCCATTACTATCGTCAATCATTGGTATAAACCACTAAAATAATATTTTCAAACGATTGGTCTCCTTAATTAAGTGCCGCTTAGCGTGTGGCAAAATTCATTAAAACCGTGAAAGAAGTATCAGTTTGATTTATAAAAAATAACCCTAAAATTAATTATGTCACTCAGCTTGTGAGGTTATTGCAAAAAACTACACCAGCGGTAGAGCATCAACACCTGAAATCACAGTGCGTCTACATAGTTTGGCGGATGATGAAAGTGGTCGACGTTAAGGTCATGCTTGGCCCCTTGGTAGTTGGTCGCTGGTCAAATAACCACCTACCTAAATGTCACTGGGTTAGTTGGGGTGTCTAAGAAAAATCGTGCCTATGATCGTGATATTCCAGGAGCGTATGGTAGTCTGAAACCTGGAATTTTCAGATACTTTAGCTATAGGATAGGAGCACACCAATGGATTTTCTATACTTGGATATTTCTCAAGCGTGCTGAAATGTCATATTGACTAATCGAGAAAAGTAAGTGTTAGCTGAACTACAAAACACAGAGCTTTATCGATTAGATTGCCATTAATAACCAATGTTTGCTACTATAAAACTGTCAAATTTAAGTTAGCTTAAGTATTTATAATTCCATACTATTTTTGTGAAAAAAGAAGATTGGAATTTCCCTCAGAAATGATTGAATTTTTCGCTTGAAACATCGATATATACAAATACATCTTTTATGCAGCATAAATTCACAATTTTCTCAACTAAAACTCAAAATTCAAGACTGAATATTTTACGCGCTAGTCAAGCAGGACACTGATCAACCGATTTACCATTTAGAAGGTAATAAATCTAAATTTCCTAGATTATTATTAAATGGTTATTATTAATTACCACGCTACTCTTAACATGGAATTGGCTTAAAGCGGGTGAGATACGGTGCAATTCCCTCCCTAAGACGTATTAATTATCCCTCATAGGCTAAACAGTCCCTTTCTACGAAAAAATGAAGATGAAACGTATGCACAAATGCCTCTAATTACAATCTCCTTAACAACAAGAGAAAAGTTGTAATTTTATGCATTAAAACCAAGGATGGCTGGATTGATTGGTTAATCGCTTGACCAATAATGCTTAGGATCAATAAAGGCGATCGATGCTGAGCTTCGAGTGTAAGCAGGAAATTAGGTGATGTCGTGTAAACCGCTGAATGATGCCGTGAGAATTGATACTTAATATGATCATATTACGATGAAACACTTTTTTATAAAATGAAGAAACTTAGTAAATTTGCAAAAGAAAATGTATTTATTTTAAATATCAAATACCTTTTCAAGCCTATGCGATATTGATTAAGGGTGAAAGTCTTGGCATTTGTCACAAAGATTATTTTAGGATCAAAAATAACAGGAAGAATTGTATAATCTCAAGGTCAGTTCAGAAAGCTATGCTGAATTGTATCTAAATTATCGATTATTTAATAAGCTGATTCAGCATGCCTTGGAGTGAGCATTTCTGATTCCGCAGATTATTGTATCCCTACTACTGTCAGCAATCGGGGTTTTTCAAGCAGCCTTTGAGGAGGGAATAAGACCCGCTCTAGTGGATGAAAAAGATGTTGTGTTTTATCAGGACAACACAACAAGAATAATCACGTCACAAAAGATTGAAAAACTTGGCTGGTTCCTACCTTGCTCCTTCTTAAGACTACTACTAGTTGCGTAGCTTACAAAATCTGTTTGCAGAGGTAACAGATCTTCCAACGCACTGGAAAGAGGTTGAAACTGACCTTTGTGAGTTCCTCAAATAATCTAAACGAAAAGATGGAGGTATTAATAAGCTACTTAATGGATGGAAGGCAAAGTGCACTATTAGTTGAATTCTTTAGTTAAATAAATGTTAAATTAGGTTATTTATGTTATTCGTTCACAATTCAGACGGAATGCATTGAGTGACCAAATATAGTAATGTGGTATTTGATTACTGCTGTTTTTTACTTTTCCTGGAATGTTTCCTCCACAGTGCTTCGCTGACGTGAGTTGGGTGCACGAGAGAGTTCGTTCATGCGACTTATACTTGGCTTCATCATATTTTACTTTTACTGGTCCATACTTTTGGTGATCTTATGTCTGGTGACAGTCACATGTCAGTGGTCAGAAATTTTCTTTCGAAAAGCTTCTGCAGATATGCGGGAATCGAGGTGAATAGATAAGGAATTTTATGAAAGAATATTCTAAAAGCATTAGATGAACATAAGCTGCAGTTATGGTGAGAATTTTAGGCACCTTAAAGTACTCTATTAAAAATAGCTGTAATGAAGTTAAAAACCAAGTTCGCGAGAAAATAAGCTGTTGAAATGCATGTTATTCTGTCAAAACCGCTAAAAGTCAAATTGAAACCTCAGAGACTCATTTTCTTACAATCCTAGAGAGAAAATTGCTTGGTACCAGAAAATAAACCGATTCTAGTTAACTGGCAAATTTAAATGAAATAATTAATCACTAAAATATATAAAAGCATAGATTAGACATAACATCTTAAGGTGACAATTTTGAAAATCTTTCAAAATACAAAATTATCTATGCCATTCGTTGTAGAAATTGAGGCTTCAAAATAAAATTTATTTTAAATATTTTAAGACAGCTAATTAAACAGTAAGAAAGAAAGCGATCGATTACTTTTAATAACGAAATCAATCTAGTTACAATACCAATCTACAATTAATTATTGCAATGGTCGAATTTTTGGCTTCTGTAGCAAAGAAAGAAAGATTTGTCCCTATTAAAATGCATTTTTAGGCCAAATTTTTCACAATTTCTTTAGCGAATTCTTACCACTAAAATCTTTTCTACTAATTAACCTAAAATCACTCATCTTGTTTAGGTTTACCATATACTTACCAACGTTCTAAGATTGAGAAAAAACGCTGAATGAAAATTTAGTCGAAGTTAGTAGTGTTTGAAAAAAAATCGATCAGTTTTCTATCGGTTGATTAGGTTGTAAGAATTTATTAAAATTCGACTTTATTTGATAATTATATATCTATCAATTTTTCGAGGTTTCGCAACGACATATTATCGATTGAATAAAACCTGTTTACCCATGGGTGCACTTTTAAGGAAAGCTTTATCGATTTTCCGATCCCAGATACGATTCTATTACTAAGCCTTCTTTTCTTGAGTTTAAAAAACCCATAGAGTTTTATTGACCGACAAATAAACATTTTAACCCAACATTTTTAGAAAAACGGTAATTTTAACAACACCATGGTTTCATCAAGTCATTTCTTTTATCTCAAATCCAGGAATTCACCAAACACGAACTCGCGACACTATGAGATGGGATTGAAGGGTTGTGGGAAAAGAAAAAGCATTCTCAGAAAGAAGAAAGTCAAACAAGTTCAGGCACACGCTCCACAGAGGGAAACCGAGGGTGATGCGAACTCACTCCCCCGAAAAATGGGTGGCTGGGTTTGAGGAGCAATAGATCAAACCGAGGATGGAGGGGAAGAGGGTGGTGTCATAGAGCTTCATTTTACAGTCCAATTGATCCTCCATTGTTTGAATAAATGCAGTCCGAAACACCACCACCAGTGGCGGTGGTGGTTAAGGAGGATCGATTATCGATTGAACATAGGGGAGAGAGAGAGAACGGAGGGATTTACTTCGAAACAGAGGTCGAGCGGGGAGAGGTGATAACTTAGCGACACAATAGAGTAATCTATCAACGCCATGGCTCGTACATGTGGATGTCCTTTTTCAGTGAGGCTATCAGCTTGTCCTTGTCTGACATCTCTTTCCGTAGTCGTTGGATCTCCTTCCGCTGTTCTAAGAAGGCCTCTAGCAGCTGGAAGAAAAGGTAACCCGATTTTACGTTAAATTTCAGCATTTATCAAATGTCTAACTTGCCAGGTCATGAAGTCATTCGTAACTTCGACATGCTGCCGGCAATGATCGAACACAGGTTACGCAGGAAAGCTATTTCAATCAGTTCTCGTCAGCCAATCGCGTAAGGTTTATTATTAATACATGGTCAAAGTATTTTTTCTGTTAAGGTCCACTTGGTGTTAACAAGCACTCGGTATTAAGACCTGAAAAATAATTTCAATTGCATTTTAACTATCGAAATGGGAAATTGATATATAAAATTAAAGTAGGTTTCTATTATGTACTAAGAAAATTATTTTTCAAATATCATACTGTTATAAGGTCTATTTATTTATCCTTTCTCTTGAAATGACCATGCTACTTGCATCGTTGTTTAAGTCATTGATAAGACTTGCATTCGTTTAATAAATGTTCGGAGTTATGACGCATTCTGCTTTGATCAGTGTTGTTCATGTTTAATTTATGTATTTATTAGAGCAAAATATCTAGAATTTTACTAATTACAAAGCCATTAATTGTGATGGAATAGATGAGTTCTAATTGTCAATTAGTAATGTAAGAATATTAGAACTAAACAGCGAGCCAATTATCTTTGAACATGGCAAAACTGTCAGGTGAATTCATTGGGGGACTTTGTCCGTCGCTAAAACTTGGTTAAGTGGGTGCCTCAAGTGATTTACGGGCTTGAACAAATTTGCATAAACGAGGCAATTACCGAAAACAGGAAATTGTGCACTACGTGTTTTGCCTAACACGTACATCGGTTTTAGAGGACAATAAAGCCTTGACAAGTAGAACCAGCTGTGGCTATCCAATTATGGTGCCTTGGTGCACCCATGTCTGGATTACGCCGGTCGAAGAGCCGGCGCATCTCTGAAGCCACAAATTTTTGTGTATAAATCTACGATCTAGTTAAGGACCCAGTTTATAATTTGCTGAATGGTCGGGCTATGCCAAAGATTATGCCTTATTTTGAGTAAATGAAACATGTGAGTAAGTATTGCACTCAAGCTTAACTTTCTTTCCATCCTTTAATAGTATTAATGCAACATTCTTTTGGTTTTGATGAGAACAATTCACAAATGTCACCTTTAATCTCTCCATTGTGTAGCGAAAGCTTCTGTTTATTACAAGTGATCTTGTAAGCTACTACGATACAAATCGTGGAGACTAACGTGGATGAGAAAACTTCTCCTAACAGATTTCTTCGATACTTTCCAGATACTTTCGGGTAAACAGGGTTTCCATAAAATTTTAATAAACTGTAAATTAATATTCGAGGTTAATGGACGCTTTAACTTTCCCTATAAATTTCATTCAACTTAAACAGTTACATTTGGAATAGAATTTATGGGGTGACCTAGTATGTGCACCACCACCATTAAATAAATCTTAATTGGCCAGAAACCAATTCGAGAGGTTTTGTTAGTAAGCTATTGCCAACGCAACGATGCTCTAATCCCTCCAAACATGAGGCCATAACAGCTCAAAATAAGATACAGTGGTTGCCTCTCAACCAGTCATGCTAACTTTCAAGGGGAAACGAACTCTAATCGAGCGCAACTTAGACCGACTTCTACGTTCTACGTCATGCCGCACTTACCTTTTGATAGTCCTGAGGCAGATTCACAATCTGCTCGCCTTTCCGTGCAGCAGGGAAGGCCTGCGTTCGCACACACACAAAGATAGACACAGAAATCACTCGATTGTGAGGCTTTTTTGTTTAAATTCACAGGCAAGTGGAAAAGAGGACACTTTGAGTTCAGGCAGGGCAGGCGATGACATGCAGTTTCATGCGGTAACTCGCCCGTGCTCTTACAGAATTCGGGGGATTCCTCCGGTTATCCGATTCGTAGTCTCCACGCCGCATTGTGGAGTACTATTAAAGGCATTTAAAGCAATTCATTTAACTTTATTCTGGTCTATGAGTTAGACATTAGGTAGGCCTGCGTACTCCCACGCAGAGCCAATGTGAAGTTCATGTTCATTCTCGATTTAAATGCCACGGTTACCGGTTTGAATGCCAAATCCTAAAGATCACATACAAAAGGAATAGTGGGTTTATTTTGCTACTCTCGCTAAATGCTAGCACTTGGCTTCAAAAGCCAGCATTTTTGATAATATTTACAACATTTCAAATAAATAATTAAACAAATTTTTAAATAAAAAATTTCATTAAGTGCAAATGCTGCTTTAAGTTGAAACATTAAATCATATTTCATAAATTATTAAATATATTTTGTAATTATGATTAAGATTAATTACTTAATTATTAGCTATCGTAATTTGAATTTACAGTTATCATGGAATTAAATTTGAAAAATTGTGGTTGCAATCGTACCCCTCGTTCGTAAGAGTCCGTGTTGAAATCACCGGAGTTAGTGCTGTTGGCATGCTGATATCCTCCATTCTGATTGGCTGGTCTGCCGTAGCCGTTGAGGTGAGCCGAGGATGCGGACTGGGAGCGGTTGTAGGTGCCGCCGTTGAAGAGCTCGGAGTTCACTGGGCGCGCGACTGACCTTGACACGTGCTGGGAGGACCCAGAGGTGCGGTGGAGGGTGGTGGTGCTGTTGTGCGCCGAGTTGTTGTTCTTCAGGGTCATCTCCTCGACTTGCCGGATGATCTCCCGTACCGAAGGCAGAACCTGGTTCTCATCGTCCTCACTCTGATTGGTTGGAAACATTTTTTACATAATTATAGGGTGATATTTATTATCAAGCTCAGCTTAACGTCATCCGGTCCCATTTTCGTCATCGTGGAGCAAGAAATCTCCAATTCCAATGAATTTCGCAAATCACCATCGAATGCAAGATCTTTCATTCACACATGCCTCTCTATCAACTTGGTGAATCTTTCTAGATGTCTTGTCGGCTATTGATTCACGAGTACTTCTAGCAGGGTTTTATTCAAGCAAATGTTTATTTTAATTGTTCGATAAAACAAATTTGATCATTTTAAATGATAAAGTGAATGTTCATTCCTATTAGATATTTAAAAAATTCCCTTCAAATTTCGTTAGGATCAAAAGGGAGTTTGAATTTAAATGGTACTTTTAGAATGACCTGATCGCGTTGCACACCTACCAGACATGATTAGAGCACCGAATGTACAATTTTAGGTTCAAACGTTTAATTTAATTTGGCCTTTTTTTCAAACAAAACAGGCGGGATTGCGAAAAATCAATTTCCCACGTTAACTAGCAAGTATTTCATCCAAAATTTATTTTGCATAAATTCCGTGGTTTAACATGGATAGGCACCTTTAAAATTCCTCTCGTTTACGAATGCTATATAACATTTTAAATCACAAGCATTCGAAAAAACTGTTCGCTTATTCACACCTTTTAAAATTTAGTTTTCGAAATTCATGTGATGTTAGATATTTTTAGTCCAGCTAGTATTTGACTTAAAAAAACAATTTCCTTTTAAACCAACTCTTGAAGCTTTCGTTATTGTGAAAAGTCCCTTATTGCTTAGACAGTATAACCAACCCGTTTTCAGGATCGTTAAAGCGATCGAGTTATGAAGTTCCACGCGTCAGTATTCGGTAATTCCTCCTCACTATCACCCATCTAGAAGGAAAATCGATAACGTTTGTTGGATATTACTAAACTTTTCAGTATCCAGAAGGGGTTCACATCCCCTCAGTGCCCTGAGGAGAATTCATCGCCTCAAATCCTATTATCATTGTATTCAGCGGATCTCCTCAAGTTTTAGAGAAGTATTATATGACTATGAGGATATTGATATCCGGTAGTCTATTCAGTGGAAACAGCCAATATTTTGGCATCATAATTTCGAAAAGGTTAGAAAAAAACAATCAAAACTTGAAATACTTCAGTGTTTTCAATGTTTCTACTTGAAATAACTGTTTTAAAGATATTTAAAAACATGTTACAGGCTATTAAAGAGGCACTCGTATGGCAGGCTATTGCTAGTGTGAAAGAAACTGCCCACTTAATACTTTGCGTTTCAAGAGGTGCTGTCTCCTTTTGAGAAGGGACAGCGTCATCCTCAGCAAAGTACAGGTCCGGCCTAATTGTTGGAGAGGATTGCAATCACTGCAGAACTCAGCTCTGGAAACCTACAGAACTCAGTTTCCACAAAAACTAGTCGCCGTCGGGAGTTGCACAAATCAGGACTGCACCACGGAAGAGCCTCATCTTTCAGGATGACAATGGCACCTGGTCACCACATTTCCCAGACCGCCTCAACCTCATTATTGGGGAACATTTATGGTCATCGATTTGAAAGATCCGGGTAAGAAGTCGATTTCCACCGCCACCATCATCGTCTCTAAAAAAACTGGGCGAAGATGTTTTAACTGCTGAAGAAGAATGGGGGGGGGGGGTTAAAATTCCCGTGGAACCAACCATTCACAATTTGTATTAATCAATACCTCGGGGAGAATTGAGACTGTGAGTGCCGCGAAAGCATATTCTGATGGTGATTCTTCACGATGCTCCCACTATATTGTCTAGCCCCAGAATATAGCATCGAAAAGCGATCTCTAAAACTGACCTGAGGTCCATCAACAGACGAGGAGGCGTTGGAAGGTCTGTTAACCGCCGCGGCGTTTTGAGGAAGGATGACATGTTGGGAGCGGATTCGGTCGTCGCCTCCGGCACCTCCGGAGGTCATTCTGTAGGCCTGTCGGGGACTACCCACCGCGTCATTAGTGGGACTGGTCTGTTCGCTGCGACTGCGGACCTGGATCTTCACCGTTCCAGCCTTCCTGCCCGATACATAAAACTGTGGCAATATTTGGCCTTGCGGCTGCTACAAGAAATAAAATTTAACATTTATTTATTTTAAATTTTCTTATGTTTGAAATCTAAATATTTATTAATTTATTCTTTAATTTTTTGTTTATGAAACCCGATACATTTAAACTGTAGATCAATTTAGCCCACTACACTCCTGAACAAAATTGCACAAAATTTATTTTACTACTTCGATAGTAAACCAACAGTATAAGACCTGAAAGTGAAGAAATTGTGGTTTGTGTTGAAGATATTTTACTTTTCTCTGTTTTTAAAATGAAGATTGACCAACTGTCGAGGATGACATGGCCCAGACACCCACAACAACTGACCTAATTGGACACATGTCCCGAACCAACAAGGCATGCCTTGCCAACAACTGATTGACACCAGATCCGAACTTTACATATCTTTGAACTAAAACATGGCTTGTTGTCTTGATAGGTAGAAGCAAAAACAAGATCGAACAGTGCAAACCACTGAAAAAGTAAAATTTTGCTGTGCGGAAAAAAAGGGGAACTATCAACATGTTTAAGATTAATTATCGAGAATTTGAAGTCTTTATCAGTATCCAAGCATTTTGGAAAAAAAATAATTCTTAAGAAACTAGACTGAAAGTAAGTATTTCTAATTATATGAGTCCTTATTGAAAACCATTTAAAATTGAGAGAATGAAAAGCAGCCTCATGGATGTGAGAAAAGCCCCACAGGATCTTCAAGAAATGTTTTGAATTTTCCTTTCGAAAATAATTCTCAAAAACCGAATGATTAATATAACCCCTAAGTGATACAAAAATGTGGATATGCTACAGATTTGCAGTTATTGAGGGATTTAAGCTAGGTGCACTTACGCTCTCCAACAAAACAGGACCGTCTAAAGTTCAGAGAATCGAAAAAGCTGCAAAGTGTGTGACATTTGTCTGGTTTGCTCTGGGGGAAGGTGCATGTGTGGCACAACTCTAACGATTTGCCAGCCGCAGCACACACAAACCCACACACCTTTTTGGTCTCCGATTGGCCCCATGCGCTTTTTACTAGTTGTCTTTGTGATACCGCAGAAATAAGGCAACGCAAGGTTGCGGAAGCTCTACATAGGTTTCTTTTCCACGTCCTATTTTAACCAAAAACGTACAGACCTTCCTTTTGTGGAAAAGAGGACGTCTTTCTGTCATAGCTTAACAGCTAACTCTGTCGTAAGAACTGGATGAGGATATGAGTTCTCTGTAGCATTATTTTTACTCAACTGATTATCAACTGCTTAAAATGTTATTTTCGAAAAAAACTATCTGATAACAATATATTGGGGAAAATAAAGTGATGGAGCTTATTTTGATCTTATTTATATATGAAAAAATCGAGTTAACTAATAGGTGCAAAGAAAGTATTTAGTTAATGGAACTTAAAAATTGCATACTATTGGTAAGAAATCCAAAACAACAATTTATACAGATGAAATTAACACAAAATGATGCACTAGATAGATTAAATAAACTTTCATTGGTTGCTTCAATTTAAACAAATTTGATGGCTGGTTAGAGAATAAACACCAAAAAAATGGTTTATTTAATAAATTTATCAGCTAGAGAAAAAGACCAATTTAATTGGGGGAAAATATATAACATACAAAATAAGTAAATTGTTGTTTAAATTAACACCAACCTGGTTCTTCTCCTCCAAGTAGGTCATATCAAGGGCGTTATCGGATGGATATCTCTTTTGGTTTGTTCCGTAGAGTGTCTGCAGTCGACGGAAGCTCGGACCTAAATATAAAAAAGAATTTTCAGGAAACTATAGTAGCTTTGAGTCATCGGAAAAAGGCGGACGCGATTATTACTGACGATAGTCGTGGGAAAATAAAGGAATGCCTGTTTCTTAGTGGGAAAAGGAGCACGATTGTTCCAGTCCAACCGGGGGTCCAACAACTGTTTCAACCGAAAGGAGCCACTAATAAATGTCGGACAATGCCTCTGGGAAGAGGTCTAAGCCATCCTCCAAATGGAATGCTAGGGACCTGAACATTTATTATTTCTTTTTAAAGTGACATACACTACAACTATCTTCCGGAGAATAGTGGTATTATCTCAGCAATTATGCCACTTATAGTTAATTAAAGGATAATTTTTCTGGAATAACTTTATCGCATCACTGATTCAAAAAGCATTATTTTTAGTATAAAATTTAATCATGAAATACTCAGACATCTTTGAATATTATGTCTAATTATAAAATGAATTAAATCAAATAGATTGATTTAGATAAACAAGGAATGATTTAAAATAGGGATATCAATCGTATTTTTAAAAACACGTTCTTAATTATAATAGTGTTTAAATTGCTTTGTTAAATCTTAAATAATGTGTCTATATATATATGAAAATCACGGTAATTTTTAGATAAACTAAGACCTGTGATTAATAATATAATTTATTAATAAAAACAAACTTAAACTAGATTTAGAACGTTAGGAAGTAATTGAAATAGTAAACGAACCTCCAGCTCGCATCGTCCCATTTGTATCCAGCCTCACCGTAGATGCCGTATTGATCGTTCGGACCGAAGACTCCAACGTCGCCGTCGTCGTCGTAGGAAGCGTCAAATCCGACTGGTGATGCGGTCTAGACGCCAGAGTTGTTGACAACGTCACCGCAGTGGCCGTTCTCCTGTGATACACCGGCGGCGAGACGTAATCCACTGTCCCGTTTCCATTGGTGTTGTTGCTGATTTTGTTGTTGGTGGTGGATGCCTTCAGAATCGGCCGCTTATTCCTCGACCGCTCCGAGTTCTGGAAGCGTCCCTGTAGTTCCTCGATGACCGAGGTGGGACTGGCTTGCCCGGTGGATCTGGCAAGTCCTCTTACTCCTGTAGGACTGGTCATAGCTGAGAAGGAGTACTCTCCCCTGGGACGTGCCGTCGTCATGTTACCTCGGTAGTCCACAATCTTTTCAGGGGAGAAAAGAACCCAGGTAGGATCACACCAGCAAATTCTCCACGCGAATGAAAGACTAGGTGTGCGTGTGTGTACACGCCTACGATGCGTAACCGTGTGCGTCTACGCGCATGGAAATCGATCATTTGGGTGCTTGTTCTGGTTGGTCGAGCCGTGGGGAGAGGGGAACAGGGGTGTGTATTCCCGGCACAAGGCGATGCGTCATCATTGTGCACGGAAAAGTGGTCGAAAAGACGACCAGGACTACAACTTTTCTTGGCCAGTCAAACAATTCCAAAAGGCGCAGCTTTTTAACCCAGCGCGCACACGCAAAACAGCCGTTTTCTTGTGCTTATTTAAAGCCCTGTTTGACAGAATTTTAACGAGTTTCTTGCAGAAGGAAGCTGGCACAAACTAGGCACAAAAGTAAGCCCTAGGATGTGAATTGAACTAACTGCTGGTAGAAAGGAAAAGAAGGTTGTATAGCCTTTAAGAATCATCTCATTTTATTTGCTTCTTATGCCAACACGCAGCGAAGTGGACCGATTCTTTTTCCAGAACTGAACAGACTTTTCTGCTAGAAGCCAATGTTAAATCATTTGGTTAGTGGAAGGTCAGCAGCTTTCATTTGCATCTGGAAATAATCCAGAGTGTCCTGAAAAGTGCCAAAAGTCATAAAATTGATGGGTCATGCACTCTCTCCCTGCTTGGCGGTTAGGGCTCGTTTAACACCTTGTGGAAATTACCAACGGAAAATAAGTCTAAGGTGAATGGCAAGCAGATAATATCTTGAAGGATGGGTTTCCAAATGCAATTTGAAATTTCAGTGAAAAAACAATGGTGTCGGACCGTTTTGAAATAAACATGCAATTTAGAAAAAAAGGAAATTCAAAATTATTATTTTATAGTTGTTTTATTTAACGGGAAATCCGCATTTACATCTGATTTAACACTATTTTATAAGCAGTCAAATGTGTTCCCTACACCAAGCGCTTATAACACTTTTAGGAAAAGCCGGAAGACTAAATATGTACTTTTAAAAGAATTTGACCATTTTAATAGTTTGAAAATGTGTCAGCTTAGATTTAAATTTTCACGCTTAATACCATTGCGAAGTCTGCGATTACTGAAAGTGTTTTTTTTTGTAATTAATGCCAGTATTTGTATTGCAAATCCGAATTAATGCAATTTAACAATAAAGTCACTTAAAAGTGTTCTTGAAGAAAACTTCTCGATTTCTAGTTAATAAAAACTATATCCATAGTGCATTACTCTTAACAAAAAGGAACAAAAACTAATACCTTTTTTTTCACCTACAGTTAGAGTGGTCATCGACAAACCTACAACCATTAGTGCCTTCACATTTTTTGTACATTAGCTGAAAGTGTTTGGGTGAATCATTACACTTGTGCCTGTCCAATCCAAATTTTTAAATCTCGCGAAATCTCTGAATCATTCCGGATTCATAGAAGTTGCTAATTTACCTCAATCATATTTTGCCTCAGTAAATAGGTTACTCACGGATTAGTCGAATTGATGAGCTATGCTTTTACAGGCAATGCATTTTAACTAGTCCAAGGATAGTCTAGCAAGTTCATGTCCCAGAATCCTTATTTGATTATACTTCAAGAAACAGGCTTTGTTTAATTGAATACGAAGAGGAGGTAGATGAGGAATTTTCTCCCATTAGAGTCCTTCCGTCTTCTGTGGTGTGATTCTTGTTGTGTGTGAGGGAGTCGTGCAGTATCCTGATGAGACATCTCCAAGTCCACTAGGACAGGTAAAACACCGCTTTGCTGACAGTAAATTTACCATTATTTGTTGCTAAATTAGATGGGTAAACTTCAAAGGGGATCATCCTTTAGCGATCACATCAGAGTGGTTGAAAAAGAACATTCTCCCCATGAATTGAAACAAGAATGGAGAGGAGAGTCGGTGCTAACTTGAGATTCTTTTCGGACAATTCATGGGTATGAGCCCTATTCCAAGTTTAGAGAGATTAATTTGCACCTACCCGTTCGTTGTACTCCGAGCGCGTCATGCAGTTGCTTTTGCTGTCGCGCAAGGGAATGCAGGCGGTTCCGGATGGCGTGACCTTGGCGTCGGCTCGCCGCCTTCCAAGTGTGTTCGAGGCCGTGGGTTTTTGAGCGTAGTACGAGGTCTAAGTAGTAAGATTGAAAAAAATGGACTTAACGATCTAGATAATGTAAAAAAGACCGGATTGAAAGGGTGAATAGGTCGGCTGCCTTACCCGTCGGCTTTCTGTGTGCCTACTTAAGAATCGGTAGCATAGCATTGTGTTTAGATTGTATTAATTGGCTTGAATAAGGGGCATAGGAAGAGTATACTGCTTTGAGACGATATATTGATTAACTTGCTACCATCTTAAGTTTCCACGTACCTTTAATCATTTGAAATTGATTAGATTTAAAGCATTTTATTTTGCCCCTTTATAGAGAAATATATTCTATTATTGATTGAATCGATAACAAGGGAACTTGACATTTTTATTCTTCATAAAATGAAATGATATCCAGAGGAAGATATATAAATATCAGCATATCTAAATGTACCAGTATGATTTCATACTGAGCACTTTTTCTACACTAGATGATACCTATCAGCAAAAACATAACTATTTGCACATCTGCAGGAACAGCGTCTATTTTTAGCCGAGCAATATTTTAAATATCTGCCGAGTTCGGACGAATAGTGGAAACTCCTTAAAAATCAACAAAATTTGTTTTAATGTGGTGTGGTTTCACTTTTGCGGCAATGGCAGCCTCATTCCTCTGAGGTATTGATTCATACAAATTCTAGCTGCCTTATGGATTGATGCTGCGTTATCATCTTCAGGGGAGGCGGGGCGTTTCACAGCAGAAACAGTTCTTGAAAAACCAAAGGATGAGAAACTTGGCTGTTAATTCTTGCTACATCAGGGGAAAATCATTATACTGGTGGATTTTTAAGAAATAGCACCCCAGATTAACGTCATTGAACTCCGCCATGTTCTACATTTGGGCGAAGGCAGCGATCTGGATTAAATGCTTCCTCTCTCTTCTGTCTGGGTTGTAGGAGGTCGGAACTAAGACAAACGACGACGGTTCGTTTTCAGGGGACAGTTCATTACTGGAGGCTTCTACAGCAGTCTAAAGGCTTTGAAACATTTGTGTTTGAGAGAAGAGGTTTTCTATTTGCAGCTCTTCCATTGAGGAACAGCACAGTGTCCATTGAAAAGCTCTGCAGTGATTTTAAGAGCCGTGGTTTTGCGGTCTTCCGTAAGGATTCCAACGGTCTCTCAGTCAGCAACGTCGACTTTCAGTTAGATTTGTGTCTTCCTGCCATACGAGCACCACCAGGTCGGCCATTTTAGTATTTATATAAACAATTTATTAACAAAATTATTAAACAAAACCGGTAAAATATTTAATGTTTTAGTTGTTCATAAATGTTCAAAGATCAATATTTTGTCCATCCCCTATAAAAGATCCGGAGTATTAGTTCTCTCACCAAATCAATGTAAATAAACATCACATTCACCCACCAATTCATCAAGGTAGAGCGGGGTTTTGTGGGCATGTGACTTGAAGCTGAAGGACGATTCTTTCATGACTGCCTCTTTGATGCGATTGGACTGATAGTCCTCTAGAAGACGTCGCTTTATCGTTTCAGCGTCGCTGCTCAGTCCCGGTTGCTGGACACCATCGACGAACATCTGGAAGGTGCCTCGTGAATCACGGCGGGGAAGCGTTGAGCTGTTCACGGTCTGGTTCTTGGAGTTCCGCGGCTGGATCTGGGCCATCTCCGAAAGTTGAGAGTACTTGAGACACAAAAAATGGTGTTTATTTCAATGATATATTTGTTTAAATTGCCAACCATACTGCATTTCATGGAATTCTTGACTAACAAACTAAATGTCTGAAACATCTTACACTTGAGGTTAATTGAACATTTTCGCTTTAAAATGCATAAAACTCTATACAGCGACATTTGTATCTGAACAGTTATACTTAATATGGCAATTGCATTCTCCTCAAAGTGTATTTTACAATAATTTTTATTGATTCTTATCAATTATACGAGGTTTCAAATCAATAAGCGAAAACAGGGACTTGGGGAGTTAATGATAGATCTGCAAATTATCTTATTGAAGTTGTATTACTTTTAACCAAAGATTTTAAAAAGTGAAATAAAATTCTCCTTTTTTGAATTTTGTGACAATAATATGTCTTAAGCGCAATATACTTTTATCGTTTCTTTTAAGTTCTTATAAAAATCAAGCACTGTTTGGGCTGTGTAGCTATTTACAATAACATCTTTAGTATGAAAAAATGATACCACAAACTTTGTTCTCAAAGAGGGACAATATAATTTAATTTACAAATATTAATATAATTCATAGGGACAACAGTTATATTTACATTCGTGTTTATAATTTATAAATAATATGGCGAGGCAAAATTTGGAAGAACTCTTTGTTATCTTGGCAAATAAATAGAAAATCCATTTCAAATTCTATCCATGCTTAAACAACTTCAATAGATGGATACAGTAGTTCTAAGATGCGCTCAAAATCACAAGTTACTTTAATGTAAGTGCCGCGGTGACCTTCATTTTTATTTTATATTATACATCTCGCTAGTTTGTTCTAGTATATCAATATTTTTAGGTAATTAATTACTCAAAATTTGAAAATTTCGTTTATCAGAAACAGTTTGAAAAATAGTATCAGTCCTCCCAAACATTTGGCAGAATGACACGCATCTAATGACTTGCATCTAATTTCAAATATCGATTTCCCATATTGATGTCTGTGATAAAGTAATTCGTACTTATGCTGGTGAAATTCACTCTACTGCTCGCATTAGCTGCGTTCTCTTTGGCGTCGTCAGATTTCGATAGCCTGATCCAAGACCTTCATAATCGAGATGTGGCTGTATTTGACGAACTAGTCAAAATTTATGGAGATATATCGGATTTGGACACCGATCCCGACCTCTTTGTACCACCACCTTCACTGCCGCACGGATACATGTGTTTCTTGTGCTTCGACTGCGACTACGAGTCTCCTTGGAGAGAATCGGCTGCGGTCTGCACGGAGTGCATTGTAAGAAGTTGATGATTTTACCAGACCTTCTCATAAGTTCTGTCCGAGAGTTAAATATACAGAACGAAAGGTCAAATGTTACATTTAATTAAGGATCCAATCACTGATACACTTTCCATGAACTTTTATTTAAATCCTTATAGTTTTGATTTTTAAAAGAACTCAAAAAAGCCTGTTCCAAACTCATCCGGCGGACTTGTATAAGCCGTTTCTTCTAAATGATTTGGTAAGCTACGAAACACCTAGTATTCAGAAGTTTGGAGTCCCAATAGCATGTCGTTTACCCTCTAAGCCGGGTTCAAACGCCCTTAATGACGTTCAGTTAGAAGGTAATATTTCAAAGTGAATGATAGGGAACGAAGCATTTTTCAAAGAATTTCCCTTTTTGGCTGTGGTTGTGGCTGCGGCTCTACCACCATTAACGGTGCTTAAAAGTCAATTTTAGGGCGTTGGCAGTCACAGGTCTGCTAGCCAAAAGGTTGAAACTTGCACACTTCCATGTTTACAGGGTTGTAATCAAGGAAGTTTTGATCTTATTGTTCCGCACAACGAAAGTTAATGAGTGAAAATTAACTTAAATAAGAAAAATAATGCTCAGTTCCACTAGGCATTCAATTTTCGTTCATTATAAGGATCACAATTCAAACGGAACTTATGAGATGGCCTGGTATATTTTTCCTATTTTTGTAATATATTTTAAAGAACTTTATTTTCGATAAATAATATGTTGTGTTTGTTTTAAACCATTTGAAGCGGTCTTTCAAATGGCAATTCACGTATATCCTCCAAAATTCAGGAATTTATCAAGATTAGATGTAAAAAATGACTTCATAACTGGAAATATAGTTAGTAGAAATCTTATCACCAATAATTCAAACTGCGAAAGTTAACTAGGTGGTTTAAATGCCGCTTTTTGTAAGTTTTAGATAACGAAAGAGAGAGACGGTCGAACCTTTAGGGATTGCAATGACGAAAAGGAAACGAAATGCAAATATGACACACTGGACGACGTGGAGTGCTCAAGAGTTGATTTTGAAGAAAGAGGTCGCGGTGTTGTCAACTCTGTATCCTATATTCTCATCTTAGTATCTTTAATATTTTCTCTTTGCTCATAGCGACACATAATTAAATGCATTTACACCACTTACTTTTTTCTTATTGACGGTTAATCAAAATGTAGCTTTAAGTCGTCCAATATTTTAATAGAAAAAAAAATTTAGATGGAGTGTCGTGTCATACGTGTAGCCGTTAGGATCTGATCATTCAAAAATTGTAGAACCGCTACTTAAATAAAAATGGTAGTGCGATTTCCATCGGAATCGTTATGAACTTTACTGTTTTGTTGCTTACCATATTTCCCGCCGTAGTCGCTATGTTCGATGATTGGTTGACGGCGTTTGGCCGCGAAATTCTACTGAATAAATAAAGCATAAGTTAAAAGGACAAATATTTAATTATGTTACTGTCTCATTTGCAAAGAATGTGCCTATTTATGTTACTAGGCGGGAAAATTTTCATTTAGCTATATGAAAATGGCATGTATTTTTGGGCAAAAAGGCCCTGGCATTAATCTTAAACTAAATCATATATTTAATTTACTTTTTTTAAATTATATTGCAAATTAACACTGCAAAATATTGGTTTTTAAATAGTGGTCTGTTTTCACCCATGAAATTTCCGTTTATTATTTAAATTATTTGACCTCGACTTTAAATTAAGGTTAACCTGGCATTTGACGAAATAATACATATATTAGAAATTGCAATTCCCAAAAAGTAGTTTAATAAATATTTAAATACGAGATTATGAGTTTATTTCAACTACATATACTACTTTCGGCATTTTGTTAGTTTTGACTAAAAATTAAATTTTGCGTTATGATGAAATTGCGCATTTATAAAGGCGACTTTTCACCGTTTTTCTTTCTCGTTGTTTTACTTTTTTCTACATAAATTTGTCCATAAAACCGCTGACTAAACCATTTTAATCCCAATAAGTCACTAGTTCAAAGTTCAGAAGGACGATGCTCCGTTTGGGAGCACAATAACATTTTCTTGGGCAAATTAACACCCTTGGATTTACATAAAACGTCTTCTTGCTCCCCTAGATTAACTTTAAGGGCTTTGATCATAACAAATTATCGGTATATTAAAGATTAAAAACTCTATTTTTAGGAGCTCTTAAATCCAATAACCGAGTGAAAATCCCACCGACTCCCCTAAGGAATCTACAATGACTTCTTCAATGGATCAGCTTACCTCCTTGAAGCCGGTTGGATGGGAGCTTCTCTAGCAATTCCAGTGGGGGTCACCTCGGAGGGTCTTTCGTGTCGCGGACTCAGGGTTGAGGCTGGGGATTGGTAGGAACTGGCTGAGTTCCCGTAGTCAGTCATGGCGAAGATCGTGTTCTGGTTGAGATAGCTGTGCTCAGAGGCACTTCGCATGTGCCAGTTTGAGTCCATCTCTATGGGACCTCGGGTGTCATAGCGCACCTTTGAAAATTCAAACATAAACCGACATCTTAAAGGAACTGCGTCATGTCTAGACACTCACTGAGGTTCAGTGCTGTGGGGAACTACACCTCAGCAGCGATTTAATTCCCTCGCCTTCTACTAGTAGACACTCAAGGGTATCCTAGTATCCACTCCGCCACAGCACCTAATGAGCCACGTGTTGGAGGACCTTTCCGAGTCACAAATTCAATTGGTGATTGACACACTCTCTTGGTATCTCAGAGTTCTTGCGTGGAGAGCAGCCATGACACCAAGGCCTAGGCCAACTCACTCAAAGGCATTTGACTCCGCGAATAAAACAGCCCCGTGCGATCCTCTTAGCCGTGTTAACCGTGGAAGCCAGCTTTTTGTTATTTGGGCGTTTAACTAAGTTTACTTACACAAGAATGAAGGACTGAGAGGACGTAAATGATGTTAACTTTGTGACCTTGTCCCAAAAATAGAAATTCCTTTGTATATTCCGAAATGAATTTATAGAAACACTTGAGACAATAAAAAAGTCATTTTGGTAGAGGGAATGCGTTTAAAAAATGTAGAATTTCACATTCCGTAGGTCATTAGAATTGTTTTCATTTATAGAGTACTGGTTTATAGCAGATCAGGAAGTTAAAGGAGAGATGAAGCACGGTTGATATTGCATCTAATTCCACTAACCAATGAGTTAACAAGAGAGGTTACAAAGACGTTAAGTGCTTGCTGCTGAACAATATGTCCTCTACCTTTTTTGCTTTTAATGAGCGAAAAATAAAGAAGGACATTTTTGGCATGCGGTCTGGGTGTACTAGCAGTAGGACTAAACGCCATTTACTTGATTACTGCCACTTTATGAATAGACTTTAGTCTGGACGCTTTTACTCGTATACCTTTACCAAATGAACAAAATCAAAAAAAATGCAAATTCTTTACTATTATTGCTACTTCAGCGGAGAAGATAAATTTGTGTTAATTTTACAATTTGAAAACTAAGTAAAATTTGCAATTTTTTAATGTTTGTAAGTTAGTTAAGGCTTCTTTTTATTGAAATGTGCGAGTCGTTTGAAGATGAAGTATTTCACTTTCAAAATTCCATTTTAGCGTTCAAAATAGTCTCAAATAAAATTAGCACATGTCATCCATGTTATTTCAGGAGTAATCGTGGAAACTCCCGTTATTTTGAGAGAGAACCTTTATTTAGTTACGCAGAAATTGCGGCATCTGTGTACATTTTGCAAAATAAAAACCAAACCGTATGTATAATCTGTTACATTTTACGAATTTGTGAAGGTTGAGATTTTTACTAATGAAAAATAAGTAATGAATAAGCAAATAAAAAATAAAACCCCCATCAATTCGCAACCGGACTTTGCTCTTTACTTTAAGAACCTACTTATGAATATAAAAAACAAACTTTCGTTACAATTTATCCAAAAACTTTTTACCATATAAGAATCCAAAGCAAAAAAGCTTTTTTACTTTAAAACTGGTAAATTATGCATATGAATGGGTCTGGAAATCACCCCTGTTGATTAAAAATTGTGTCAAATTTGAAAAAAAGCATTGATTAATTTCGGCTGTTAACGTTTCTGGAGTAGGATATACATTTTGGATTTTCACTGAAGCATTTACTTCAGATTTTCAGTAATTTTGCTTTGATTTGCACAAGATTAAATTATCTACATACATCGAAATCAACGTCTAGTTTATTAAGCGATTAAATGAACTCAGTCTTATGGGTCTCTTTCATAACCATTGTCGGAACCATCATAAAGTGATTTTTGGAGATTGAGTTACCTGTTTAATGGGGGATCTGGTGGACGATCGATCGGGGGTGGGTTTTATGAAAGATAACGAGGAATTGATCGATCGCTGGGGCGTGGAGTATCCACTGGTTGAGTTGAGTCGCATTGGACTCATGGGGCTGCTGTAGTAACCGTTGGCACCGTTGCTACCTCCACCAAACGATGTGACGTAGCCACCTCGTATATTTCTCTGCATTTTCTAGACAAGAAAATGGAAAAAATTAATTATTTATGGCTTAGTTTTTGATAACAACAGTTGATCAAATTACCACTCATTTTGCAATATATATATATATACATATAACATCTATTGCTGCAAGTAATTTTTAATAAAAACTGATCTTATAATCACATTTATAAACGAAAACTAAAATGACGTTTCGAAATTATTATGATTCATCTGAAGGAAATTTAACAATCTGATTTTTCGCATCTATCTCTCGATGAGTCATTTGCAGATGAACCTTTTGTAAAATACAATTTTTATTCCCGCTTTAGGCACATCAACTGCTATTTATTTAAAAATGTAGTTTTTCGAATAAAAAAAGTGACATTAAAAAAAGATATGTAATTTTAAAATTAATTGTTGAATAATAGAGTAAATAAGCGGAAAAACTGTTTTTTTATTCTACATGTGGAAATGCATGACTGATAATGAAATACACAGTTTTGTGGCAAAAAGGTTTGGGTGACTAATTTTGATTTCAATTTCAAAATAAGGACTTTGAATTTTCAGCGAGGATGTTTTCTTGAACATTCAATTTTATATTTGATCAAATAAAACTTAAACATGGGAATAAACCCAAGTAGTTCTATGACTTTTCATTCAATTACTATTATGATTTTGATTCTCAAACAAAATTTACCTAATACTGTGAATTTTATCAATCTCGTCTACAATTTCGTAAGAATTCTTTATTTTTTACCAGGTATTGAGACTAAAACAAATTTATTTTGTTTATGTTTTGTTATAGAATTTTCATAGAAAAATTGAAAAGTATTGTTAACTCAGAATTGTGAATAACTTATCTGAGATCGTATTATTCAGACCTCCCTTCATTTTATAAAAAATATGTTGTATTTTTAATGAAAGATATAATTTTATGTTAGACGGGGACCCTTCTTGTCGTATTCAGGATTAAATAGACGGTTTTTGCTAAAAATAACAATTTACAATGCATATTTCGTAAGAAAAAGCTTATTGTTTATTTTTGATAGAAATTTAAAGCTTTCACTAATATTTTTCCCCACCTGTTGGCAAATTTTAAAACACTGAAAACAGGTTCATGAATAAAAGAAAGCTTATTTATTTTACTATAAAAGGTTATGTCAAATACAACTGTCAATAGTTTCCTTCCTTTAAGTTAAATTGAAATTAATTCCATTAATTAAATTTAGTGATTTATAGGAGAAATTCACCAATATTTTTCTTAATTTTTATATTTTTTAGATTATGTCTCATTGTTTTCACTTAAATGAAGACAACTGTTGACTTTTCTGTACTGTACTCCTGAAATACTCTGGATCTTTTTTGACACAAAAACATTGCGCTCGTTAACCACTTGTCATGGTCCCTGACTTTCAAAAAAGCCAAATTCTTGGTGCTCTTATAACAGACGCTGGTGTAACAGAAATTGCCCCGACTCTTCGTCGTTAATAGCTGCATAAACCTGGATTCCACTACACAAGAGCTGCAATTAGGAAACCTCTGCTCTCGAATGCTTCCGAAACCTCTCTCTTTATACCCAAAGAGTGAAAATTGTGCAACTTATAAAATATCACCGTGAATTTGAAGCTAATGGTGCGAATAATACATCCCGGGATTCTACAATTTCGTTTCTGAATTTCAGCGAATTAGGAAAACCCCTGAATCCCCGAAGGCTCTACCATAAATCTTCAGAACTTGAACCTTCGTGATGTCCTGAAATCTTTTCAGGGATGTAGATTGGAGGTAATTTATTTCACTGACCTTACACCTTGCACGTGGGCTAACATTAACACCACTATCGAGTGGGAGATTCTTACGATTCAGCCAATAATTTCAATTTAAATTTCAATCGAATGTCCTAGAAGGGCCCTCTTATTTTGATTTTATTTACGCTGACGAATTCAACGACCACGCCATTCTATCTTGGCATAAAGTTTCCGAAAAGCGTGGCTGTGCCGAAGCATTAGGTAGCTCCTTCCTGGTGGTAGAAAAAGCTTAATGGATTCCTCATGGTATCCTAAAGTTAGAAGCGTAAATCCCCGTCCTGGTTAGGGCAAGCGACCACGCTCGATTTCAGGAGGTGAAACGGCTAGAACAAGATTTACTGCACCCACGGAAAAGCCTATTTTAGAAAGTTATCTACTTATGTAGTAACTGCCACAAATATATTTTGAAACCATCAGAATCTATTTAAAGTGGAAAAAAATCAATGATATTATTGATGAAAAATATGGAAAACTAAGTCTCCCAAAGAGTACTTACCGCTTTTTGGGTCTTATAGATAAATATATTTTTTAAACGACAGTTTATTTTGATTTTGGTCATAGAAATAAGCCGAAAGTATCTCATGTCTAGATTTGTATTTTAGTTATGCAAGTTTTCTGAATTTAGTAGTGGTAGGAAAAAAGGCCTGTTTTTCAATTTACGCGCAATGCGTTTGTTATTGCATTGTTATGTTATTGCATTGTCTACCTTTTCATTGTTACAACAAAGGAATGTTGCAGAAAGTATGCGTTCTTGAGGCATTTTTAGTTGTTCTTCTGAAACAATATTCACCCTAAATATAGCAAATTCTTACGATTCGATGGCCTAAATTCATATTTATTTACTATTTAGTTTTAATCACTACAAAAAATAGATTAAATGCTCTGAATTGTTAAAAGCACGGTCTGTGTGGCTTTATAAGAAAATACAAGAAACGATATATATATATATATATTAAATTGAAAATTCTTTTGGAAATCATATTTAGACACTACATAAAATATTTCATCCAGGCCTATTATTAAATTATTTTTTTGCAATAAATCCAAACTTCATTACTTATTTAATTTTGCAAATTTTTCCTTTTCTGGAATAGTTACTTAAAAATACAAATTGCTCACTTCAAAAAGTTAACACAAATATTTAATGTAAGCTGAATAAACTTCAACTTCAAAATAGTCAGTATTTCAAAAAAGTGTATTTTTATTGATGTATCGCGTATTTTTAAAAACTATGGCATTTAATAATTTTAAATAAAATTACAAAATTAGCTTATATCTTTAGAAAATCTGGAAACGTAGTTTGCCTAAAAATAACTTTTTAAAATTGAATCAGGGTACAAATATTTATAGCAAATAATTTTGGCATTTGATTTCATACAACTAGACCAGAACTCACTGTGATTTGGCGAGTAAAGCCTCCCTTTCTACTAAATGGCGAAAACCGGTCAAATACAATTTTCCACTGCTTTGCTGCTCAAATACTGACTCGAGATTGCGGAGCTGAGTCAGAGACTCGCTATCTCGAGGCCTGTGTCGAAAGCGCGATTGTTTCAAGCGCTGGGAATGCACATTCAACCGAATCACCCCTACGGGCAGATTTCACCACGTGTGTGTAGGTTTCGTGGGCTGCAGGCATCTGCTACGGGCATGGCCGAGTAATTAACGCCGTCTTCATTGGTGCGTAGGCGCACAGATCTGGCACACACCGACGCACAGAACCACGCACGCACCTAGGGTGAGCGGGCCTCTCTCTAATCGATTTGTCCGTCGTCGCCGTCTCGACAGGAACCCCGGGGAGGGGGGTGAGGGGGGTGAGGGGGTGAAGGGGTGGACTGTCGGTAGGTGAAAAAAATGCGAGTGAATTTTTTAACAAGCAAAGTGACCTTGAACTGCTGACCTTACACGGGGGTGGCGAGGTGAGGTTGGGTCCTGGCGGAAGAAACTGAAAAAAATTAAAGTTTGCGAAAATTCTTTGTCTTGATGCATTTTACGAACGAATGGGTGGCGCGTGTGTGTCACTAGCGGAGAGGGTTATGGTTTTTACTATGCAAATAATTTGATAAACGGCCTATCAGGACAACCACGTAGTGAACAACGTAAAACTTACGGCAAATATTGTGATAACTAAGGTTATGTTGATTTTCTTTAAATCATTTCTAAATTAAGTTCATCCGTGCATGCAATTAAAATAATGGATAGCTTAAAATATTCCTAAATGCACTTTATGCCCCATAAATCTAACAGTTAAGAGTTAAAATGGCTTAATAATTTTAAGAAATAACAGAAAGAGATTCCCATAATTTAAATATACCTGTTTCTTATTTATTCAAATATTAAGTACAAGTTTGTCACCTTGATAAAGCTTGCTTAATTTAGCAGGCAAATTTAAAAATGGTGCACCTTAGAGGTTCAATTTATTTTTTCCAAACAGATTTGATGATTTATAGGAAAAATTAGACTCGCCTTGAATTCCAGATGAAAGGAAATTCTGATTAGTAAAGTGAATTAAAAATAAATAAACTGGTAGTTTAAGACGTCGTAAGGATAGGTAAAAATCTAAACAAAATGCAGTTTGAGTTGGATTTTCCATGAATTCGTCTCGAATGCAGAAATTTCGCTAAAAGAAATTAATAGAAGATTTAAATTACCTCGTTTTTTAATTATTCGAATGTAAATTCTTCACAAATTCTCTGTTCTCTATGATGTGCTTGGTTCGTTTCCTCACAGCAGAAGAAAGGAGGAAAATGCACATTTACCATAACGAGAAACATAAAAACAGAAGTAAAAATGGCATTTATCGAAAAAATGTGCCATTCCGCACATGCTGAGTCACCGCAGTGAATTATGAAATGCTCTCGAGCATGGTTGGGGAAATTTTGGAAACAGTTGCTTCTACTAAGGCATTTCGCTTCATTTCCACGCAACCGAAAGTTGTTGCATCAGTCCCTTGAATTACTCAATCGGTTTATAAAATTGCTATTTTTTTCGTAAACATTAAAACTCAACTATCGTATTACATCCAATAAGTTAAGTTAAGTTATGATTGCACGACTAGAGAAATGCTTCGATACGACTGTAAATTATCGGGTATATTTGCAGATGCCACAAATTGGGACATATTAGCGAACCCTAGTGATTTATTTGCCCCTAATGATCAGATCGTAGAGGGCTCAGTTGTAAAGCGTAGCCAAGCTTCCTGGTTCGTAGCAGCTAGCGCCAACGTTAATTACTAAAGAATGAACTGAAACTATTCACTCAATTTATGCTTGAATTAAGGAACTTGCAGGTGTTTTGCGAAATTTAGGTGTGGGGATTTTACCCTTCACGAAGGTGACGATGGAATTAGAAGTTCAGTTGAATTTCCTGATAGGATTCTTCAAGCAGCGGCCCTTATCGCACTCTATCAGTTGAGCTGAAATTGGCCGTTAAGCTTAGATCGAATTATACAACTAATCATCGTCCTTATCTCATCAAAAACGCTTGATTTGCATGGAAGCAAACAACTCAAATAACGCGTTAACATCTGCTCCACTCTCCTCCATTCTGACCAACGTGTTTCACCTTTATTGGGTGGTAATTGGCGAAAATAATTCCTTTTTAAAAATGCTAAGAGCCGTAAATAGTGGCGGCTCCGTAAAAGGGAAGACTCCCCGACGCCAATCAAACTGTGTGAGTCATGTCCCCTTGTTTCAATATCACATTAAGTCGCGAGCGCATGACTCAAACAACGAATAAGTTTCCAATACACGTCCTGGTTCGCACGCTTTCTCCCCCCTGGAGTGGGATGAACTTAAAGGGGGTGGTAAATCCATCTTGTAGAGGAATTAAGTGCAACCAACCCGCTACTACCTATTGTTGCAACAACGTATGCCCAAGTCTGCTGTCAGCAAATAGAGAGTTTGAAGCAGATTTTGCTCTGGTCAATCGAAAAGGGGTGATGTTTCAGCAGGACAATGCCCGACACCTCCTCACAGCAAGAACCACTTCACAAAAGATCGAAGACGAACCGCCTTGGTCCTTCTCTAGCTATTACGAAGGTATTAGGAGTTAGAGATAGTCAGGGAAATTACTAAGGGTAAGGGGTTCTTTAATTCCATATAACATAGTTTAACTTGTTCCGGTTAATCCAAATTCTGACAGATATCATTGAATGACGTGACAGATCGTTCAGCAAAGGGGATAAGTGTGTTTCTTTTCCGAAGATGCAATCTAACCCTCCTTGTGTTAAATTTATTATCTCGCTTTGTTCTTGGTTCCCTCATAGGAAGTGTCCAACTCTATTAACAGAAGGAAGACGACTTATATTCCTGAGGCCTGGTTGAGGCTCCATTATCAAGGCAATGGACTGAAAGGCATGAAATCAATGCTCATTATTTTCTTAAGCGGAACCATATTAAAAAACGATCATAAGGGCCAAATGTATGGATTAGTGCATTACCACCATCCTAAAAGCTGTGAAACATTTGTCATCTTTGGAAGCAGAGGTTTTCTTATCTTAGCTCTTCCGTGGTGGAACCCAGACTGTTGCAAAACCCGACGAACGATTTAGTTGAAACTGGGTGGATTTTGTGGTAGTTTATTGAGCTCTTCTGTGATCAGCTCTTTTTAGTTTATAAGCAAATTTTTTTTAGATAGCCATGTTAAACAAAAATAAGTCTTGTTCAAAAATTATGGTGCCAAAATGTTAGGTGTTTTCACTATTTTTTGCAAACCCTTACGCAAGCTTTCCAAACGATAGTAATATATTCACCTCTACGGAAAGTCAAAATACCGCCAGTTATACGAATGAATTCACCTCATCACAAATCCCAGTTTCAGATTTTCAGTAGCCCACAAGTGGCAGGTTTTTCTGTTTATAGTGATAGTTAATTTATAAAATGAATTTCTTTCCTCCTGAGTCATCGTAATACTCTGAATGGAACCCTATGAAAGGACCATCTTGCGTGTTAAAATTCCGCTAAGGTTACACTAAGGTAGTTTTAAAATATCAGACCGAACAAATGGGACCCTAGAAAATTCTGGTATTTTTGTTCTAACAGATGGTAGGCTTTGTGAATCATTTCGTTCGCCAATTGCTGTGAATGTGAAACGTCATGAAATCAAAATCTATGTCATATTGGGTACATGAGGAATGTTTGGTTTTGGTGCCAAAAAGTCTTATGCTATGTCGGAATCCCTTTGTTAAGAGCGCATGTCCCCTTAGTGCGAAATTTACAGAAGCGAAACAGTTTAGAGGATTCAGAAAGACGTATTTGCAAAGGAATAGCCTTTAGGCTACCACATAACATTATTTTTTACCACATGTGGACCAATTTGTCCTTCTAACGAAAATACCATTAGAGTGCCTACGCATTAGCTGAAACTTCTGGAAGTGGCAACTTGATTTTTTTCCAACTACGATTCGAATTGACGCAAGGACACAATATTTACTTGAGAATATGGAAGGATCTCCGTAGTTCGATGCTGCTGAGTGAGTTAGACGAGGCCTTGTTCACGTCTAGCGTGGTGTCATAGCCGCTCTCTAGGCTAATATGAACTCTGGGTTACCAAAAGAGTGTCAATTGTTACTTTGTAAAGGCCGGATCCAACAGCTCCGGACGGATGCAGCAGAGGTAGTTGACTTGGAGGTTGCTGCAGTGGCGTTGGTCTTAAGTCCATGGCACACGAAGATACCCACGAATATGCAGGGCTAAGAGCCCTGGTGTCTAGACCAAGAGTGTCAGTATGTCTTTGTCAAGGTCAAGGAGATAAATAGGCATAGCAGGGTTGCGCCTGCCATGCAGAGTCAGGTCATATCTTACCATCACAAGGTTGGCTATTTCAACGCATAAGACAATGTCACTCAGATTCCCAGTTTGAAAATGCAGACGGCATGGCCACGTGCGAGGCTACACCCTCTTGGATCACTATCTAACCACAAAATCCTGAAAATGTCCAATGTTATTAGTTAGAGTATTAAAGGATTTAAAAAAGCATTTAATATTAATTTGATTTTTTTGTTATGGTAATTTTTGCTAGTAATTCTCTTCTGAAAAATAAATCAAATAATTATGGGTTGAAAGGAGCAATAAACAGCCATATTTTGATTTAAATATATTAGGTTTTATATAACTACTAAATAAATTTTGCTCTTTATTTAATGAATATATTATTAACAGAACCCATGACTGTTCTGTGTGAAACCGAATTACATTTAGCCGAATAATAATCCTTTTCAATCAATCTTTTGTGCTTTGGGAATCTGTTATTATCTATCAAATCCACGTATTCTGTAAATTGTTTTGGTGCTTCTTACCTAAAATGATCGTCTGTAGGATCAACTACAGATTCATTATTAGAAGCAAACTTTACGAAGGCTCAAATTTTAAAACTTTAATTTGAATATATGCACTTTTAGTGGTCACAATGTTTAACAGATTCTGAAAAGGAAATCCCAGTAGCAGTCAATTTCTGTAATCGTATGGAATGAAACGCTTACTCGAAATAGAAGCTAAAATCTAGACGAACTTGAAGTGGTTTAAAAGTACGAAAGAACATATTCAAAATCGTAAATTTTGCTTCTGATTGCAATCAAAATAAATCACATTGTGCTCTTTAGATTTAGCTCTTCTTAGCCAGTAACTACATTGAAGCATTCAAGGCAGAACGAGGAAACAAACACAGCTTTTTTTCAAAAAAATATGGACTTTCTTTCTTTTGTCTTTTGCAAAAATAACTAAGCAGACAAAACTAGACGTTTACATGATGACTAAAAACTGGGATTCGTATTTTTAATAAGAACTCAAGTATTCTGATGTAAATCTATCGCTTTATCCCAAGTAATTTCGAATTGTTATTAAAATACGTAAATTGTTTAGACTATGGTAAATAAAGTGCTAATGAAATCTGAATTTATTTATAAAAATCACGTTAGATTCAGAAGATGTCATGGTAGAGTTCTTTTACTTCTTCACCGTGTGGTACTGAGTGATCATTCATACTCTTATCCACATTTTATAAAGAGATTAAACAACGGAAAAACATAGAAAATGTACCTTTTTTTCAAAACAATCGTATTTATACGAAAACATTTTTCGACAAAATGGTCACTATGGTAGATGCACGTTTTAGTTTAGGGATTCCAGGTCTAAAAACCGTCTTCACTGAACGTATTCGGAGTCAAGTAGTGGTTTCCTTAGAAAGTTCTTTTGGAAAAAAAGAAATAAATTCGATAGAGAGCAATCGGAACTGAACTCATTTGGCTGGGTAAGAAAGCACAACCCTCGAGGAATGCGAAAATGCATTTTGACAATGGAGAAGGTAGAATTCGTAGTAGGCAAAACCAAGACTTTTTCCCAAGATAAATGACTACATTGCGCATCTTGTTAGACCATCAGTGCTTTGTTTTAATAGCCTGCATATCCCCATAGCTAAAACCCCCGAATTTAAAAGGTATTTTTGGCGATTCGTTCACATTTTTGTGGGATTTAACGTGATTTTGGATTGACTCCAAAGTTCGTCGAGTGCGCTTTATTTACGGCGGTCGTGACCGGTAAATTTTATTTTAAAATTTCCTAATACCAGGGCATTTTGAAAAGGGAATTTTCGGTAACAAGAGTCAAATTGTGAAGTAAAATTAAAGGCTTCCAGGGCACTTAAAAGCCAACTTAAACTGCCTTTCTTTGTCTGAACTTTGCAGTTTGACTGTTTAAATGCCCTTTCCGAGTTTCGGGATTATTTTTAGGGTTTTACCATATATTAGCAATGCTGTCTAATATAAGTTATGTCCTATATTAACAAAGCCAACTTTTCGACAACAGTTTTAGCAGGGAAGTCGTTTGTTTACATTTAATTTTAGATTCAAGCATCAATTTACCTTCCCTGATTACCTATGACATCCGTTCATCCATTAACAAGCTTCCATTACAATCTTCTGATTGGGTATTAGACGCTTGCTGTTGAGTTTCCTTTCTCAAAATTTTAAACATTATGGTCATCGACTGATTCTTGGGTACTTCCATTTTGGCACCGATTTAATCATATAAATGTTAATTTTATTGCTCATTGAAGAGAAATTTAATTATTTAGAATAAATCTTAAAAGAAAAAATAAAAAAATGCTTCATCAGATATAACAAATACTCCTTAAATTTCGTTTTATTTCAAGCCAGCTAAAATTAGGACATAACCTATGTGATAACCTGATGGTTATAGCCAACACCCTGTTCCTTGATGAAATTTTGCAGCACTTATAAACCAAAAATTCCCCTACCATTAAAGTTGGAAAGGTTTCTTAGGCGTTGGAAGTTTCCTTGAGTTGTCAATAGACGACATTTGATAACACCTATCACTTAAACGGTGCAAGTGAAAAGTTTATATGTAAGTGTATGGATTCATGGAATGTGTCGATATGTTGTGGGTTTTCGATGGAAGGGCAACGTTTTTTCAGCTCTTTTTTAGAACGGAGTACTTATTGATGACTTCGTCTTGATCGACTGGAGAGAGTAGAGATGGGGCGTTTGTGAAGATGCTTAGTGCCACCAGTACTGAGGTTATGCTGTAGACAAACAGTAGAAGACGATCGATAACCGATGCTGCATATTTCCATTCTTGAACCACCTAAAATGACAAAGGAAGGAAGTCTTTTACGAAAAGGTTATAAAAGTAATAATCTTTACGGAGTAATAACTCAAGCGTTGGATGAAATATTTAAAACACAACATTTTGGCGTCACAATCTTTTAGCATGGTTTAAACAATGAAAGCTTGACATATTTAAATGCTTTCTTGCTAATTATTTTTGCTTTCTGATATGTCTATTAGGAATATATATAGTTCAGCTATATTAAAATTTTTATGATCTTTTAAGACTGGGTGACCTATAGGACTTTCAAAGGGGCCAAATTGTTGGTGTCCTTATGACAGTTCTATTCCAATTCTGTTCCAATTATAATTGCAAAGTTGAAAGAAGTTAAAAGAGGATTTCATAATGTCTAGAGGAGCTGAACACTTTTTAAGTTAAGATGCTTTCCATTTAATGGATAGATTTTGCAACGCAGCGCTAAGGGGTTGAAGCTCATATTCGTGAGTTCACAAATTAGACCATACGAATTTTACAGTTTTGAAGGTATTAATGACAAATAATAAGGAAGTGTTTTAATGAATGAATTATTAATTAAATACAGTAACATCTGGTTACCTTGTTTATTTATTCAAAATCCGAACAGAACCAACGTGACAACCCGATATTTTAAACAATTATGCTTTGTTTAGAGGAAAAATAGATTACTTATGTTTCCACGAAATTCGCGTCTTTGACTTAAAAAGAAATTAGCTCCAGGCCTGTCAAGAAGGGATGGCCCGAAAAGTGGTCAGTTCGTCGAGGTAGATTGATTTGTCCACATGTCCACTGTGTGACCTAATTAAAATAATTTTCACAGCATCAATTAGTTGGTTACACCCCCGAACTTCATCTTTTGCGTGCATCACCGATGACGAAAGTTAAGCATCGATCGCGTTCGTTGATCCTAAATATTAGTGGTTCAACGTTTAACCAATCAATCCGGCCACCTGTGATTTTGATGCAAAAAAATTACAACGTTCAAATAAGGTTTCTTGTGCAAAACACCTATATTCTTATTACCTTCTTGAGACGGGACCGTTTATTCTGCCAGGGATAGCTGATATTTCATGGAGAGAAAAGTTTAGCTTAGTTTTCCTATTTTTGTCGCCAATATAATCATCAAAATTAATTAAGTCATCAGCACAATTAATTGCCCAGTAGAATTCAAGTTTTAGAAATGGAAATATTTGATTGGCTTATCGACTATCCAATCAACTGACGACGTGTATTTTCAGTTTCGTAAACCGAAGCTCTTGCAAATGAGGTTTATCTTAATGATTAAAGATAATTATTTTGTTAAAAAAATTGGTATTTTTTTCCAACTGTAAATTATATAAGAACGCTGCTACCTATATCAGACTCAAACTGATAATATTGGGAATTTAAAAAGAGGACACTGAACTCACCATTCTATTCCTGTGTTTCTCTTCAAGCTTTTCTGCAATGTAATCAATCGCTTTCAGACTTTCAAGAAGACTCGGTCCACTTTCTCGCTCACTACTCGACGGAACTGGCTCTTTGCATTTCCTCAGTTTATCCTTCCCTATTCTCCTTGGAGAGTGCTTCAGTTTCCGTATCTTTATCCCACAATCGATGATAGTAAAGTTGTTTCCATTCGTAGATGAACTGGAAACGGAAGATGAAGGTGAACTCGGACCCTCTGAAGGTGTGATACACTGCGATCTCAGATTTTCATAGACTTGAGCTTCCGCGTGTTCATTCGAATCCATTGTGAGATTAGAGACCAGATCTAGCGTCGTGCACTCTGGAAATTCCTGGATAAAAGCATCTCGATTTTCCTCGGAGAGGAAAAATTGCGGTGGATGTCGTCTTTCGGAAAAGTCATCAAGCTCCTTGTCATCCAGGGGTTCGAGGAGATTCATGAAAAGCAATCGTGGAAGGATTCTTAGAAAGAGAACGCGGATCCGAGGTGGCATTTTTCGAGTTCGTGGTGGCGGATAGTTCCAATTCACTACCACAACCGCCATAAAGACGGCGAAGACATCCGAGACAAAAGTAAACACGAGATACCTCGAAATCAGCGGTACAGTTGAAGAGGTTGGAGGGAGGATCTTGCTAACGAGAATCAGGAAGACCACCAAAGCGACCACAATGCTAATAGCAAGGGTCACCTTCTCTCCAGCATCTGAGGGAAGGTAAAATACGAATATACTCAGCAGAGAGAGCATCACACAGGGCACTATGAGGTTTACTGTGTAGAATAGAGTCTTTCTTCGCAGCTTGATGGCATAAACGATGTAGGTGTTGTTCGCCTCTCCACTAGAAGTGTTTACAATGCGAGCAGGGACGTCGACAATGTCCCAGGTTCCACTACGCCAGTAGTCCGAGAGATCCACGAATTCCAGGTTCGAGTAGAAACCCATGGATATCTAGAAAAGTGATGAAATTTGGGATTATTGCCACACCTCCTGGCATTTCCCTCCAGCTTGCTAACATTTAAGGTTCGCTGATTAAGGTGGCATTTCACCAAAAAACCGTTCAGCGTCATTCGTTTTGGGAACGAGGTGCCTTTGCAGAAATATTTCCAGTGATGAAACGACCCATTTAGGCCGAGTAATTGGTGGACATTTCCTAGCTCCGAGTTGGTTTATGCAGGTGAGTTTATTTATAGGATGGAAGGGTAACCTTCCATGTTTTATTTACCGTCATATCATTATAAGCTGAGGTCACTGAGGAGGTGTTTTTATTGCAACGCGCAAACGGAGGAATACAAATCATCGGTAACCTCTTGCAACGGCTGTTTTGCAGGCCTTATGAATGCCAGTGTGTTGTGAATTCGCAATCTAGTTTTATCTTCGTGTTATTACACAAACGTGTGTGAGCCCATCCAAATTGGATTTCTGTGCCTAAAGAGTTCGTGCATTCTGAGAACCTCAGCATTAATTTTTGGGGCTCCTCTGATGGGAACAGTGTTGCTTTTAAACATGGGTTAGTCTCTAACGAGTTTGCTTTGATTTGTAATTTGTATTCATAAAAAAATGAATATTAATCTGTGACCGCAGTTTAAGAATCTGCACGTCCTTCCACCGACAACCAAAAATTTAATTTTGTGTGTATTTCGACTAGAGAAATTTTTAAAATCTCAAAAGAATTCATATGTTATCATTCTTGATAAATGCGATTTTGAAAGAATCCTTAAACATGTATATATTATATTCTTTTTAAACAGTGAATTCAGTTTTTGACAAATTATGGCTTTGGATACTTAAATGGATCTTGAAAACATGGAGATTAAATGCGGTCTGAGATGGGTAGATTTAAATTAACACTTGGCTTGAAACTAAAAGCTTATTGGACATCTACACAAACTAATTTTTTTAAATGAAGAAAGTTTTTTGGTATGTCTAATGTAGCTTAACCCTTTTTTTCAAACTGATGTTGGTGAGTTATTTGAATTAAAAGCAAGCAAATCTTGCAAAAATAACATCTATAAGTTTGTTTATGTAAAAATTTTGTATATTCAGGTAAATTACATTGATGATTGAATCATTAGTGAAATGCACTATGTTTTAATCGATTTTTTCAAAAATCAGGCAAAACTTATGGGATGACCGAGTCTAGGCTTCAAAACAGCTACAGCTAGTTTATCATCCCCAATGCTTTCAAGGCCAAACACCATTTATTGCCAGTAATCGTTGAATTTCCTGTGAGACCTACGATTCTGAACCTTCTCTACTGCACTTCTTCTAGATTGCGTTTCGGTATGGACGAAAATATGCATCTCTCTTCGCATATGCATCATCTCCCAAGGGCAATATTATCTCGTGCTTCATGCAAAAACTAGATTGCAGCTAGGTCCTCCATATTTTCCCACAATCTTTTCTGTTGGTTGGGATACTTGTACAGATCTGGCTAGCCTAAATAGTCGTCATCAATCACCTATAAAAATATCAGATTGGCTGGTCTCGAGGACACCTTGATATCAAAGACAAAGGCATAAAATATTAGGTCATCCAGTGCATAGAACAAGTGACAAAATGTTAGTACCAGATTGAACGACAAAGAACCCTCTTTCTCAAGCTAACCAAGAAACTGTTCGATAGAGGATAATTACGATTTTTTGTCACCAGTCACAAGTCTAGGGAAAATGGTGGGAGAAATTATCAAGAATTGAGGAAAGAAGAACAGATGTAAACAAGAGATTAGATTTGATAATTTCCAGTTCTTAAAATGACAACGATGATTTTAGTTCTATTTTTTAAAACGTATAATTATGACAGAACGTATTTGATGACCTTATTAGTATCTAAAAGGACCCCCCACCCCTTATTTCATAGCATGGAAATAAATTGTTATAAATTTTGAAATAAGGGAAAGTGTAAGAAATCGGAGTTAGCTCACCCTGGATGCATCGAAAGCCCAACTCCCAAATTTCATCTCACACTCCTGCTCATCAAAGGGGAAGTATTCCACATTGATGGTGCAGGAGCTCTCGTAGACCGCTGGAGGCATCCACAAAATCGATCCGTCGTGGTGAAGCAGAAGATTTGGTCGCCAGACCACCTCGTAGTTTCCATCGGCGCTGCATTGAATTTTAAAGGAATAACTCTGAAAGCGCAATTTCAGTCGAAATGCTACAGTCGAAATCAGTGAAAGTTGATTACCAGTATCCACAAAAGTGAATATACTGAAGGAATATGAAAAAATATTAATTAAAAATGCTTATAAATAATAAGTACATAATTAAATAATAAGTTAAATTAGGGACATGGTTTTGTGCGTGCTGTCTATTCAACAGTTTACGTATAATGAATTATTATTTGTCACCCTTAATGTACCTTTAATTGCTATGCGATTTATCTTATATTATAAAAAATATAATTATTATCTTTGCCCTTCTTCAGCATTGTTTCCTCTAAATTCTGACCTGATATTTTTATTGGCAATAATAGCCATTTTCTCTGGAACAGACATCAAAAAAATGCCAGTACCCTGTTCCAAGGTGTTTTGAATTTTCGCAAAAGAAGTGTTTTCGAAAGAAAATCATTAAAATAAGATGCAGCAAAAGTTACCTAGGGATGAAACCAAATTACAGTTCCTTTGGCACAATGAGTGCGTTGGAATTCGACTTTGAGAGAACATTTGGAAGTGTAAATTAAGACAGACACTTGCGTTGCTTAACTTAGCAGGTTTCAAGGCCTTCTGAGTGTGGCCAATCACAGACTAGAGTCGTTTCGTGGATTCTTGAAGTTTGCATCCTTAATAAATGAATTGGGCCTAATTTAAGATGATGAACTTAGATATTGACCATTTTCGCCAAATCGAGCTATTTATTACGAGAATTCACATGAAAATACTGTGTACAGATATAACAAAATCATGGAAAACCATGATTCCTGGCATATATAAAAAGATTATGTATAATACAATTTCTGAGTTTTATTTAAATCTTTTGCATTTCAGAGTTACTAATCACTTCTCCTTTTTTGGCGAACACCCAAATGGAAATAAACAGTTAGTGCTTATCTTTTCAATGATTTCAAACCGAAACACTACATTTACACTAGTGGGAAAATTAAGCTATAGATTAATAATTTATCACGGAAGATCTGTGGAAACTGGCAGTGGAATTTTGTAGCAGCACCAGAGATTTCTTTGATGTCTAATAGGATCACGAGTCTTGTGCGAGGAAACGACAAAATACCTCATGTACTTACTAATTTTACAGCCAAGCACATTTTAGCTATTGAGCCATCTGACTTAACGTAATAACACAAGCATTTTTCAGTCATGTGAGCCGAAACGCGTCTAATCTGTAAGTTCATGTCGTAAATAATCGTCTAATATTTATGGTGGATGTTCACCTTTTGAGGCAATTATAGCGTCGATTCTCCGAGGCAATGATGCACGCAAATTGTGAATTATTGGTTTCAAAGGAATTTAAGCTCCTTCTTCACATAAAACACCTTCACTCAGTTCTTTTTCAGACGATGTCGGTTGTAGCAACTGATCTCAGGAACACTACAAATGCTCCTCAATAATGAGGTTGGGGTCTGGGAACTGTGATAGCCAGATGAGAGGCTCAGCTTCATTAGAATGTATGTTCCTCTTGGCCCAATGCTTTAACAATTCTAACAGTACGGATTAGTGCATTATCATCATCATTACTGATGGTGGCTTTCACCTCTAAAAAAAACAGTCCTTGAACAACCCTGGGACGCACTTGGTAGCCCGAAATTCCTAGATAGTCTCTGGAAACTGGGTTCTGTAAGTGTTCGTTGAGGAGCTCTGAGGTGGTTTTAGGAGCTGTGGTGTTATGATCCCCTCTAACAAACAATCAATTTCGAGTCTGACGGTCTCTCTCATTCAAAAACTTCGACGTTTTTTCCTCTGCTTTAAGAGCCTTCTCTGTTGCACTAGCGTCGGCTATACGAGCACCAATAATTCGGTCTCTTTGAAAGTCAAGTTCTGATTGTTTCTAATATGTTCTAAGTTTATGATGCCAAAATTTGGAGTGTTTCCACTATTTTGTCCAAATACTATTTATATAATACAAAAACGGATTTGCAATGATCAATATGGAATTAATAATAATATTTCGGATATTTTACTCGAATAAAGATGCCTAATACTGACGTCAGTCGAGAATGCTTATCACATTAATATTATTTTTATACTGACTCACCAGCTGTCTCTTGCAGAAGGTTTCAAATGCAAGGGTTATTAAAATTTCAGAGAAATAAGTCATGGCAGTTAACAAAAGCAGTTAGCTGGACTTATAAATCCCCTCCCGTTATTAACTATCTCCTCAAACCTTCGAGAGAACATGTTGAAAAAGAGGAGAGCACGAGAGTGCTTCGTTTTATCAGAATTAATATCACAAAAGCCTGAGATATCAGTATAGAGAATATAAATGAACGAACTTGTTGAAAAGCACAATGTCGGGCTTCCAAACATGGTTGTGAGGAACGCGAAGAACCTTTAATCCTCCATACTTGGCCGGGTCCCAGGTCAGCTGATAGTCACGCCAAACCTAATGATGTCGATAGAAAAAACGGAATTATTGAAAATGAAGATATAAAATGTTAGTAAAAGTAAAAATAGGATAGGTATTAGCCCATCCATGCTTACTAAGGGGTCAGTGAAACCTCAACTAAAGGAGTTTACACCTCAACATTACACAGAGGTACACAGTTTTTCAATAGTGTTGATCCTACTCCATATCCTCAGAAAATGTTCAAAATATCCATTTGCTCTCTGTGAACACTTCAGATTTCGTGGTCCAAATAAGTGAATTTTTAAAACTAACTTAACTAAGTTAAGATCGTACAAGGATCTATGCATTCATATTACCAGTAGATCTTTGCTTAAGACACTAATGTTAGTCAGCCTGGTCTTCTGTGGTTTGCGTTCTTGTGGTTATTTGGATCCAAACCGCGTAACTATAGCTCAGAATGCCCTCTCCTCTTTGGCAGTGCACAAACAGAATGCATCATTTTTAATGTCTATAGGAAGCTTGGTGATTTTCATCGTGATCCTAGGTCCATCGACTCAATACTAGCCGTTGCCGATCTGCACTCTTTGTGGCATTGCTCCGTTTGAAGCTAACGACTATTTCTCAACTCCGAAGGCTCTTAATACGCAAATCAGGACCCTTCCTGCCCAGATAAAGATCCGAGAGGTGAAGCCTGGTAAGGCCAACTAAAGAGGAAGGCAATCACTTAGGCAATTTCGTAGAACACAGGGGGTCATCAGCGCCTTTACAGCTATCAAGTGAACAAACAACAACTGCTAGGTGCTCGTACATCTCCAACCTCGTCTTTGGCCATCTGCGCTTCATACATCGATAGGGCACTTGATCGCTCCGCCTAACATTTGTACATTTGTACACATAGATTTAAGAACCGGCTCAGCAATATCAACTTCTAAATTGTAATACTTTATAAAAATACACCTTAATTCCAAATCTTTGGTATAATTTTGGTTAAAATTTTCTTCTTTATTAAGTTTAGAAACTGAATTTATAACATTGTTTTCTTATTTTGCACTTATTAACTTACCATTGGCAGCCAAACGTTGCTCTTCATAACTTGTCGCTTTTCGTCCTTTAAGGCAAAAAAAATCTAAATTAAAAGTAACGCAGATCATTGCTGATATTAACCACCCCCAGGCCATAAATCATTAGTTCTTGTGAAAATTTGTTGCGTCTGTAGCAAAGATGAGGATCTCTTTAGCGACATTGGAACATCAATCACTGCGGAGAAAGCACAAAGCCCAGTCATTGGTCATTTGGGCAGCAAATATCAGACTTCTTGCGGGCAATCGTAAACACAGAGGGAGGGAATACGCGAGTAAAAACATTAATGACATTATGCAGATCTAGTCCTACCACTAATTTCTTATTGGCTATTAAAATCTCCATGAAAATGACCTAACTTTAGTGGTTGAACGAGCTAATTTGATCCGTTTTCTCGATATTTGAACATCTTTTCTGCGTCTACGAACAAAATGGATTGTCTTTAGTATCTCCTTTAGGTTCCTGATCATTGTATGAGAGATGTATAGCAAACATATTTCAAGACTTCATTAATATATATATAAACTTTCATAATTTATGCTTTATCTATTATAATATATGTATTATATATTTAATTCTATGCATAATATTGCATTTTTATTAAACAAATAATAGGAATGGTAAAACACAGGAAATAACTTCCTATTTAGAAATTCTATGTTAATTTTGCGAAATTTTATCTCGCTATGAACTATCTAAAAGAAATACTTTAAAATAAACTGTTACTATCCATCCATTCGTTAAGAGCTCAAGTGATCGCCTATCTTCTCAAATAGCGGAAGTGAATTACTTTGGATTTTTTGTTTAACTGGATTTAAACTCTTCTAAATATTTTTATTCGTGAAAGATTAGTATTTATGTCTTTCAAGTTTTAGTCTTTATACTTTCACCAGAATTCACGGAAAACTGAATACTCATTTATTCGAAAACAACAAACTTTAATGACCTCAAAAGAATACTAAGAAAGTCTCCCTATTTCTTTATAAGCACTCGAATCCTCCAACCAATCGATATCAATTTCTCGGGCTCATACAAAGCCGTTCTCAAACCTAGCTACCGGCACCCTGTAGCAACTCGAAGTGTGTGAGTTACGTCCTCTGTTTCTATCTCATAAAGTCGCGAGTACAACACGCACACAAGCAGCTTTCCCAATAAACATTAAGGAGATAGTTAATCCTACTTACAGAGAACTAAGGTGTAGCCATATTCCGCATATTCTTGTTTCCGAAACCCGCAAACTTCGTTCTTATTAGGGTAACTTAGTGACCAACAGAATATTAGGCGCCAAAAAGGGAGCTAGCTAGAGGTGCTACAAATCTTATCCAATCTTTGAAATGGGGAAAGTTTAATCTTACGGTGATTAAATTGGTTTTAATCGTTACCTATGGAGTTTGGAAAATTCTGTCTTAAAATTCGGGGAGGTACGGTGAGAAATTCACAAAAAATTGAAAAGTTTACAATAACTCTGCTTTTGAAGCTCTAAACTTTAAAGTAAAACAAGTTACCAAATGTTAATATATTCAATCATCAATGCACTTTCCATGATCACCTATGGCTCCCCTCCATCTATAAACAATTTCCTCAGCATTTTCAATACTGAAAATTCTTCGGGTTTAGATGAAGGTTTAATCTCTTCCTGCTGAGTTGCAGAAGCTGTTTCTACCGAATGATTTTGTAAGGTTCGAAGGAAATTGTAGTCTAAAGGAGACGCAAAGTGGATGAGGTGATTTCCTCCAAACGACTTCTTCTACAATCTTTCCTGACGTGAATCTTGCTGTGTCGAGGAATCGAGCATTGCCGTGATGGAAACATCACCGCAGTTTTTCCTCGAAGCTTGGTTTAAAAGCATCAATTGCTGATAGTAGACTTGAGCATTAGCTGTTACTGTATGATAATTCAAAGTGGATTATATCTTTGAATGGACCCATGCAACATTATGCATCTCAAATGATTCCTGGTTGCTTCCTTATTAGTTGGTTTTTAGTAAGGCAAGATTATAATTTTGCTATACTGTAAAACAAAATTTTATCCGTTTAAACGCATCTTAACATAAGTCTATGAAACCCTGTAAAATATTCTTTGAACTTATAAAATGACTCAATGGATACGCAAATCATCTGGTGGATAACTGAGATTTTCAACAGGACTGGTCAGTGTTTTCGCAAGACAACAGCGAAAACACGACTGTGATTGTCTGGTCGACTAAACACCATGACATTTGTAGGTCTACGGCTTGGTTTAGTTTGTCTACGAATGCACCACAAAAAACTGCCTATTGGTGACTCACTCACCACCACCAGCCTTTTCGGTAACCGACCCAATAAACCGATTCATTAACTTGCTTTGCCTTGACATTTCATCGCGATTAAGTGATTTACCTGTTAGTACATGGGAAATGCACACAAGACGATCTGGGCTTACGATGTGAATGATTTTAATCATGCATAGACCCAGGTCAACTCTGAGTGCGTCGAAAATATTTGCGACTGGTCTGATCAGTGGATTGTAGCCCTGTTCGTTGAAGAGGTAATTCTTCAGCTCATATTCCTGCTCTGAGGCAAGCTTTGCTTGTGTTGCAACTAAAATAGGTAAATATTGAAATATTTCGTTATTGAATTTAATCATTCTATAAGTTCATTTCGACATTTTATCTATTTTAACTTAAGTAAAAAGTGAAGTGAACCTGATCTTTATTTCAGTTGTATTTAATAAACAAATAAGCAAACCAAATTTTGCTGTATTGCAGGAAAGGAGCACTTTAATTATTGGTGCAATCGAAAGTAACAATTCAATTTCAAATCTACTGTCAGCAGTTAGGCAGTTGGGGCAGTTAAGAAAAGTGGATCTTTTATAGAAATCGTGAGTGCCAATGAATAATCCATTTTGAATTTCCACCAACTAGTGCCTAGACCCACCGTCAGTAATTTATTTTAATTTTGCAAATATTTCCATGGGTATTTATGCATAAAATATAGCAAAAAGTAAAGGCATCTCTTTAAGCCTACAATAGATGAAATCATCTATAAAAATGTCAATATATCAAAGGCAAATTAACATGGCATATTCACGTCCTCTTTCCAACGCTCCATACCACCACCGATCTGCATGAAACCGTGTTGTCTTTGGTCTTGGATCCGGCGGTTCTTTCGAATCCACCGACTGAGCCAATTGTGGTGCAACAACGCTGATGACACCGCCGGCCTTGACACACTCTGCTATTTGCCAAGAAAATGACGTGTCAAGGCTGTGATAAGCCCAAGAAACCGCATACCGACAGGTCTCCTCTAAACTGTTTGGACGTTTGACTTTGTGCAGAAGAAGAATTTAATTAACTTTAGTGCAGCAGGAGCCAATCGGATCCCACCTCCCTTTTACGCTTGACTTAAAGGAGAAGATGGAAAGCTCTTTTAATTTAATTTGACTCTAGTCTTTTAAGCCACTTTTTGAATAAACAAAACTGATCCTAATGACTTCGGTTGCAATCACCGCTGCTAATCCTTCTAGCATTCCTTATTGCATCTAAGGGTTTCTGACTTGTTCGAGATTCATGATTCATGAGAGTAGGGGAAATGTTTCGCAACCACTTTCTTTTAGTTTTCAGCCGTGACTCTCCTGTACCGAGCTAATCCTTTTTCTAGCCCAATTTTAAGTCCTATAAACAACTCCGAAAATTCCCTTCGACTGTCAAACACAACCACCTCGATTTCCAGTACACTATTTATACAAAGAATGCTATTGTCAAATGTAAGAGAGAATTTTTCAATTCAATTTGAGTTAAATGCATGGAGTGACTTCCTATTTCACATAAAATAAGGTGTTTTGATAATGACCCAACTTCCGACAAATTGATTATTTTTCACAAAGCGAAAATTGGCAGAATTTTTTAAAGTTATTTGCAACTGGTCGTCTTAAGGTTTCCGTTTCAACATTTGGTGGTTTCCAGGAAACAGGATACAGTATTTTTGTGTGACTTTTAAGCTTTGAATTCACAGCCATTTGATTGATCCATAAGGAATTTGCACTAGCACACGGATATACTATCTGCCTACACAGTTGATGTCATTTGAGAAACCATTGTCCTTTTCTGTTTCCTCTCCAATTTGGGGAAAACTTAGTTAGACCATCTCATCACACGATCTTAAGGACTTCCCACTATTACACAGCTGTAAAACCTGGCCACGCTGTTGATCCACCGAAAAAAATGTTGTCATTTGCTGTTTACTTTCTTTCTCCACGTTGGCACCGAAAAAAAGATCTCAAATACCTCTGATAACTCAGGAATTGTATAAATGTTAGTGTAGTGGAAACAATCGGATCGAAGCTGCCTTTTCCGCTTGACCTAAATGATTGACTCTAATTTTTTTTAATTTAAATAAATAAATATACATGGGTACTTTGATTCTAAAATCTTTAACGAATGTTTTTTCACTTAGTCCTTTGGTGTATTACAATGTAACTCCTATTTATGAATGCGAAAAGCATTGAAAACAGACATTGGTATTATTAATGTACGATTTTCGCTTTGTTTTGTATAATTCATCTGAAATCACATGAATTATTGGTTAAGATTTGTGATCAGTGCCTCCAGTCCGGCTAATATTCTGCATTTTATTTGAAGGTTTCTGGATTATTCTACATTTATCATTCCTGGCAGCCGTAAAAATTCTTCATAACGTCTATCTGTAAGTTGTTAACCTCAACAACCCTTTTCCTACCATAATTAAAAATTTACAAATTATGAGAATTGGTCTTGCGAGTTTGTAATCACTGGAATGCCCTTCGTGTGTCAACAACCACCACTTCGGTTTTAAGCACATTATTTAAAAATATAAAGGCTCCTCCCATGTTCGAAGGTTGGTTTTTCAAATCAATTTAAGCTAGTCTTATGGAAGCACACCCAAAGTTTACAATTTAAATAAAGATACTCGTTATGATTACAACCAACATTTCGCCAAATTGAACATTTTCACGAAGCAAACGTGTTTTCAGCTGTCGGTATTAAAGTTTTCCAGACAACACGACGAAGTATTTTCGTCAGGCTCTGAGATGTTGAATTCACAGCCTACGTCTAGACTCTTAGTCGAATTTCTCCCGTTTTTATGCAGTTCATGCTTCAAGGACTTGTTGTGGCCACACTAAGCTTCCAATTCTCATTACTGGCTCACAAACTGGATACCGCATAGCTTCCCACACGCATCCCAGTCTATCAAGTCAGTTCAATCTAAGTCTGAGTCATGTCATGTCTTCATAAAAGGGCTTGAGTGCACATGTCTCCTCACCTCCCTCTGGTACTGGGACCTCATTTTATACCGCTACAGACTCACAATAGCTCACGACTAATAATGATTAAAAAGTGGCCTAGTTGAAACTGAAACCACGGGTGCCTTTCACTAAGTCGGCCTTCGATTCGCTTGAATTATGTTTCCCGTTAGGTGCATTAATTTTTAATATTTCAACCAAAATAAATGCCATTAATTTTACCAGGCAGGCTCACAACTAGTCAAGTAGTATAAAGTATACAAATAATCCTATGTTCAACGTTTAACAGAAATTAATTTTAGCTTCTCCAGTTGACGGTGTACAAACTTCATTTGCGGTGCCATTTATCCCAGCCTTTTATGTATTACTTATTAAGAAAACAGCTTAAAAAAAACAAAAATTGACTGTATTTTCTGCTTGTGATTTTGTAATTGAAGTCTGGTGGGCAGCGTTGCTTTTCTCCCGAGGTATTTCTTTGCTCAACAAGCGACTCTCAGGGCGATTCACACTATCGTTTTCGTGTCTAAAAAAGAAGCGATTTTTAAAAACGAATTGAGTTATTTGGTAAAAGATAGGTAACTGGAGTTTTTTGGCTGGTTTTGGGATAAAGATCTGAGGCCTTCTGAAGAGGTGATGCATAAACGAAGCTGGAAGAAACTCTATCAACCGAGGCACTCACTGAGGCTCAGCACCGGAGCCTTCCCTTTGCTACACTGTACCGGTGTTTCACCTAGCAATGGTTCACTATATTCACAAATTAGGCACCTTGATGCCAGAATATCATCAACCTTATCTTAAGAAGCAGTGGTCATACCGTGTGCCTTTACCAACTGGAAACCTGAGTGAAATCACTCGATATTTCGAATCAGCCAACATTTGCGACTTTCAGACATGTAACATGACTCTGAAGGGCAAACATTGGGCTAACGTCATTGCCAGGCGCAATATGCTCAACCCTCATAGGCGCGAACCGAGCAAATGGAAGCCTAATAGAATTATAAAGATATCTATGAATAAACAATGTTACTTTTTTTTCGAGAGTTAAATGTTAATACTTCACTCGGTCAAAAAATAATATAAAACTCAAGACTTGCCATGAATATTTTCAAATATCCTGCTCAAAGAAGGTGTGAACTGCAGCCGGTCCGGCAGACGGACTACGAATTGGTGGTTTTGGCAAGCTGGGTAGACTATTCCTGAAAGGCATTCCATTTGTTAGAGGTTTGGGTTGTCTAAACTGAGGTCGCTGTACGACACTTCTCTCGGTAGAATTCTTTCCACTCGTCATATCGATGTGGAGAACAGATCTGAAGGTCTTGTTCAGCCCTCCTGACTCCTTGGAGGCTGCTCTAGCTCCCAGAGAACTCATACAAGGTGTGGACCCAAACGTGAGCCTCAGAGAAACCGGAATCCCCTCCTCCATCCCCTCATTACCTGGCAAATCCGCACTGAAGGCGTTAGTCGCTAGAGGTCTTTGCAAGTCATCAGCAGATGCGACTTTAGCTATGCAGATCTGCTTCCCCTTTGCAGCAATGCTAAAGGCGAAGGGAGTCTCAGTTTCAATGCAGATATCTTCATTCGACGCCACTCTGCCGAGGATGAATTTCTTGGCGGGAAGAGCCTGAACCTTGGAACAGTTGTGGCCCCCATCCTCCGTACCAACACTTCGAAGGGCCTTGGAAATATCCGTCACGTAGGGGTAGGAAGAGACTTCAGGTGGAGGTGGAATTATCGTGGGACCGACGCTTCTACTTCGAGTGGCCATGGAGATCTTTCGATTTTGCTGAGCGGTTGGAGGGACGGAGTAGGGAGACTGATGCTTAGGAGGATCTGCAGAAGTCTGAGTTTGGATTTGAATGGTACTGTGGACGGATTTGTTTGCTTCCCTAGTTTTGTAGTGGCTGTTGAATGGGTTAACAGTCACCGAGACGCCGTTGGTACTAGGAACCACTCGTCTAGCCGGTAATCTTACGAGACCGATTCCGGAAACGGATGATGTTTTAGCTGGTGGATTGTAGTTTGGAACCCGATAATCTACAGAGCATAATACGGAGGGTAAACTCCAATCTTAGGATTGTTTAAGACCATTTGAAATAAGTTAAATCGGCTGCCTTTAGAGAGGAAAAAGTTTAGATGAACCTCGATAAGTTAAAACAATTAGAGTCGGATTTTTACACAACACTTTATAAACATTTGAATAATTTTACATTTGCTACCAAAAATAGTTTAAATATGATCCACGTTGCTAAGCTCTAGATCAGCAGGGTTCAAATAACTCTGAAAGTTAATTCCCGCTTTCGGTTCATTGGATTCTCAAGTGGTTTGGAGAACTTATAATTAGCAAGAGGAGATTTGCCATTCTCTTTCCAGATATTCCCCTAATCTACCTAGAAGGATCCATTGGGCTTTACTCATCCCTAGACAGAGTTAGCGCGAGCGAATAAAGGTCATAAAGCAAGGGCTACTCCAAGCAGCTTGTCATCAAACTCAACTGAACGTCGTCCGCTTCGATCTCCAACTCCACTACGTAATTTTTGCAAGCTCTCTCATACACAGATTCCTTTCATTATACAGTGTGAACATTTCTATTCACCTCAGCGGGGTACTTCCTGCTTAACAGGGTTTCGATAAAACCTTTTTAATATTTATGTTCTCTCGAGCGAGATATCTTAACATCAAAAGCTAAAAGCTTTTTTAGACACAGTGACGTACTACTTAAATTTCTTTCAAAGGCGAAATTCGAACGGAACTTTTTTGATGGTCTGAAATAATCCTCGAAAATTTCTCCTGAATGCCTAGTAATTTACTTCGTATCTCGAAAAGAAGTGCATTGAATATAACCTTACCATTATAGCTGAATGCGCTCGGCCGTAATGCATTAGAATATCCTAGAAATGGACTGCGCCCATTCGGGTACCTACAGCGTGAACCAAATTAAACTTGACATTTCTGTGATACTACTTATGGCTTAAAAGTAGCATACGATCTTTCAGATTAATTCCGAAAAGCACCTGCGGGGCGAACACAGCACAAACTCCATGCGAAAATGTCGCAATCAGTTGATTTCTGTCACCGAAACTGGGTCTATTAAATGCGCAATTTGCCTAACTAAATCAACAGTGATATTCTACAAGGTAATTAAATTTATTCAAACTAGTCTATATAATGAGAATTTTTTCGACTTATTAAAAGCATTAGAATGATTCTTCGCTATGTCAAATAGAATTATTAGTCTTACGACCCATCTTCAATGTCTACCTCTATTGTAAATACGAGTTTTTTGTATACGTTTTTAGACTCAAGACTTCAAAATAACTCAGAGTTTTTGTTTTAAAACATTTTTAATATAAAATAAGCTCAATCACAGTCCATGCAGGCGATGCGGTTGTCCGTTTGGGGCATTCATGCACAGGGAGGAAGACGGCATTCTCAAATGGCCGTCTCTCGAACACCTTCGGGCAAGGAAATTCGTGGACGTGCTTCCAGAAATAGAAAAAGAGGAAGAGAAACATAAAGCGAATGAGGAAAAAGTACGTGCGGGAATGCAGAATGGGTCATGATTGACCCTCAAAAAACCGTCGCAAAGATTCCCAAGTGGGCATCGAATGCAAGCACGCACAGTAGAGCCAACAAGAAGGATGGTGCGCTATGAACTCACCGATAATGTGGAACTTCTGAACCCCTCGGTACTCTGTGGGGTGTCTGGTTTACTGCGTGGGAACGACATGTAAATTAGCCGCTCGTCTTTTAAACTCTCATCTCATTAATTGCTTTTTTGAATTGTTAATTTTTTTCCAATCTCCAGCTCTTCTCAACTGGAAAATAGCAAAGTTAATAGGCATGTCATATTATCACTCTGAAAGGTTTTAAGTATGCTTCTCAATATGTGCACATTTCTATATAGGGTGCAATGAAAATTTAATATACTATTTTTATTTGAAACAGGCAATTTTTGAAAAAAATAATTTTCTGAATAACCACGAAATAAACACCATTTTTAAGCACTCTTCGAGAGACCTATTGAAATTTTTCGAGGAACACATAATTAGCTCAATTGTGTAACTAATTCGATTGCTGAATTCCAGGTCTTCTAAGGAGAGATAAAGTCCAAAAATAATTTTTTTGCATTTATTAGAAAAAATGAGTTTTATGAGGTTATCCTTAAAACCTTTACGCTTTACCTTCTTGAAAATCGGAAGGCAACTGTTTCATGCAAGTGAAATTTCTACTCATGCCGAGTCATGCCTCATTCTTTCATGCATCTCACCCTCGTAACCGACTCGTGTCTTGACAGCTTCTGTAACAGCCGCGTTGGCAGCTGTGGCTAAGCTGATGGCTTCAGCATATGCCGAGAAGTTGTCCCTTTGAGAATAAGCTGGGATCGAATCCCAACCATTACTAACTCTCGATTTTGTTTCAACCACTCGGGAGCAGGGGACGACCACATTTACTAGAAAACCATGTCGAGTTTAAAGTTATGTCATCCGAATTTATAATTTGGTAAGAGTGAGTCGCTTAGAATGTATGCGATAGTAAAACTGCTTTTGAAATTTCTCAAGCACTGTTTTGCAAATATAGCTTCTGAAAATAGTCCATTTATTTCCAAAAATTGTAGTCTGCAAGCATTTATTATTCCAACAAGAATTTAAATCGTTTTGTAATTTAAAGTTTTAAAGTCCATTTAGACTAATTTATTCGTTTATGAGCTACGAACTCAGTACATATGTTCAATTCCTAAGGGACGGAAATTTATTTAAGCTCCTTTTATTTAACGGTTGCATAATTCTAAAATAGAATTTAAAATTCTTAGTAAATGAAAAAGTATTTTTTTCCTTCAGGCTGTTCCACCACAACTACTCAGATATTTGTTCTATCTAATATATTTTTAATAATTTAACAATAATAAATAATAATTTGTGTTGTATTTGGCAGCTTTACTGTCTAAATGGTACAATCATTTTACATTGTATTTTAATAACTCAGTAACGCCAAACGTACATTAGACGAAATACATAGCGTTCTAGCAATGATTTAAGAGGCCATACAATATATACAGTATGACAACATCACATTTCTAGTTTTAGTGACAATGAACTTAAATCCTTCATTTTGCTATTCCATTCAGGGTTATAATTAATCAAAAATATTATGATTAAAAAAATTTATTTTTCGAAATGATTATTTGGAATCCCTATACCATGGAAAACTAGTTTTTAAAGCTAATCAACCGGAAAAATCAATTAGTCAGTTTGATGTTTGCTTTTCAATATAATAATTTTTTTCCAAATTTTTACCTACATAATTCAGTCATTATGTAATTTTTCATGAGTTTTACCTACTCAACACTAAAATATTGTGAATTCCCCACTCTTTTTTATAATCTTGATGCTTAGCAAAACCGAACAACTTTAACTTTGCAAGCCGCAGAATCGTAATCAGCCGTCCTGGCGCTACCTGGCATTTTTGTATATTATTTCTACCAAAGAAATGGTAAAGACCGACTCACCTTTTGGTCGCAACTGCAAAGACGATGATAATGATGAATTATGAGGGTTGGTTGCTATGGGCACATTGCAAACGTAGGTAGGGATTTCACGTTGACAACTGGAGGGTTTGCCGTATGTCGGACTAAAAAAATTAACAAACTTTCAACTTTCGAAAAGCTACTTTTAGGAATAGGAATAATAATTTCTTAATTTACCCATGCGAAGAAGGCATCGGGAAAACACTCTTTTGAAAACTCGAAATTTGATTGCACGTTGTAGGTCTTTGAGAAAATACATCCCCTTGCTGGCTATCCTCAATTATTTTAACTTGGGTTTGAGCAGGGGTATTCATCTACAACGTAAGCAGGAGTAAGATATAACGATCTTTTTTTAAAAAGCAGTATACTTTTTGGAACAGTGTAGTAGTTCCTAATCTACTTACCATGTTTTCTGGCTTAGATTCATTTAGATTTCTTGAAAATGGCGCGATTGATCGCTGTATCGGCTGTCCTTGCTGAAGTTGGAGTTTCTCAATGCGGCTACTGCGTCGTTTAGCAGGAACAGGTCTCCGAGACTCAGAAACATCATCATCAAGTATGCTTTGCTCTGTCGGAGACCCAATGAAAGATCCATTAGGAGCCCCATTTTTCATCGCCAGGTTGACATCAGCCTGCCATTGGGCGATTTCTTGGACCTTCTTGGCCCACTCATAGTTGTCATTCATCACTCGCTGCTCCTTGGCGTGAAGCCTCGGTTTGGGCACAACTTTCGACGGTTCTGGGCTGCAGGAAGCAATGGGCGCAGCTACAGACGAGGGGATCGCAGCGAGGCACCCATTTGTAGCTTTCCTGCTCTCTGATTGGTCGGCCTCCAAGTGTGCACGGTTACTATTCCCTATCGTTTCTCCCGACCGGTTAGAGGGACAATCGGTTTCGGCCTCATAGCTTTCGCCAGTCTTTCCTTCAGGCATTTCCGTGGGCGGACTGGAAATAATCTCGCTGATTGATGTTGTAACGGAGGTATTGCTATCTTTCTTGGGGGCTCGCGTTGGTGAGGTAATTTCCCTAATAGGCCTGACAACTGGGTTGTTGTTCTCGACGACAACCGTGGGTTTTGGTTCAGGAACATGGATCATCTCATTGACAACTTGTTCCTCTACCACCGGAGGTGAATAGACACTTTCAAAGGAGGAACGCCGATTCCCATCTAGAGAGTAGAGTTGTCTCTCAACTCGGTTGTCGGGATTTGCGTAGAGCGAAAACTGACAGGCTTCTTCCTCCTCCGCTTCACCACCGTCTTCCCCGACTTCCAGACTGGAATTCAGACTCCATTTCACCTCTTGAAACCCACTGACAGAAGGAGGAGCAAGGAACTTTGTATTCGTGGGCTGGTGTGCTGCCACTGAACTGTAGTCTCCAAAATCCGCAGGAGAAACACCGATCCCCGACTCTGGGCCGATGTCCTGTAGGCATCTTTCCAAATTATTGATCGCTTTTTTGGTGGATTCGGAGAGGGAGATATCGGCTAAAAGGGAGGGCGTGGAGGAGGATTTTGCCTGAAGGTAAAGGGTGCTCAAACCAGTGCTTGTTACATTAGTTCCATCACTTCGCATTGTCTCAAAGCCAATGTCGTCAGCTGCTGCCAGTACTTGGGGAAAATTCGTATTGATTATACGATCGAACTCGCTTGGGGAGAGGGAGGTATCAGAACGAGCTGAATTGCGACGATTCAGCGCCAGATGCGGTGCAACAGAAGTTGCTTCAGTAACAACTTTATTTTTCTAAAAAATTTACATAAGAACCTTTCAAAAAAGGGTTAAAAATAATTCAACAGTTCCGCTTTAAATAAATCGAAATTTTAAATTGTTATATATTCAATTAATATAAATGTACATTATTTTTAATAAAGATATTAAAAATATGCACACCATTTATTATTTACTACTATGCAATTATTTTGTGATTTAAAACTGGTATTAGAAAATGTGTCATTTACTCATTAAAAAGATATTCTTCTCAGAAGTACTTTACAGAGGATACGATAAACATTTTGATTGAAAGCCAAAGACAGTTCTGCAATCGAATTTGTTGAAATAAATCAAAGAGCGGAAATGCCATTCGAAGCGTCTTGCAATGAAGTCGGAAAAGTGGGAGCACTTTCTATACAATTTCCATTAAAGGTCATGTGTGCCAGATTACAATTCAATTGTCCGCCTTTTCACAAACTTAAATTCATTAATAAAAGGCGTTGCTTAAAAGACAAGGGCGAAGAATTGACAGAAACTAGGATGATTTTGCGTATTTTATTCAATGCCTTGCATTCCTACTTTATAATGGCCAAAAAAATCATTTACTTAGGCGTTATATAAACAATTTGCTAGCGCTGGTATACCGAATTTTGTTAAAAAAGGATTGCGCAGTTTGTTTATGATATAATCTTTCGTTCTGCCAAATCAACTGCCCTTAAATTTGTCTGAATTAAACAGAAAAAAGTATACAAAATTCACTCGTAGACATTAGCAATAATTAATTAATTAGTAAACAGAAGACTGTAGTTTACTGTTTAAAAGAAGTGGTATTAATGAGTTTACTCCATCAATGGTTCAAAAAATGTAAAAAGTCCTTTACTGAATCTTGATTTTTTTTGCCGTGAAATTCTGGTCTCACATGGATTTAAATGTAGAGCAATTTTTGGGAAAAGAAAAATAGATGCACCAACCCTTTAAAAGGAGATAAATTTTCAATGTTTTTTTGACTAACATTAAAAAATAAAGTTTTGGTGGTCCGAATAAATAGACGAAATCAGTTTAGACGGAGATTTAAAGATAAAAGAGGAATGAATACGATGATGAAAACAAAAGCAAAATTAGTCCGTTTTGATGCAAATCAGTCAGCTGATTTTGGTACTTAAAAGCTAGGCAATTCATTAAATCTGATTCCAACCTATGACTTCAGTACTCTTTTTTAAACTACGAACTGGAGAATAATCTCGCAATTCCGGGGTTAATGTTTGTCTCAAAAAATTGTAAATCACAAAGTTTTGACATAAGCATTTTGTGGTTTTTGAAAGCATCCACCGCTGGTACTTTTTAGGCTCTTCAAAAACCTGACAGGTTAATAATTAGAATTAAAGTGCCCAATTGACTTAAAGGTTCTCATTTCCAAGTGACTGCAGGCTTAAGCCAAGAATTAACGTTGGATTAATGGAAATATCCGATACAGACATGCCTCGCAAATAATTACAATGATGTTGCATTTATTAATGTAATTATCTCCAAAAGGCATAAATTGCAGGATGCGATGGATTTCCCAAAGATTTTACTATCAAACAATTACGTAAGGATGGTTTTACGAACTTTTTCAAAATGTCACAATAGGCACTTAACATAAATGGTACATCTCGTTTGTTTATCATAAATTGTGCAAGGTCAGGTGTGCAATTAACCTGGGAAGAAGGATTTAGTTAATAGAATTCCATAGATAATGCATTTTAATCGAACAGAAGCACTCCTAGGTAGTTTTCAGTTTAAAATTTTAGAAATGAAAGATAAGAAGAGCATTCAGAATTGAGTGCAAAAGACACGGCTCACCAAAGCGACGTGAAGGATAGGTAAGTATGCCGCTGCATGTGATGTGGTTTGGTGCCTGCCTTCCAGTTAAGCTAGAGGAGAAACGTGATTGGTTTTTCTGAGGGGTCTAGTCACGAGTACCCCACTAATCGAATCCAGCGAACTAGCTGGCACCGATAACTCGAGTCCGCGTTGCTTAGAGCAAGCCACTGTGACGTGATTACAAAACCACGCAGAGCTGTTTGAAGAAACGTTATTTTTACCCAGTTCAAATGTGGAAATTTTCCGAGTTCCCTTGCTTGCACCAGGATAGTAGATTTACACCTTTTTTTGGAATTAAAAGTCTCTGTGAAAAAGTGATAAGAAATACTACGTTTGCTCTTTTAGCGACAAGCTATTTAGTTTGTGAATTCTTGAAAATATTACAAGTGCTCCAAACTTAACGCAAAATGGTTATGAAATGTACACCAAATTAGCAAAGTTAATGGCATTTTAAATTCACCCATTTAAAAGAGCGATTAGATGAATAAACTCGTTGCCTAAAAACATTTTTTCATTATGGTAAACATCAGTTTTTAATGATGAGATTTGATTCCTAATAAAGTGTCATAGCCAATTTTTTCTGCTTCCAAACATTGCTTCACCCTATTTGTTCCGTCCACACTTTCAGTAAATAAAACAAAAGAACACATAACCTGATAATTGTTGTCTTTTTTCATTTATTTACAAGATTATTAGTAAAAGCACTGCAAAATTATTTTAGTTATCATTCAAAGAACTCAAATATGTCAGTTTCAACCCCCTTCTGATGTAGTGCAAAATCTTCCTTCCTTATGAATGTGAAGGCGACAAAACAGGAGATCAAGTTCTTAAGAATTAGGTAAATGAGAAAATTTTCTCCTCACTGAGGGCAGTCATGTAGTGTCTTGATGAAATATGACCCTTTTCGATTCAATAGAGCTTGGATCAAATGCATTACTTGCTGGCAGAAAGTTATAGCATTGCTTGTTCCCGCATTAGGTGACTGTGGCGGGAATCTTCCTTTTTTGCGATGTTCAGCATTTCATTAAATATGGTCCATCTTTTAAAGCGGTCCAGAAACGGCAGATGTCAACTCGGGCTTCGAGACACCTTATAATTTTCGGTTTATTAAATGGAATCGATTCTGTACCATCTACTTCTAGATGAATTGTCTTCAATGAAATGATTTTTCTAATCATCTGCTGCCGCTGCTTTTGAATAATTTGCGTCTGATGATTGGTAAATATGATTAATTTGCTAAATTTTTGACCTTCAAATTGAAAGGAGCAAAAATAGTAGTAAAAATTCACAATCGTTCAGAAAGACTCAGCTACCAATCGCAGATTCCGTTTTTTCGTTCTTAAAAATATTCCCATGCTCAACAAGTATTTTGAGCCCCAGCATTCTTCATTCCAAGGTCTTAAATTCACCTGAGAAATAAATTTATGCCCTCAATAGCATAAAACAGGCCTCTCCGACCTACCGAAGTTTTCGTCACCTACGGCGTGACTGGTCACATTTCGGCTATAAATAATTTTGTTTTCCATAACCGCTCTGAACAAATGCCAGACGAGATCAAGTGTCAATTTTATTTTATTAAATTTGCGGCTCGGTGAATATAACATTATTCTTGGGTATTTATGCTCTTTCTCTAAATTAAGTTCTATAGAAAGCGTTATTTTGTACTTTGAGGCAGAGAGATTATGATATATTGTTCTAAAAGGGTTGTTTTCCATAAAAAGCATCCGAATTTATTAACTTTTAAAAGAATTTTGACATGTCTACATTTTTTTAAATTTTAAATGAACAGCCCACAATAATTTTCTTGCTTTATTTACTGACTGAAAGAATTATCGCTAGAGAGCGAATTAAAAGTCCTTCAAATCATAAATCGGATACATTTTCGAAGAATTTACTCCTGCTTTGTTCAAACCCGGTTTTTCAGTCAAAATATATTTGCACCTTGTATTCTGATAATGCACTTCTGGAATAGGCGCATTCAAGAGATATATAACTACCTAAGAATTAAGTTTAGAGCAAATATCTTTTTACTTAACGTACAAACAAGGAACTTTTGTTGATCTGGAAAGTAGAATTTAATTTTTACTATGGCTTATTCGATATAAGCACATTGGCACATTGGTTCTCAAAAGCTTAACGTCCTGATCGGCAAAATCTCCGTTAAAATGAGCTCTTTTATATTTGTTGAACATGACTGAGACAGATAAATGGCAAAGATTATTACCGCAGTGACTCCCTCATCATGCAGCAGGAGATGACATGTCAATGTTTGATGACCTACACTACAATCAAAGTATTGAGCTCCATATCCCAATCACTATCTACCCTTTCGTGAGTACTTCTAGGAACTAATTTTAATCGATTGGTATCTGGGTGAAAATTTCCTTTTCCTCCAATTCAGCTATCATTAAATAAAACATATTTCAAGAAGTGAATGTCTTGCCTTGAATCTCTATAATTTTTCCTTCGAGGAATAGAGCTGGGGGGTAGATTGCAATATATCATCTGCAAAACGCAATATTTAAACAAAAAGGCAACAATTAACCATAAGCCTAGTTTTGGAAGAATTTACTTTTAGAAGCTTAAAAGATTTTAATGAAAGGGCATGTTAAGAGTTGACATCATAGTCAAACATCCGTTCTTGATCTAGTTTTGCCAATTAATAGATTAATTAATTCTATCCAAGATTTGTCCCTATAAGGCAAATCCAAACGCATTGAAAGTATATATTGCACCTACCTATACTATCGACGAATTTAGTCCTGTTGCTTAAAAAACAGTTTTTTTCAGTTCAAATTTCTTCTTAAGTCGTAATCTGCTGTGCGCTTTAACCAAAGTTTCAATTAACTGATAGATATCTAACTTATCGGGTATTTACAAGTGAATTTCAGAGTAAATATATAAAAAGAATAGCCGGACACCAAGCCTTTGTTGATCTGGCAGTAAAACTTTAATTTTAATTGCCAGTTACGGGCTGTCCTATTTAAACCCACTAGCAAGTTGGGTCTCAAACGTCTAGGGTTTTCATCAGAGGAATCCTCGAGGAAAATTATCACTTTTAACATTTAAGAACATCGGAAAGGTGGATTCAGAATATGACCTTGAGTACGAAAAGAGTAAAGTTAAATGGTTCTTTAGTTTTAAGTCCTGGGAAACACGTCTCATTTATCGATCGCTTACACTTAGCTCAAAATATTGAGCTCAATCTCCCAGCTAACATTAAATCCTTTGTTAATTTTTCAGCTTTATTACTTTCAACAAATGATTTATCCACACGTTAATAGTCTAAAAGGTGCCTTCTATTAAGCTTAGCTACCAAGAATCAGATCACATTTCGCGAAGCAAATTTTGTACCGTAAATTTTGTAATTTTTCTTCCAAAAAATAGAGAGGGTAGATGGCAATATTTTATCTATTAAGCATTTTTTTAAATGAAACGTGAGAATTAATCACAAATTAAATTATGAACGAATATTAATTCTCGGGCACAACCATTATTAACTGATTTGGATAAAAGATAGAAATAAGTTGACATCGAATCCGTGCATCCAAAGTTTGTCTAGGTTTTGCCATTTTCCTGATTTATTTATTCTCTAAAAAAATTCTCACTAAAAGAAAAATTCGAGCCCATCCAAATCATAAATCAGACGCAGCATCAGTGAATTTGTTCCTGCTTCGTTCAAAAATTTTTTTTAGTTAGAATTTCTTCCAATCTTATAATCTGGTGTGCACTTTAGAAAAGGTTCATAGAACGGCTATGTAACCTCCTAATCAAATATTTACTAATAAAATTTACTAGTAAATATATGTTAATTTAATTGTTTACATGATAATTGGGGGTTATTTCGTAAAAACCTATTAGCAAGTTGTCCTGATCAACTTAGTCTTCATTGTACTTCTCTACTTAAACATTCGTGAACGAAATAGTAGACAAAAATCAATTTATTTTAGGAAAAATTATCAGAAGAGGGTAGGTGCATTCAAAAACGTGGTCCTGATCCCAAAAACAGTAAATGAAGGCGTTTTTAGTTTTCGAGCTTGGAGTATTGAGCTCCATTCCACAGTCAACATTTACCCTTTCTTTAATGTTTCAACTTGTTAATGCTTCTAAGAAATAACTTCAGTTCAATGTTATTCGAGTAAAAAGTTCCTTTTCTCAAATCCAGCCTCCAAAAAACAGATCATTTTTTCACAGACTGAATTTCGTACTCTGACTTCTTTCTTCCCATGAATAGTGGGGGCACGTCGTTTCTAAAGAAAACGCTAAAATTAAGTTTCAATATAACTTACGGGGGAATGACTGTTTTTACGGGATCTAAATGAAGACTTGCACTTAGTCGACTTCAAAGCAGAGCAATCAAATTCAAATGCACTCAAAACCTAAATCTGACAGTTTCGACAAATTTAACCCTGATTGTTGAAAGGCAAGTTTTCAGTTAAACTTTATTCCCACCTTGTAATCTGACAGGTACTTTTAGCAAAAGCTCTCTTAAATGATATATAACTAATCAAATACATAGGAATGAATTTCAGAGAAAACATTATTTTTAAGGTATGCATAATAGAGAAGGAGCTGGTCAGGAAAGATAGCAAAGTAAAAAGCTTTTTTATCATAACTCCGGTGCGATTTCCACGAATTTTATCCCATTTTAATTGAAACTAATTTTTCGCTTTTAGCGATCTACGTAAAACTACTTAAATATTTACAAAAGAACTAAGGAGAAGATGTCGATTTATTTAAGATATTTATGGAGGTGAAAACTGGACAAGAGATTTTGTTGATCTTGCCAGTAAAACATAACTTTTTAATGCTAACTGGCCTTTGTTTGATATAAACCAGTTAGCACGATGTACCTTAAAATCGCAGCGTCCAGAACAATATTATTTTTATAATTCTAAAACAAATTTAAAGCGGACGGAGAGCAATTCATGATCGCGAAGATTATCACTAGGGTGGAATGTTGGATTCTCCAATATGACTCTGCATCCAAGAAATGCGATTTATGTATCGATGGGTTAGGCTTCGACCAAAATGCTGAGCTCCATCTTCCAATCGCTATTTATCTCTTCGTTTAATCGGGTGAAAAGCGTCTTGTTTCCCAATTCAGCTCCCAGAAAAGAGATCTTATTAAAAGCAGGGAATTCTGTGCGCTGAATCTCTCGATTTTGCTGCTAGGACTGGAGAAGGTATATTGCAATTTATCATCTGTAACTTAAAAATTAATTGTTAAATCAAATAGGTAAGAATTTAGATTCTGGAGAATCACTGTTCATAAAATTTATTAAATGAGGTGCTCGCAACAAATTCGAAAATCCACTTTCCTGTTTTATTAATTCTATTAAAGTTTTTCGCTTAAAGGTAACTTCAAACGCATTAAAAGCATAAATCACACAAACAAACGATTTTTTGCACTGCTTTGTTCCAATCTTTTTTTTCAGTCAGAACGTATTCCCACCCCACAATCTGATAGGTACTTTTTTAGAAAATATCGATCGAAAAGCCATAACCGACGGATTGAATATTTACCCAATGATTCGAAGAGTAAGTCCAAGTATGTTTAGCACGTATTGTCAAAGAGCAACTTTTAGTTTTGTATGCTAATTAGGGGATTTCAAGATGAACCCAGTAGCGGAGTTAGTTCTCTCAGTGAAGACCATATTTAAAGCTATTTTGAATTGATACGCCCTTCGAAAAAGTGTCTCATTACATTTACCATATTGAGTAGGAGCTCTAGCCGTTTTTCTTTGTCTATGATCATAAACAAAAATGTAGTCATTATGAGAGCAACATTTTTGAGATGAATTATTTTAAATTTAAATACGAGAACTGGGAAAAATTACAAAGCATTTTAATGATAGCGTTTGATAAAGTCAAAATATAAGCGCCAGTTTCAAGTCTTCTTGGTAATTTATGACAATGGCTTGTAAATTAATGTATCGTAAACGCGATAGAGCCTGATAGAAGATTTTGAAGAGATCCATCTTAGGAGGAATTCATTTGAAGAAACAATTATTTAAGGCTTATTAAAATAAAATTTCCTAACAATGTGGCAATAAATGGGGTATCCACCTTTTTAGGGTTTTGCCATTTCCCCAATTTATTCATTCCTCGAAATAATTTTCGCTAAAAGGTAAGTTAAAGCAGATTCACATCATGAGTCATACAAACGGGCACCTCATCGTCGAAGTTAGTCCTGTTCCGTTCAAAACTTATTTTTTCAGTCAAAAATAATGTACACCTTGTAGTTTAATGTGCACTTTCAGAAAAGGCCCATTGAAAAGGATATAACCAGCTGGTCAAATATTGAGGGATGCATTTTAAGAATCATACCTATTAATTATAGATTTAAAAAAAAATAATGGAAATCTTTTGCTGAATTGGTCAACAAATTCTATGATTTGCGTATGGATACAACATGTTAATAATAATTGTGCTATTTCTTTTGAAACACATAATATAAATAATATATAATACATAAGACAGACATGTATGTTATCATACAATAATGTGTAATAAAATGTAGAATAGATACAATATTAAATAAGATCTGTACGAAAACAGGGCAAATGGTTTTTAGAAAAAATATTTTGGGACAGGATGTATGAAGAAAAAATAACAAATGTTTGTTGCAGTATTTAAATGACCAATTAAAATATTCACAGCAGGTAAGCGAATTCAATTATCAATGTTAATTTGGAACCAGGCAAAATTATGACGCGATGCGGCTTGATAATAATAATAACCTTTTGGACAATTTTAGGCAAAAAATCATCACAGAAAATAGTATTAGGATTTACCGGTATGATGTTAAATGCAAAAAACGGTAGAAACAATTAATCTTCAGGATATAAAACCAATTTCGAAAGTTAAAAGGTTACGCATAACGTGATGGGCGGATTTATAAGTTGTAATACTGATAGACGGCCTTAAAATTAATGGAATATTAATGGGAGATTTCTATGACACGGTTGATGCTTTGACAAAAAGCGCAGAGTTGAAAACTCATTCATAGTGGGATCCGGTTTTGCGTAAAAACGCATCAGCGCAATGAAGTAAACCAGTGCTGCCCCTACATGGTTTCAAAAATATCCGTCAGAATCGAACAACCACGGTCTTTTAGATGAGAATAACAGACTTTTGAGGTGTATTGGTCTTGAAGGGTAACATGATAAGAAAAAGCTCATGTTGTTTAAGGCCTTCGCCAGCTTTTTGATCTACGCTGCTAAACTAGGTCTTAGAAACATAAATTCTGTGGTTTATTTAAAAAGAGATCGACAAATCTCATAGATGCATGGCGATTTAATCCATTTTCGTTGCAATTACACAGCAAATTGCCCGTTTAACCTAAACGAAGCTGGGAACTCGGGATATTATCATTATCAGCTCAAAATTTTATAACGGCCTCATTATAGCCCTGGGATAGCGTTGCTGGTGTGTCCACCAAACAGACCTCTGCTTCATTTGGCCCCAAAATAGGAGACCTGGTACTCTGGACCTTTTACGTTTTCCCTCTTAGTCGAATTTTGACATCTGTTCCAAAATCATACGCTAGATTACTCGCAAATAGCCTCAATGGATTTAACTAGCAGTGGGTTATTTTTTAATTACAAAATTCAGTAAATTTCATAAAAAACTCGGAAAGGATGCTGAAATATTCCCAGTTATTTGCAATGCATAATTAATTCAGTGATTAATTTTGAAAAGCTAAATCAAATTTATCCTATGAAAAGTGAAATAATATTATAGCAAATGTTAAAAAGTATTGCTATTTTGTGACGCAAATTTCGAACAATGGAAAAATTGTGGTAAATTTGTTATGTTTATTTTCAATTTTACTGATAACAATTATCTTTCAAGACCAATAAAAGTTATATTATAAAATCGATAATGTGAGCAAGAGACAAATTGTGGATAATTAATAATTCTTCTAGGATCTCAACGTCAAAAGAGTTACATGATCCCAAATTAAGTATTAAACAAAATAGAGGCATCGATTTACCTAGAGACACTAAAAAGCGAGCATTCCGATCCTAATTTATTCGACACCGTCAATATGAGGAGGCGCGCACTTTTGGCAAAGTGAATGCAGGAATGCGAACAAAGGTAACCTAGATGAGTCATCGCACCTAGCGACTTTTGCTGCCAAAAACGTCAGAGAAAACCAAGATCCAATAGTTGTTGAGTCACCACTAAGGCCACGTCCTATTGGCCAGTTGTTGGCCAATCAGAAAGGGCTGATTTATCAAAGGCAAAGTATTGATCGATTGGCTTAAAGAAAACTTGGAACAAAGGTTAGGATTGCGTGGAAATTGAAAGTAATAAAATTGATCCTAGAAAGCAGATATGTGTTCCAAAGATGGTTCGCAGTGAACGGCTTTCCAGGCTAGCATATCGATATTCATTAGAAGAGCTAAACCAAATTTTAAGAAGCAATAAAAAGCTGGAAAGGAATTTAGTCCTTTGTCAGCAGGGCTACAAGTGAACTTTAAAATCAGGTTTAAAAAGAAATACCACTTGAATTGCTTTTTCACGTTCTTTTCAATCAGTGTTCAGGACTGGTTCCTGGCTTCGAATCAAAATCGAAGGAATTTGTGTAAAACATTTTTTCACTGCTATTACACGACACTAAAATTGAATAAATGGGCTTGAACATCGTTGAAGCAGCAGCTGTTCTAGGCGTGATGCGCGAAATGTGTGTTATTGCAATTAAGAAAATGTACTACACATTATCCATTGCATTAAAGTCTTAATTAACTGTATGCAATATTATTTTCATGTTTTGATTGAGAACGGAACAAATGGATAATAGTTAATATTTTAATTAAAATTGCTGGAACAATTTATCCAAAATGTAAATTTAAAAATCTAAAAAACATTAAGTTAACAGATACAAAAAAATATCTGAAAAATTCAATCTTGAATTCGTTGTTTCCTATAAAATCGAATGAATCATGACTGGATATTCGAAAAGTTAACTTGATGTTGCATTGAATATAAAATATTATTCCATATTCTTTAATTATAATATGCTTTTATCTGGTTTTATCAACTTCTGAGAGTTAAATCTTGCAACTCAAGGTTAAGATAGCCGGGATACTTGAAATGGTAGATGGCGACCATTAAATTCCGATTTTATGAATGCCAAGAGCTACGGAGAATGTCTAAACGATGGAGACAGCATAATTTAATGCCAGCAGACATAAAAATGATTTCCAAACATGAAATAAAAGCCAGCCTGAGCTGCAGATGTAATCTAGACCGGGACTTACCGCTTCCATGCTGAACTATTCCAATTGACGATGATGAGGCGGCAATGGAGGCTCACAAGGGCCGAGTAAAAATTAGCAAAGGCGCCAGTGGCGGTGGTGGTGGAAGTGGCGATGGTTGCACCAATGCGAAGTTTGTGGACACTCAGTGCAACAGACCGGCGTTTTGATTGGTCACTGGGGTGTTCGTGCATTCGCGTGTACAGGAGAAGGAAGAAAAGAAATGATTTGATTCGGACGTTTTTCATCGAATGAAATAGGCCACAACCACTTAGCCTTGAATGAATTCATTGGAAAGAAATTACGGGCTTGACTGTTAAACTGCGTCGTGTTTGGAGTAACAGTCCCTCGAACTGACGTTTTCAATCTATCTTAGAAGGTAAATTTTAATTAAATAATAAAAATATCACCATAAATTTTAGTTTTAATAATATTGTTTAATTGAAAATCAATTTTATTGTTAATAATTCATACACAAATAGAATTTTCTTTCGATATGATTAGCCAAGTATAATTTTTAGAACAGCCCTTGGTAAAAAAAACAAAGGAAATTTCGTATATGCTTCTTTAGTTGGCACTAATGTGTAAGCAGTTGTTACATGGGTATTTACATAGTATTCGAAATAAGCTGATCACGAAACTGCCTCTCTATCGTGCAGTTAGTGGAGTGATTATACGCAACTCTGCTGAAACTTGCAGAAAGTTTCAAAGGTGGGAAAGTACACTAGGAAATCTTATTGCGTGGGAAGAGTATTCTCATGATATTTGAGGATAATTAACATTTCGACAATTATAGAAATTGGCTGCAGCTATGAGGTGCTAGTGTATACAGACGTTGAACGAAGTGGTGGAAGCACTCAACATTTTGGCATCATTAACAATCAAGTATTGCAATTGGAAAACGCCTGTTTTCAAGGACGGCAACCGTTTTAAAGCGCTTAGAGTGGTGGAGCAGAAAACCCCAGAATTGGTCTGTCCCTCCACGAACATCGGATCATCGTTTACCATGATGCCGACCACCGGCTGAGTGCACTTTTGGAGACAACCGAAGGAAGGATTTAATCCAGACTGCCGGGGATTTTGTCGAGATGATCTGAGGTTCTATTTCTTGGAAATCCGCCGCCATGCCTTTGTTTTCTCTTCAAGGAAGAAGAATTAAGAGCCGGAACTATTTAGGAATTTTGAGAGACCTAGTTTATTCCAGGGATGTTCAAGAACTGCTTTCAGAGGGGAACTCCGCCATCTTTTTAAGATACTCTAATGGTGCACCATTCCGCAAAGTTAGAATTATTAGAGAATTGGGACACGAGGAACTTTCTAATGAAGGCGAGCATCTCATCTGGCCACCACAATCCACTTTAAAATATATCATGTTTATTTTTGAAGTTGCTTGCACCATTTTGTCCAACCAATCTATGCCACTATATGCCTATTAATGACCCTTGAATATTGCGCCCACTTTTAAATTCGAAGCCGATAGATTTAAACAAATCAAGCCCAGGAGTCTCATTGTGCTTTGAGGCACTCTTTCATCACGTAGCTAAGAGCAATAATACAGAGCCCCAAATTATTTGGCTCCGAATTCCCCAAATACTAACTAGTAGTATTTATGACTATGCGCTAATCTTCAACTCTCCAGTAGAACAGAAGCTTTATGAAAACTTCCTCCAAGTTCTCGGACGTAAAATCTGCTTGCCCCAAATGGTTGTATTTATGCTTAAACTCCCGAGAAGGTAAGTTGATTTTTTTGCCTGTTTAATTTCAAACAAATCTCCACATTTTGTAGCAACCAACCACTTCTTGTCCAATCCTAATGCGACATCAAATTTTCTTCCTAGCACCGAGCATAAACAAATCAGAGGTAAAATGTGCCTAATAAGAGGGTCTTCCTCCTACTCCCTTCAGTTGTGAGAGCTGCAGCTTGCAGGACATCACGAAACTACAGGCATTTACGACGAAACTGACAGCAATCTGTTTGGTCATAATTTAATTTCTAGGTACAAATTAGTTATGCAGCGCGATTATTTTCTCCATGCAGTTGTTAATAGGGGTGTAAGTGAAAAATCATCCAGCTCTGTTTTTTAGCCTGATGGGTTTGGACATACGTATCAAATCTTACCATAGATTGCGTAAACTTTTTCACCTTAAAATAAGTGTTTCTAAAATTCAGTCGACATCGTATTTCCTTTGGTTACCCTTGACTTTCCTCCATCTTCTACCAAACTTGCTGATACCACTTTTATGAAAAAATCTTTTGGTTTTGCTTTAAATGTTAGCCTTACAAAAGCTTTTTTCAGACTATCTTGTAAGCCACTAAACAAATGGTAGTCTAAAGGAAGGTAAGGAATTATCTTCTTCGATCTTTTGTCTCGTGATTCTCGTAGTGTGTGGGCGGTGCAATTTTTGGTTGAAGCATCACCTTTTATTCGATTAACCGAAGTAGACATTGTTCCACAGAGCATGCTTTAATCGCCACTCTAATTGCTGACAGTAGATCCAAACGTTGTTTTAATCAACCCTAGGCGGTAAAAATCCAAATTGAATTATTCTTTGGTGATCCCACCAGATTGAGCAAAAAGAGCCTTCTTTTAGGCAGACGTGGCTGAAGTCTTCGCCCGCAAAAAAACCTGCCAGTGTCTATGACGCCTTAAATGTCCATATAAGATCATTTTTTCGTCCAGAGATTGGTGGAAGCGCGGATATGAACTAGAGATTTAAGAGTGTTTTCGCACAATTCATGACCCACTCCTGTTCCTGGGTTTTACGAACTTTCCCAAATTTTTAAAGAGGCCTGTTCAACTGGTAGAGAATGATAGGACTCTTTGAAGACTGCTGCTTCAAGAAACGCATCCTCATTTTATTTTATTATATTTATTTTCTTTATTATCTTTATCTTCGCAAACCACCTTCTACTGCAAGTTCCTCCATCTTTCACACATTCCCCTCCAAAAAAGGAGTGGAATTTTTCAGCTGCTTTGGCTGCTGTCGATTTTCCTTTCTCTAACTCATAAAATATGACGTGCCTCAAATAATTCTTGGGTTCTAATTAAGCACATTTAAACAATACTGAGTCAGTTTAAATGCATCTTGACAAAAATAATGTTAAGCCTCATTTAAAATGATAAAATCATCATTTTTTCAAATTTCTTTAACTTTAAGTAGACTAAATTCAGTCAAAACTAATGGAATGACATGCTAAAAACCACTGTAGGTGAGTTTAGTTTTTTTAAAAATTCGGACATGGGCTAAAATAGCTATTTGACTACAAAAATACCACATGCGTTCCTTTCTGGGGTGCAACTACATCGATGGAACTTCATCAACGTTTTTTTTTTGCTGAATCAAATTCCACACGCATGTCAACCTTACCTGAATACGTGACTTATTTTGCCACTTGTGAAATAAATTTCACCCCACTTTTTTTTCTTTTGTTTCATTACTTAAATGAGAATTTAACAATTAATCTTGGGAATCCGGTAAATCGAAAAATGTTAAATGTTAATCAAATGCAATTATTTGCACTTTTTATGATAATATTAATACAAAGGATGCAGAATATTCAATGGCCTTCTAAAAATAATTTAACAATTCTAATAATATATAAATTCACATAAAGTTTAACATTCAGTTTCCCTGTGTACCACTATCATTGGAAAGCTTTTTATTATTATCCAATTACTACATCGAATTCAAAGGCCCTTAATTATGCCTGGGAATTTCTCTACTATCAATTACCTACATTCTCAGGAAAATTAATTTAAACAGCCAATCAAATATGAATTCCCCATTAGCGACCTCATCTTCTTTGAAGAAAAAATTGCCATTTAAAGTGAACTCCGCCCGTTAATTAGGTCAGAATACGAGAGAAAACTCATTTCAACCTAATCTATTAACCTAATCTATTAATTCGAAGGCGATTGCATTACTCACCGTGGCTACTAGTCTTATTGAGGAGCAACTTTCTGAGAATCGTGCTGGGAGAAGGGAAAATTGTGGTTTTTTGAAAAAAAGAGCAGCTGATTGCAGAATCCCTTTTGCACGCTAAATGCTATTACGTTTTTAAGAGGCTGGATTGAAAAGCTCGAGGGATTTTCAATAAGTTAAATCATTTTACAAAAAGGGCACCTCCTAAATGAGCGCATTTCACAACATAGTCTCTTCGATGCCTTTATTTTCAAGGTAATCTACCAGTATCAAACCCTAGAAATCTACCCAGAAAACAGTGACAGTCACCTTTTGAGTTTCGAGATTAGTTTAGCCAGTTTTCTTGGACCGGTAAATTCACTGGCCGGTCTTTCTGTTCAGACGGCATCGATTTGGGGACAAAAAATTGTGTTGAAATTTTGCTTAGTGCAAATTATCATTAATAATAAAATGGCTGACACGCTCCAACTAGTTAAAACTTGATCATTTAATAGTTTTTAACATTTAATCTAAAAATATTAGCGACTTTCGTTCACCTACTCATGGCTGTAGCTGATTGGCTACACTTAGATTCTCTCCAAGATGGAATAACCACCCAAAATAAGGTCCAGCTACCAGAGGGAGAAAAGGAAACGTGTTCACTCGACCGTGGGATGTGTAGAACAAGGGGTCATGACCCAAACTTAGATTGACTAGCTGCTGCGCGTGTCTGGGAAGCTTTCGAGAATCTCGTTTTGTCGCGTCCGGGTGGTTGACCTCGCGCTGAGGATCGAGGCTTAGTCAGGCTCCCACATGATGAAATGGCTCGAGATTCCACCTGATGTGATACGCACAATGAGTTCATGTTTTTAAAAACCTCTAGGTAGCATTAGCCAATTACAATATTCGTCCTGTCCAGTCTTCGTCGACTACACTTATCCTAAAATACCATGAATGTGCGCTGAAATTCGTTGGTAAATACTTGATGCGTTAGTTCTGTCTTTTCTAAAGTACTTTGCAGATTACAAGTATGAGGAACAAAACAGGCCTAAATTCGTTGAACCTGCGTTCGACAGCATGATTTATGATTTGATTGTTTTTGAATTCTCCATTTAGCAAAGCTTCTTTCATCGAATAAACAAATCAGGCGAATGGTGGATTTTCAAAACTTATGCCAATTCATTATGGAAAATTTTAGATTAGTAATATTTATACCTAAAAATTCTTACAGAGGTCAATTAATTATGAATTTTTACTCTTCGTATTATGAAATGACCCTTCATAAATTATATATTCCTATTTAACAGAAAAGAAAGGGTTTGAAATCGACTCAAAACCACAAAAAGCGCTTTTCTACGGCCTGTGAAATGCATTTCTGCTATTCTTTCCGTCTTTGCCAAAAAACTGCCACTCCAGGATGATATCCAGAACCCCCCTAAGTGGCACAAAAGTACCTGTTATGGAAATGTGCATGTCACATTTAATTAAAGATTTAAACATCAGTTGGTTTTGATTTTAAGAAATCCGAAATGTCAGTTTCAACCTCCAAATGATTTTGTAAGCTACCACGAAACAGATTTTAGTCAAGGGAAGACTCAAGATCTGGAGAATAAGGTGGATGAGGCATTTTCTCGAAAACAAATTCTTGCTGTGTGGGGTGTGTGCTTTTGTAAATGGTTGCACTGCCAAATGTTACGTTAGATAACGGCCACAATAGACGAGATACAAATATATACAAATCACTTACCTTTCTTTATTACCTATAATAATGTGCGCAGCTGTTTAGGTTGTTACTATGACGCCTTGCACCTCGTCGAATACACGATGGAGTTGCCGCGCGTCCCGTCTCTTGCGGCCCTTATCTCACGCAACGTTTAGTAATCGAACTGTTCTAGGTAGCATAGCTCATCGTACTTTACAAAACTGGTCGAATCTAACACCCTGGAAGCAAACTTCGGTGGGCACACGCAGAGGCGGACGCCAATCTAATAGAGAAGCTCAATGTAAACAAGAGGATATTGAAGATCCTGTCAATAATACCAATCCTCCAAAACTCACCTATCATATTTGATAGGTGAAGGAAATCGGGAGAAAGGGACAGGTATACCAAGGGAAACCAGCCCGCCCACGCCTCAAACTAGTTAATGATACCTGTCAACCAATAGAAAGTGAGATAGGTCTCCACCCATTGGCCAATAAGGATTAAGGTCGCATTTGAAAGACTATTGCCATAACTTAGATATTGTCAGACAATATACTACCTTTTGTCCTAATTTTGAATTTTTAAATTTGACAAAATTCAAGATTTTATAATGTTTAACGGAACTGAAAATTAATTTTGCTGTAGCAAGCATCTAAAACGGTAAAATTTTGTTTTACTAAACAACATTTCCTTGGTTAAACAACGGTTAGCATGGGAGGACCCAAGACTTATTTGAGGCACATTATTATGAGTTCAAGAAAGGAAAGAAACTCTCTCTCATTGTATGGAAGAACGGACGTCCAGATGAGTTTGTTTGATGATAAGCTGCTTCTTGAAGCAGCCCTGTGAGAAGCTTATCCTGCTTAATAAGTCGAGTTGGAATTGGAGATCATGCTTAGTTCCAACCATACAATTGCTCACAATTGGGAAATGATTGCATCATGAATGGATGTTTGAAAAGACCTCAAATCTTGAGCTGACGACATCTGCTTTTCTTGCCAACTTGGTCCACCTTTTTTGGATTGAGGACTTGTGACTGGCGACAAAGAATGGATCTTTCGTTCCGATGTTAAGTTTCGTAAACAGTGGCTTCGTAAGCAGAGGGAAAGACCCCACCAACAGGCGAGAAGGGAACTTCATGGGAGAAAGATTCTTCTTCCTTCGCTCTGGTGGGATCGCCAAGGAATAATTCACTTTGAATTGTTTCCACCCAATGCAACAACAATTAATACCCAAATCTACCGTCAGCCAGCCTTGGGGAGAAAAAAGACCTTCTCGAGTTAATCGAAAGGGGTCACGTCAAATAAGATCGAGGGAATTCAGCCTTCAGTTTGTAATTTATCCCGTAGCTTACAATGTCATTTAGAAGAAGGACAAACAGCTTATAAACCCATCAGGAAAAGGTTGAAAAAACCAACGGTTGCGAATTCTTCTTAGAATCAAACCAAAAGGAACAAAGGCATTAATAAGCTTGTATGTAGATGGAAGGAAATCCAAGATGATTAGAGAAAGTACATTGATGACTGAGTCTATGACAAAACGAACTATTTGGTCACTTAGTTTATGTATTAAAAAATTGAGAAGGAACCTGTGGCTTGACCTGATAGATTGCAACGCACATAGCGGATGACTGAGTTGATATCTCGCCACAATTACACCTTTTTCGAGTTGGAAGAGATGAGACACTACGCATCGTTTACGAACACAGACGTTCATCCGGTTGGCTGGGATTATAAGCTCGACTTGTTCCCCGTTCTGTCAATCTTGACAGAAGACGCTTCGAGGAAAACAAGGAATGTCAAAGGACTTATAACGCGTGCCACAACAACAACAACAAATTTGCGCTGCTGCCCCAGCTACCGTTTAGAAGAAAATAGACCCTGCAACTTCAAAGTACACATGTCGCAACGGCATGAAATATTAGTGATAACGCAGGCATGTCCCCACCACGATACACAGGACTAAATGGTCCAATGTCCCGTGACTCCCATTTGATTTGCTTATTTTCCAAATTCTTGACACTTAGGTGTGACTAGAAGACGATAGACCAGTTCGAACCGACCCTACCTCTTTGCGTTTAATAATACTAAACATCAGGTCGTAGCCTGGAGTGATACCGTTTCCTATTAGTTCTAAGAGAGGGTTAGGTGGGATTCTAGAAGTAATTACCAACACTGAATCAAGAATTGGTCATAGTACTCGAGGTATTTCGACTCTAAACACCAAGTTTAATCATCAAACCCAACTGAACACCATCGTGGAAGGTGAAATCTCCACTTCCACTGAATTTCGCAAACCATCTTCTGCAAGTCCTCTCCATTAACTGAGATTGAATGCTTCTGGCCGCTTCGTCGGTTGCTGAACTTCCTTTCTTGAACTCATAAAACACAGTGCCTGAAATATCTCTAGGGCACATCCATGTTAGCAAGGCATTTATAAAGCAGATTTTAATGAAACTGTTCAGTAAAATATAATTCGATCGCCTGAAATGCATCTAAATATAAAAAGGCATTGCTAGGTTCCACTAGGCATTATAAATACCCATTTGCTTTCGTTTAAATATAAAAAGGGTCAAACTCGGACAGAACTTATGGAATGAACGGACTGTAAACCCGACTTAACTTTGAACCTGCAGCTGAGACAAACCGTTTATGTCAGTGCTTACTGCATTAGACTTATTACTTATTCGAGGAATCAAGTAATTCCAGAAATCGTCGTGAATAAACTCCAAAACTACGGAACCAGTGAAAACACTTGGAGTTTCCTTTTAGCAGAGCCGAAATTAGCGTCACGACCGCACAGTGTCTGAAATATTGCACGTAAGTAGAACAAGCTTGAAAGTCTGGAACAGTGATGATTCACCAATCGGTTGTAGAAGCACAGCTGCTTTTGTGATTGCACAACAACTTCTAAGGGACAGAGGGCTGTCATGTTGTTGGGTTAAGAGGTTGGAATACTTTGAAGGCACGTATAAACAATTCAAGGACCTGCTTGGTCACAAAACAAATGCCAAATTAGCACAAACAGTAGTCCTAACACAACGACAGATTAACTGCATTCAGGCTTTACTGAGAACCCATAAAGTAGTCTGAAACAAATTTCGAAGCTCGCAAGTCAACTAAAATACGAGACTACGCAATAAGATCGTGTGCTGAGAGATAAATAATGGGTAAAAAAGCCTAAATACCAACGAGTAAAAAATTGCGGATTATGAACGAGAAGGCATCTAATGCTTATATTCACAAGTAGTATATACAAACAAAAAATTGTTTACTTCTGCATGTCCTCGAGCTGCTTCAACATGAAGTTTATCCGTTCCTTCATGATGGGCTGGCCTTTTTTCGTAAGTTTCTGCCACGCCTTGTTGCGCCGGTTGCGTTTTTCTTCGCGAGCCTTACGTTTGGCCTCGATCTCCATACGCTTTTGCTTTTTACTCTAAAGATAACGTCTCATGAATGAAGGGAAATGCGTGACGTACCGCTTCGATTTCTTTTTGTTTTTCCATCAACTCCCGGAAACGCCGCTTTTTGGAAAGCACTTCAGGCTGTGGAATAGCTTGACCTTTTTTGAAACTATGCAAGAAGATAAAAAATAGGTATATGCGACTAACCCTTTAGATTTTCTTTTGGAATTGTTATTACGAGGTTTTAACTTCGTGTGATTTTCAGGTGGAGCCATTCTAGTGAGAGAAAATAGAGGAACTAGCAATACATAACTGGATCGGATGTAAACAATAAGTTTCTGCTACCAAAATTGGAGATCAAAATCAACTCTGAGTCCTTAACTTTGGGGTCGAAACTGTCAGAAAAACATCTAATTTGGAATATCCAATAAATTGAGATAAACGGAGCAAGGAACTACTGAAGCCACTCAGAATTTTAAGAGTTATAGTACCCAGCATCAAAAATCGCAAACCTGATCACATGAGCACTGAAACAAATGCACCACTTGCGTAGGGGGAAGCTTAAACAAATAGGAAAAAAGAGTTCGATCAAGATATAAATATATTACTGTTATGAACGTTGTGATACTTTGTTGATTTATCATTTTTTTAATGTTTTTTTGAAATTTTTACTGTGGCAAACATTTTGATTGCAAATAAGTTAAGATAATAAAGAAATTTGTATTTCATCGAATATTCTTAGTTTATTTTTGGTCATTAGATAATATCGCTTTTTGACCTCCAAGAGTTTAAATATATCACGAGTTATTTACTTTCTGTTGTCCAATTGTTCGTCAGATTTTGCTTCCATGTGGTCCGATTCAAGCGGTGTGCCTTGAGGTATGCTACTGTGATGGACTTGATGACCATCCGATTCTGAATGATTTCATATTGGCTATTCAATCTGATTTAAAGGAAGTCATTTCACGTCCACCAGATCAATTTTTAAAGCTCAAGATCATGGAAGTCGGAGACCCTCCTGCTCTCCCACCTAAGCTCTACAAACTTCAGCGAAATAGCTCCCAAGTCTTCGATTCGAGAATGAAACAAAGCACACCCAGTGGCTCTGTAAATAGCAGGAGAAATAAACAAGTAATTCTAGTTAACTGTGCTGACTATTTCTTTGAAGAGTACCAGTGCGCGATCCCCACAATTGTACAATCATGACTATGGAATTAGCAGCATCCACAGCATGGGTGGTTTCGATTTCCGGGGAAAGCCGGTGTGTTGCCATCACATTCTTATATTAAAAGCTTCAAAGTTTTTAAGGCTGTTTATACTATGCATTCGGATTCTGTTTTATCATCTCTTCATCGTAATCTAGGAGATAGAAATACGTTTATTCGTTTTATAAGATTTATTATTAATAGTAGTATGTTTCTCTGGTTTTTTAATGTTGATGCAATGAATCTCTCACTCAAAGCATCCTTAACGCCATTTTCTCTTTGAAAAAATGTAGCACTCCATAATTATTTAATGTTATTTCTCCTAACGGGCGTCTACAGAGCTGCGTCGCTATTGGTTACTTCAGCAGATTATTTTACAAAGCCCATTTTTATGTTTGGTTTGACACTAACAAAGTGAATCAAGGGTTATTTTTCTTATTTTTTGTTTCGGTTAATAGAGAGATGAGCTAGTTCTAACGTTGCTCCAGCTTAATCATGAAAAGGCCAATTTAACCCGCTGGCGTGACTACTTCAACGAGCAGATACTGCAACTCTCCTCCACTGCAGCAACCTCGTAAGTTTCTCATCCACTACTCCAGTAAATTTCACATGGCAGCAACATTTTCGCGTGGATATAATTGCAGTGACCATACTTGAGCTTCTTAACTTCTAAACTCACACACACACACATTATCTGGTGGTTCGCGTGACTTGTAGGAGTGTCACTGTGCAATTTTTAGAGCTCACTTGCCATGCGGATTGTCAGAAATATCAAAAAAGATTTTGCTATCATTGGTACAAACCTGTCAGGGCATTCTATAAGTTGTGTGATTTTTGAGTAAATAACCGATTGTTACGTTTAATTAATCACTTACATACCTCAGTTAATTTCCTAATGAGCTCATGAACACCTACATTATATTAGAATTCTTTTAATTCTGATTCGAATAACTCACGAGGATTAGCTCCAAACTTATCCTACTTGAAACGAATGGTAATCTGAGGGGAAAGCAAGGTGGTGGAGAGACTAAGGTGCATTGATGAGAAATTTTCCCACCCAAGTTTTTCGGAAATCTGTGACGTGATTCTTGCTCTATGGGAGGTTGTAACATTTTGAACGAAGATCGTTTTCCCTTTCCCTTCTTGGCTCGCTTAGGAAGCAGCCACTGTCTGTAGTGCTCAGCATTCCAATAAAAGATACATTTTTTCGTCTTTAGTCGCAATCAGTCTATCCTAAAAAGGTAAAAAGAAGAAGGCAGATGCCAACTCGTGATTTGATATTATCATCTAAGTTAAGAGCTGGTTCTTCAAGAACAGGACATCGTCCGGTTCGTGTAGGGTAAAATCTCCGTTTCTGAATTCCTTTACACGTTCTTTAATTCACACAGTTCCCCAATATAAGTTGAGAGTGGCTCCATCTAGCCGCTTCTTCGGCTATTGAGTTTCTTTCCATTAATTTATATAGCAACTTCAATGGCCTCATAAAATGATTCTTGAGTATTTCCGTGTTACTAGGGTTTTAATCAATTCATTTCAATTTCTTTGCCTTAAAAATAAAGTAAAAGGTGCAGTTTACTACAAAAAATGTTCAGCTCTATTAGATATTGTAACCTCGCTTAGAATTTTATTCAATTTAAATGAAATGATATTCGGACAGAACTTATGGAATGACTAAAACTCCTGCTTTGTGACCACACCGTGCTGGGTGCTCTAATTATGCAAAGCGAAGAGTGCGGGAATTATGCATTCCGTGGTGCTAACTGTGTAACCTTAACTTCGGTGCAAGGATAAGAAGCTACAAGGATGCTTAATCAACCGTTTGAAATAATACACGAAACCCGAGAAATAAATTATTCTTAGGAGGGTACCACTACACTTTCGTATTCTTCTTACTTTTAAATGGGTTTAGAATACCAACACCTATTGAGGCGCCATTTAGGGTGTGAGAAAAGTAACCAAATCCAATAAGAATGAAAATCCAGGGTAGCGACTCAACTTGACACCTACTTCTTGTGCAGTCTGGCCTTTCGGTACCCTCAAACGGGGGTGCGATGCTCAAGGATATGATTCAGGAACGGTAGGGGTTAAAAAGTAGTATCCCCCACGCTTGAAATAACGATTGCAAGGCCTTTTCTAGTCTCGCCGCTGTGACACAATGAATTATGCGTGCATCCTTCAGCGTAATAACGACTACGACCATTTATTGAGGTTGATTTATGCTAGTTTGCGTAATCCTCTCGGGTATTCTAAGTTTCTGTCTCGATTTTACCTTTTTTAAATTGAACAAAACGAAAAAGTTTTGTAATATCTAATAGAGCTGGACATTTATTTTATGGTAAGATGCTTTTAAACTGATAGAATTATAGCGGTTACAGGCTACACTTAAGTCCTCTTCAAGATGGATTTGCTAGCCCCTTAAGGTGGTCCCACTCCCGAAGGGAGAAAAGGAGGCGAGACGTGCCCACCAGAATCTTTATTCCCGGCGTGTGTTGAGTACTGCACTCAAACGGCTTTATGCGGTATAGGAACAAGGGAGCATGACTCAAACTTGATTTGGCGACAGAGGAGTCCGGAAGCTAGACTGCCCAGCCAGAGTCAGGCCGTCACAGAATTTTGTTTTACAGGGCAATAAAATTGTAATTTGCTTGATAAACACCCCTGGAAGTACCGAAGAGCCATCTGAGGCTAATAACGTTTTGAGTTCAACAAGGAAAACTCAGCAGCAGCCGACGAAGCTTCTAGAGAAAGGAGTTTGTGAATGAAAGAACTTGCAGAAGGTGGTTTGTGAGGTTCTGTGGAAGATGAGGTTGGAACTAGTCGACGTCCTTGCCCCTGAAGTAGCTTATTCTGCTTTATCAAGCTGGAATTGACAATCAACTTTGGCTCAAACCAACTTTCACTTTAAATTGTTCTCATCTAATGTAGGTTTTGAACCAAGCTTTGAAGATCAAAAAGTCCTGAGAAAGTGAATCGGAAAGGGCGTGATGTTTCACGAATCCCCACACAGCGAAATACACATCACTTAAGATCAAAGAATTCCGTTTGGAGAAATTCCTCACCTACTTTGTTCTTCTTCAAACTATCACTTGTTTCGTAGCTTACACAATCATTTAGAAGAAGGAGCTATCGCAAAGCATTTGTGAGTTGTTCAAATCGAATGGGCCTTACAATAATGGTATTAATAAGCAGTTAAATAAAGCTCGAAGTTGCTATGCTACCTAAAATGGTCCGATTAATAAACGTCACGATAGATGAAGACCACGAGAGACGGGACGCGTGGTAACTCCACAGTTTATTCGACGAAGTTTCAGGCGTCATAGTAACGACGTTAAGAACTGTACGTAATATGCCATAATAACAAAACTTAAGAAATTCTAGTTCAAAATAATCAGGAAATCAATAATTAGTTTTCCGAGGGGCTCCTTCCAGCGAGGGACGGTTAGAGACACGAAAGGATTGGAGTGAGCGAATCGTTTCATGAACTTGGATCAGGCGAACGTGTCCGTTGTGAGCTACAAGGAATAGAATACATTGAGTAGGGACTTTTTTACAGTTGCTGGAAAACGCTCGATTTTGTGTTCGAGTTTTCCCCATCGATTACTGCATCCACCCTCTTTATTCTTAGTACTGTTCTTCCATTACTGTCCACCTTAAAGGTTTAATTTTGTAGAAACGATCCTAAGACGAAACAGGAGATAGAAGCTCTTCGCCAGGAGCTGAGAGACGTTGAGGACCAGCTGAAGTCCTGTACACCGATGATCACCTTTCTCAACAGCAAAATCAGCATTAGCGACGTTTGTTCCGGTGAGAGCATCCACCAAAGACCTTCTGAATATGAGAAGGTTAGTTAAGGGCTTTATTCTTACTAGATCCTACCAAGGCTCTTTATTTGTGAATGAATGGTAGTTATTAAAATCCATTCTTTAAAAGAGACCTCTGTCAGTCACAGGAAGGTGCTCTGTTTGGTTGGATTATGTAAATGATAAGGGCGTTCCAAGGTGGCCTAAGCGTAACTTTGAAGAACATTCAGAATGTATGCTGCGTGATTCATCAATGTTCTTTAGCAAAAATGGTATACTTGATTGACGTCACAGCTGACAAAGTCGTCACTCTGCCTCCGTTAAGATCACCTCAATAAACCGAACCAAGTAAGTTTTTAATCTCATTTCCTTAAGTTTAAGCAAGGAAGTTGAACTCTGCTACGCTTTTGTTGCAATCTTCATAGAAGAGGCCGAAAGGCCCCGTTCCCATGACGACAAAGCCCACAGTTTGTCACATCTGTCTCCTCTTCTATTCTTCGGTTTACGCCGAGGGCTTGTTTTAATTGTGTTCAAGGAGGCGTTGAGCAATAGTGACCATAACCTCGATGAATTGGGTGGGTGGTTCCAGTCAAGCACTCTCCTGGTTGTTGTCATTTATTTGAATGGACAGGAGTTTAAACTTTTAAAGCAGAGTAACATATTTAACATACCCGAACACCCTGTTCATGTGTAAATATTACGATATTATCTATCAAACTGGTCATGCAATTAGTCCTCTCCGTACTTTGGATGAAGCAAGTGACATGGACGGTGAAATCTCCACCTCCACGCCATTTTGCAAGCCATCTTCTACAAGTTCTTTCATCGGAGAGTGTTTCTAGCTGCCGCATCTTGTTGGTAGGGTCAAGTCAATTTTAATTTCATTGATATGCAAGGCAACTTGTGATAGGTTTAAGGTCATCGATGCGAACAGAGCTTATGTGGTCCAATTCATTGAACACTACCGATATAACTGGGATACTCCAGACCTAACTTTGCTGAACTTTAGGACTTTTGACGTGAATTTAAGTATGCTTACTTGGTCAATCTCTTCTCTAGTCACTAGTTTTTAGACGCAGAAAATCCAATAATAGTATATCTAATTCACCTGAAACTAACCATGAGGATCCGTTTTTAAAGTATTTACCTTTCTCGTTAACATTCTGAACACTTCAAAAGTGAAGCCAGACAGTGTAATCAATTAATTGGACAGCAACATAAGTTGGATAGAGGGTCGTAGAGGAATTCGTGATCGTCATAATGACCGTAAAATGTAAGTTGTTACTAATAGGATAGGTTATAGTTGACATTTACTAGAAGTAAACAAAGCTTAGATTGTTATTCCATTTGAAATCGTAGTGTTGCACTGACGAACTCAAATAATATAGGTCAAATTGTATTTATTAATTATAGTTAACAGCTTCTGAAAGCAGTACAAACTGGTATTTTCACTCAATTTAAAAGTCAAACCACCTCTACATTTCATTATCATTTAAAATAACATATAGTGCTTTTTATGAAATTTCACGGTATCCCAGTAGCCAATTTTAATGTAGCTAACAATATTTATAACATGTTTTTACGAGGTATTGATGCTAAAGTAATGCGATTTGTAATGTTACATTCTGTCGCTAGAACAGCAGACCACCAGAAAATGGATGCGTAACGACTCAAAACATATTCGTAGAAGTACAACGCGTCCTTGTAACAACATAAACAACTATACATATTTTACAGTCAATAGCAAATGTAAAATAAATTGTAGTCTGAAATAATCAGAAAATTATATATATAATTTTCTGGAGTTACAACAATTTAAATCGCGTAATTTAATCAGTGTCATTCAACACCGAGTTTTTACAGCAATAGAAGGATTTTAAACTCATCGAATGAGTTTTCAAGGTAACAAGCTTAAGGCGTCCGCAGAAACCCAATTTTTTAATGCAATAGTGCCTTGTCTGTAGCGGTTGAAAGGTTCCCAGACCTCAAAGTATGGCAACTGTTTCCTAAGGTGTCTATTTAGTGTTTATTTGAGACTTTAAAATCCCTCCTTGTTCTACTATTTATAATCTACATCGCTTAACAGTACTGTTTGCTAATTGCTAAGAAATTAAATTCACATTATAGTCAAGAAGGTATTACTGGACCAGAAGAGTTACTGTAATAAGGGTATGGTTTTTCCAGCAAAGGAGCTATAAAATATTAGTTTTCGAGCTAAAAATGGCAATACCAGACTCCTTAGAGTCTACCCTAAAAGTGGGTAATGCTCGGGTTGGCCGTGGTGATTTCTCTTGCAAAGAAAGAATAAATGAATATCCAAGTGGAGACAGCATTAGGGTGAACAGACGAGTCACCAAAGGTGGTGTGTGAACACAGAAACAAATCGATTATTCTCTTCCATTTGTGTCCCGCCAGTATCCGGAGTGTGTCTAGTTTTTATACCGTAAAGTAGCGATGACCTCTGATCTGTTAAATGCAAAAATCCTGAAAACTAGCGCCGAGTCGAGTTAAGTTTAACGGTTTTGGTAGATTTGCTCACTGGTTGGGTGAAGGTGAGTAGAAACCACAAGGTCTTTTAACGGAGCCTGAAAAATACTAAATATCTCGACCACCCCATAAGTTCTGTCCAAATTTCACCTTTTTAAATTAAACAAAATTGGCAAGGTATTTGTGGTGATTAATGGAGTTTACCATGATTTATAAGCGTAGATACATTTCATCTAGCCACATTTTGATTTTCAGAGCTATGAAACTCTTTAACTTAATTCAACATTTGGTCATTTGTTTTAATCATTAAACATTCGGACAGGACTAAACACGTTTACACCTTCCTAATTTGGTCTAACGAGTATTTCATCTTCCTCTCCAGCCGAGCAGGGCTCTGTCTCGCCGAAAGAGCATCGAGTTCCTTCATCGCGAGGAGGAGAAGGAGGTGGCCCGTGCTGTCGAGGCTGAAATGCAGCGGAACGCCGACGACATCGGACAGACCTACGGTGTCGTCACTGCAAGCCAAGCTCTGCGCGAACGACAGCGTCAGGCTGGTAGTTATTCCACCTCTTCCTCCTTCAACAAACCTGCCCAGGTTCGACTCGAAGACTACCCCGAAGAGGCCACCTTTCGAGCGAGAAGGCTCCAGCTTGAGGAGGAGTTGAGACAACTTGAGGAGCTGTGGCAGGAGGCCTGTGATTTCGCCGTTGAGCAATCGCCTGCCACCCCCAAAACGGTAAGTTCCATGTTTGACAAGTTTGACAATGTAATCTAGAAAAAAGAACCCTAACTCGGTTGATAACTACAAATTTGGTTGACTGGAAATTTAATCTATATCTAAAGGTTTCTTTCGAAATAACCATCGCTAACTGGCCCCGCAGTGATGCGGGAACATTGCATTACTGCAAGAAAACGTTAAAGATTATTTTTGCATTTATAATGTCATTTAAAATCGTCAAAAACTAGCGGGCAATCACTCCAGTTTCCTTGTGGTAATTTGAAACCTTCTAAATGAGAAATAGAAGGATTTTGAAGTAACTCAACCTTCTGATTGATTCAATTAGGTTCTGGCGTCGAACTAAACTAGGTTTTTTACACCTTCTACAGCTACTCGAAGTCGCAGAAGCTTGTGCTTGAGTGCGCATTTCGATTGGGGTTTGAGAATTTGGTCATCGATGCCCTTCTGTTTATATCAGTTTTCCCCATTCGACAATGAATACTCATTGCACGATATTAGTCTGCATTTTTAAAAGATTCAATGGACATTTCTTGTTTCTAAAACAGCTTTTTTGTCGAATAACAGTCGAAACTTCATGACTACCCGTTTACTTGCCAATTCCCGACTGGACGTTTGCGGGTAAATATGCGCAATTTGCCCTTTTGAATGATAAATATTAGCCCAAGAGTTAAGCTAACTGAGGTGCTTACTGGTTCTTCCCCTATACTCAAAGCTTTCACTTTGCATCTGGGTTAAACGAATGCACAACGCAAATTTCTCTTACCCTGAGCACTGAATGACACTATAATTAGATTTTTTTACTGCATTGAGATTAAGATTTTGTATTCTTGTATGGATGTGATAATTTTGTAATGACAGATTATGGCTTTGGTCTAAGTTATTCCGGGTAGAGAATCCAGACTGATTTCTATGCAAAGTGGGAGTATTTTTAGTAATTTTTTCAGTCAAATTTTTTCATGAATATCGCATAGCCTCGTTCATAGCGGTAAATAGATTCGCGGACCACGAATTACGACCAATGTTTTACGGTATCTTCTCAATATGTAGTCTGTAAGACTTTATGTCCAAAGCGTTTTGGAAAGGAAGTGCTCAGTATTCGTTGTGTTTTTATTATCGTCTGAGATGAGTAGAGTATGCTAGTCCAGTTATCCAATACGGAAATAAAGTTGGACTATTAAACTGGTGTTTTAAACATTCCTGAAAATCTTCCCAATTTCATCGAGGGAATAATAGGCACCTTTTGTTTCTAAAACAGCCCAAATACCATGTGGCTTACGGCTACCCAATAGGAAGCACCAAGTACAACAAATCGCATCCCAGTACAACTCTCTACCAACCAATTACGGAGCGATTCCTCCTTAGTTGAAATCAGATGTAGCCTAATTACAAACATACACACTTGCTCTAACGCGCATCTCTGCCTTACTATCTTCTCGGTGCGGATACCGAACGGATCGGGTTACTTACTTCAGTGAGATAGTTCGTTGTTTGTAGCAATCCGCTACAACCAGCTAGAAACGATCTCCATGGCAATTTTGGGCTATAAATAGACCCATTTGTACCTTTGTAAATTAAACGGAACTGAACGACTATTTTTTTGTCTCAAGGAGCTGTTTTACCGAAAAATATTATTATAACCCTGTTAACTTGGAAATATAAAAGAATCATTAGAGGCTCATAACGTTCTTGAAAAAGATTATTCTGCTTTACCAGTCAAGGAATCGGAAATTAAACTTGGTTGAAACCGTACAACGGTCCGGCATCATCTTAGCGAACTTGGGAAAGCTCCTAAACTTTGAAAAACGATGACTGCTCATGATTTTTCTGGAAACAATCTCAAATCTCTGTTCTTCTCTCCATTCCATGTGCTTAGCAATGTTGAAAACTAGACAACTCCGTCTGTACTATCTGTTTCTGTACTTCTGTCATTTAAAAAAACAGCTCTTTGTTTACCTCTAAACCTCTTTTCTCACAAAATAGGGGGGCAGCAATTCCCGTCGTCAGAAGACCACGGTGTCTAGACGCGTGGCAAATCGGCGACATGACCGCGCTGAAATCCCCCGTCCTCGCTCCGTCTCTGACGTCACCGGCGGCGGTGGCAGTCTCGCTTACCTTCCCCGACGCAACTCCAAACGTCGGCATCTCTCCGAAATCGATACCTCCGCTTCCGTTGATCTTGAGCGAAAATCGCTCAGTCGGTCGCAAACCTCCCTTCATCAGCGTGAAACCGATAGTCCTCAAGGTCAATCTATCCATCGATCGTAAGTTGTCTGACCTTGGATTAATTCTAGTGACCTTGAAATTGAAAGTGGAGTCAACAGTAGTTGGTGGTGGGGCGTTTTATCGGGTAGCAAAGGAATTAGACTGAATAAGACTGTCCTTCGGATCGTTAATGATAAGAAGCTGACTGCCTTGGTTGAAACGGCTAAGAGGATGTTCACTGAGATGTTGGTTTCGGAGGCAAATGACCTTGAAAGAGCCTTGGTCACGTCCCAAACGCTGTAGAGATTTGGCCCTTGGGATCACCAAGGAATAGTCCCCCTTTGGGTTGTTATCACCTAATACAGCAATTAATGTTTACCTCCATTGTTTCCCTTTTCTAGTGTCTCCTCAACTGCCGTTGGCCGCACGCCAACCAATCGAAAGCAGCGCCAAGATTCCTTTACTTCCCAGAAGTCAGCTTGCAGGGACGAGGGGCCACGCGCATCTTCCTTCCTCACTCAACCCACACGGGCCATCCAGTCGCGCTGGAAGGTTTCCGCGGACGAGGAGGACTCGACAGAGACGACTTCACGCCTCTCCTCCCCACCACCACCTCTGCCACCGCCGCCGATTCCGGGCAAATCGGTGGTCAGGAAGAACAGTCAGACCTCGTCGAAGAGCAGGGCGCAGATGAGCAAGTGGCAAAGCTTTGGAGTAGGTCATCCACTCTCTCTACTCTAAAAGTATCAGTAGTATTAAATCCACCTTCTAGTTAATTGACTCTCAGTTGGTGCGTAGCCTTTAAAGGCACATGTGACGTTTCTAAAAGTGAGCTGCTTGATTCAATGGAAAAGACGGTGAGTAGGTCGTTTCACAGGAGTTTTCACTAGTTATAAATGGCTCAGCAATCAGAATGCAGGAGACTTGTGATGTCCGTTTATTTACGAATGGGCTCTGTCGGAATTTTACATTTTTGGCATTTAACGAAAATCTGAAGGGTATTTATAAGCTTCTTGAAGAAACCTACCCTGCTGCATCGGCAGTCAAGCTTAAATTAGACCATACAAACGTCTATTGTCAACTTCAAATCCTCGTGAGCTGTTTTCATCTTGCATTTCTTTCAGGACAATTTGGCCAGTGTAGATCTTCAGTTGCGTCCTCAGTCGGGCTACAGCAAAGCGTCGGACAGATCGAAAAGATCCGTCCGTAGGATAAAAAGCCCCACCAGTGGTGAGATTAGCTTGTGACTGGTCGTTTCTTGCTTTCTACAGAGGCATTTCTTTATTGAATCGCTAAATACACTCCCTAGATTCAAGCAACTCGACCCTGAACGGGAAGAATCGCGATTCAACCCCAATACCAAGCGAAGATCCATATGAAGAAACCCCTTTCGTGGATTCACAGTACCTGACCGTATGTTTTCCAGGTTTTGCGTTTTAATAAAGTCCTTAGCCTTCAGCGCCTTAGTCCAACGAGATGGTGTGAAGAGAAATGAAAAGGAATTTTATGTCAGAAAATAGATTCGGGGTTCTAAATTGTCAATTAAACAATAAATGTTTCTCCTGACTAGGCCAACTTCGAATATATTGGTAAAACCGAATTTAATGCAAAATAAAACGATTTCAAAATTGCCAACCTTATAAGTAAATCGTTAATTAAAATGTATTAACAATTATTCATTTGTTGTGTCGATTCAAAATCCTTCTTTTTTATGTAATGACCTGATTTAAAAATGAAAATGCTTATAAATAGTGTTAGCACACACCCGGATCCATTGATTCTTACGCTGAGTCGAGCAGGGTACCTATCCAATTTTTTTTGCTGTCTAGCCAAGGGCAGTAGCTTCCTTCAGCCGCAGCCACAAGCCTTCTGACAGTGTAAATAACGAATGCCTTGAGGAGAAGCCCTTGGCACCAACTTCCATTACAACCGCCGTTGAGTACGTTCCCGGCGAAGCTGTTTATGGTGTGTTAACCCGTCCCCTCCTTGCCCAGCCTAGCTTCCCGCCTTTTATCAATAACCACCTGAGCGGCGTTGCATGTGCTCCGATTGTAGAGTCAACCGACGCCACCACAAGTCAGCCCTACCCGCCCAACATTATCGAGCAGCCGGCGTCAAAGTCGACCGCTATGGCCCTCCCCAGGGCCGTCTATCCAACGTCTGAGCAGCAAGTGAGACTGGCCAATCACAGGCGCACCTGACCCGAGCTAACCGCACACTCACCCACTAACGCGCGCTCTAGCCCCGCTCCTTGGTGTTTAGGCGATCGGTGGGATTTTTATCGACTTTTCTCCAACCCCCATTGTAGAAGAGTCCGTCAAGGAAACCGCTGACCCTCCCCTCCTCGCTCTTTAGCGCCTTCCGAGTGCCCGAAAAACTGCATCGCACTCACTCGGCGGTTTGATGGACAAGTGGCCTTCGCTTTACCAAACTTGCCTTCGACCCGAGTATTTTTACAGAAAGCTACTTTCAAGATTTGCAAGCACCTTGTCCCGGATGTGTAAAATTGAGTATATGTTTAAAATTTTCAAATAAGGTAACCGTGTAGTGAAAAAATGCTATATTTTCGACGAACGTGATGTGACTCGGGCTATTCTACGATGGCTAATTCGAACCAGAACGCATAGAGTTGGAAACGGGTTGTAACTTCGAATGATTACTAAACGAATGAAGGTCATATTGATGACAAAAAACAATGGTACAAATATGACAGACTTTTCAAGTAAATGGGGGAAATAAAATGTAATTTTTTGAGGCTGAAAATTGTATTTTTTCGTGAAATAACAAATTTGGTGGTGGATTCTGATTTTCCTTCCACAGTATTAGTAGGATTTCAGGAAGTATGTCCAATTTATTATGGAAACGACCATAAAGGCGAATTAGAAACGATAGATAATATCGTTATTCACCCTAGTTGGGAGCATTAAGGTTTTTGGAGAATTAAGCCTGTAAACTTTATCATTTATTCAGCAGGTATCGAGCAAAATTGCGTTCTGTAAAAACAAGTAGGCATTCTAAGAATAAAAACTACACACTTGAGGCTTCCCAAGGAAGAAAAGCAATGCTGTCTTTTAGAAAATTCCGCTTAGATGGAATTTGCATGTATCGAAATTACATTAACGTGCTCAATTTGATTAGTGTTTTCTGGTTAGCAGTGAGTTACGAGTCCCTAAATAAAACAACTAAGATGCGAAGGAAGAAGAAATTTACGTTTTATCCATTGGAATGGATTCCGGAATCTTTGGTCTGTAGTGGCCTGAAGTTCACTACTGGTGAACTCTACTCACTGGCAGCGAACCAACACGCAGCTCGCTAAAGCTGGATGAGCACGACTCTTCGCCATATAGCCACTTTCACATTTTACCAGTGTCCTGGGTTCATGTATTCCAGAAAGTATACGTATTGGGAGGGGGAGAACTCTCCGTGTGGACTTCGGAGTACACACCAAGGTGCTCTAGACGCTGTCTGGGTTTAGTGAAACTACAAGAGGCAATTTTCGAATGTTTACTTGGATTAGCACAAGAAGCATTCTTCCATAAATACGCATCTGTGTTTCAATGTGATTAGTTTGTTTTTTTTTGTCAAGCATATGGCATTGTGATCATTTGAGACCTTAGACCAAAAACATGTGTCTAGTTAGTTTTTAACTAGTGTTATTCCCTAAAGCACTGTTTGTTATTAAATGCTAATTCTTACTTTATAGAAGTACTTAGAAATTCACAAATTAGTTTCAAAGATTGACTTGTAGCATGGGTAATGCGATACACACTTGGAAAATATTTAGTGCCATTGGAAAAAAAAGCTATTTAAGTTAATCAAGGACTCAATAAGCGTTTTAAAGTTCAAAATATATATGTTGTTTAAGGCTTCCATTCAGAATCATGAATTGTTTGTTTAAATTTAGCGTCGATATTAAAATAAATGGAAGACTTTCAATGGCCCTATGGTGGCCTGAAGGTGTCACAGCATCACTAACCGGGAACACCCCTTGGACTAAGTATCATGACCCTAATTTAATTTTCCAAGTTTGGGTATCTTAATGCACATGCACACACTTTTCCAGACAAACCCTTCTAGTAGACATGCTGGTACTGGGACTACCTTATCTTATCTGGGGTAATCGATACGTCTGGGAAGGGAATTTAGGAGTAGCTACCCTAGAAACACACGCCCATTCCTACGAACATAGTAGTTGAGTGAGGTGAAACACGTCTTTAATTTTTCCCCTCGGCCTGTTGTTCAGTCGTTCTACCGTAGCCCTGTTTAATCCTGTGGTGACCTGAGAGCTCAAGGTGACTTGAGAGTCTCGTCATGCCGCCAAGCAAGTCGCACCCCAGCACCCAAATGCGTGCGCTCATTACCTAGATTCAACAATTTCGGAGGCAGTATATGTGGACTGAGTGCACTGACCCGAAATCTTGGTCCAGATGTCGACACATTCCATTCTTAATCAGCCCTCAGGAACATGCGTCTGTTCTTCTCCCTCTAGTATAGAGAAGACGACGCGCCATGTAGAAGCAGACTTCCGCAATTTGAAGGAAAAAGTAGGTCGTAGAGGGGATTTACTGAGATTGCAGAAGAACACCCTTGATGGGTGAATGGGGAAATTCTATTGGTCAAAATGAGACAAAATCTAGGCCTCGCCTCATTAAGGAAGTCTGAGCAAGGGGAAGTGCCATCCACGAATGGAGTTACGTCTGAGAAAGGACACCCCTACAGCCCACGGTGAATTTTTATGAGCTTAATTAGAAGGCCAGCGATTTTCGTTGTGGTAGCGAATTTCAGGTTTCTATTGGTGGAAATTTGTAAAGTTCTGTGTCGTCTAACACGGAGTAAATCAAATTTCACTGTACAAGAAATATAGATACAGGGATTACGTTGAAAATAACAGAAAAGTGTTTCCATGATCCATGATCCTAGATAACGGGGGCAGACCAATTTATAAAAGCAGGATTCGGCCCCCAGATAATCCACCAATTTTCGCGACGATGAAGAGACCTGAGAGTATCTTCGTACCGCTACCTCGGGACATGTGGATCACCCTTCGTACTGAGCGCATCATCGGCCCTGGTGATGAAGCCCTTTTCCAGGAAATGTGGCACATTTTAAATCACAAAACCAACTACATCTACCTTCGAGTTAATAAATCCTTCGATCGATATTTGCATTCTCATTAGCTTTGCTTGTGTTTAAAATAGCCAACTGAAACCCAACCAATTTGGTGGCTTTAAAATTCCCATTGGTATTAGTGGGAGACTGAAAGCGGTCTCAATATCCCGACGCCCATTCATTTTGCAAAATCCAGGCTCGGTACAACAGATACAACATCAAAAATAGGTGGATGAGACCATCAGAGGCGGGACATCATCAACATCACATTGAGCTTTCTCACATGGTGGAAAGGTAGAAGGAATGACGCTGGGCTGAAATCTACAACCTGTTTGTCATAGAGTACGAGGGGGTGAGGGGGTGGGGGTGGGGGAATGAAACTAGGGTGGAGTAGGCTGTGTGTAGATGCAAATTGGTCGGTCCGTTCTCCTATCTCCCCTCAAAACACATACCACTCATTGCTGCAAAAGAGGCGAGTAGTACGCATCGTGCCGGTGCATCCTCAATAGTGACCACGGAAGGACTAAAACGGCAGGGAACACGATTTAGCCAATCACAGGCTGTGACCACCAAGGACTAATCCACAATGCTACAACCTACTGTCACCAATTAGGGTGCTTGAACTGATAATTTAGAAGGAAAAAAGGCCTGCTCTAGTGAATTGCATCGGGACAATGGCACGGAACGTACCACTTGGTCGTCTTCGTCCAGGTAACCGCTCGTCTCGCCCTCTTGTTCCTGCCAATAGGGCTTGCTGGGCGGTCTACGGCGCCTTGATTGCAAGGCCGACGAGAACTGAGGATGAGGGGCGTATTGCTGTTGTTGGTGGAGGTGGTGGGAGTTGTAGGACTGGGGCTGGTGGATAGGCTGGTACCTCGGGGGACCCACAACTTGTCTAGGGTGCATGAGGGGTCCTCTGGGGTAGCCTTGAGGAACGGGGCGGTAACCCGGTGCGCCGCGGTAGTAACCAGGTGGGGCCGCCTGCGGGACTTCGTCGTCGTATTCGGCTGGAAAATGAAGGTCCACTTTATGGTGGACGTAAGGGCATGGACGTGGCCTGGATGAGTCTCAATACTCAGCACCTGCTGGTTCATACTTAGACTCCACAAACCGGTTCCTGTGCTCACACGAAGCCTTGACGATCCGTTGCGATCCAATCAATGTTCTTATTAGAGTATTTGTCGTCATGCAGCTTAAATATGGGACTCAGAGTGGACTATGGCGATTGATGAGCGACGCAGGAGCATGGAACACTCACCAACGTCACGCTGCGAGGACGAGCTGACAAGCACACATGCCAACCCAATACGACTATCCTTGTGGTGTGGTTTAACCAATAATCCTGTGTTCTCCCATGAGCACTAAGCTTCCTTGTCGACTTTAAGCCATTACACCTGGAGCATTCGTGAATTCGATAAACACACTAGTAGAGGATAATGTAGTGTCTACAATTTGACGAATAATATTTGGTTTTCTCGGATATGCGGATTTTAACCATTTCCAAGGTGAGTCGGCTTGCCTTTCAACCATTTAATTCCTCCATTCTAAAATCGATTACAGCACGACTGTCCTATTTGTATGAATTTTTGTATGAATAGGGCAATAACTTAGCCAATTGACGATGCCCGTATTTACAAATTTATGATCTGGGTTTTGACAGAAGCTAGACGATTAAGGTGATCTTAACGAAAGCAACTGTGACTTCAATCAAATACGTCTCTTTCTGACACTGGAAGGTGGCTACTATCCCTTGAACCTTAAGTTGCAATGAAGAAATACACTCATGGATAGTGGAGCATTTTCGAAAACACCGACCTCCTTCAAAGGATGTGGGTATTAATCACTTCCAGTTATGTATAATTAGTATGATGAACTTGTACAAGACACCGTTGAGTGCATTCCTAAAGGTTGAATCGTACCTTGATGCCACACAAAGACCCAACGTTTGGATAAGAGCCAAATCTATGAGTGGCACGAGTACACTAAAAATGAGGACTTACATGAGTTCAAGAATTCATCTTCTTTAATGCCCTCCTCTTCATCGTCCTCCTCTTCCTCTTCTTCTTCCTCCGCCTCCTCCTCCATCTCATTGGGATCCTCCGATATCTCCTCGTCCCGCTCCTCCAAGTCGTTCCTCTCATCCCACCGATTTCTCGTCGTCTCCCTCATTCTCCCCGAGACCACTTCACCACTCTGTTGACACCGTCTTCGCCTCTCCTCCATACTCTCCCGTCGTTCACGCGGTGGTTCGATGGGTTCCATGACCTTTGACGCGTCCTCTGAGAGGGGGGAGAGGAGGGAAACGCGGTCCTCTGGTGTGGGAGAGCGACCGCGGTCAGGGTTGGCGGGACTCGAAGCCGGGACTCCGCTGACCACGGGTCCACTGATGCCGAGAACCCGCTCAGCCTTGGCGGTTTTGCCAATTGAGGGGTGGCTGGCACGCCAGTAGGCCTCCAGGTATTCGGCGAGGTGCTCACAGGCGTCCTGAAGTTGGTTCTCCTCGAGGATCACGTCGAATTGGTCCTGCGACCGGAAGAGCCCAATACAGCATACGATTAGAAAATCTGCTGCTATCGAAAATGTGCAAAAAATGCCTAATTTCATGCCCTATGAGTTCCATTTATAACATCGGCGGTCATTGATGGATTGGACGACCTCAACCGTAGTTGGGTTAAGGCAATCAGCCATTTCTGAGTAAACGCTTTGTAAATGGATATCAATTCGAACTAGCTCAACCTTTTCTCTGATCCCAGGGAAATTCTCATAAATCGGGTGTCGCAGTAGTCTAGTAGATGACTAAATAATTGGCCTCAATAAAACACTAATAGCAGATGCCTAATCATGTTTCAACCAATAGGAAGCCACTGACGTATTGAACAAGCCCAACTTAGGCTAATTCATACTGCATCTAGATTTGTTGGTTTATGGATCTTAGATTTTACCAATTAGATACTATAAAATATTGCTATCATTGGTCTATAAACTGCCCCAGTCAGCTTATTTTCCAGTAATTCAGTGCAATAAGCCCAAAATGGAAAGATTTAGCTGTTTGACTTAATTTGACACTCCAACCAATAGCAAAGCAGGGCCCTATTCCTCTTAACCAATGAGAGTGAAGGAGACTTTACATTGGTGCACTGGAGCAACTTCTCAGCTGCGACCATCTGCACGTTCATGTTGCGAGACTGCGATTTGCCCCGAGTTTTGATGAGACGTTGGAGTACTTTAGTGGAAGAGACCTTGACGTAGACATTCACAGGAGCCAGCGACGTCTTGGCCAGCTGGCTGGGGTGGTTTATCGTGTCGCAATCCAGCACCACAAGTTGTTGGGTGCGCGCCAAATCGAATATTCTCTCGATTTCCTGTTGGACCTCTAGAGGGTTTATAAAATAATGATTATAAATATCGATTTTAGAAAGTGTTTCTTGTATCTAAAATATAAGGAAAAGATACCAAGCCACTTAATTGGAATTAGATTTTTAATAAAAATTTGGGGCACTTAGTGTCACGTGAGCACTTGCAATCTGTCCACATCAGACAGCTGAGGTTGAGTACTTTACCACGACCTATAATTACCCGCTTTCTGCTTATCTGCCTCATCTAACTGTCAGAGAAGCATGCCACGGTCAAGTATTTGACTAAAATCAAGGCCTTTTTGGGGGATAATAAAATCCACAATACCACATGACTCAAGGCCGACTGGGCCCGCAGTTACTGCCGATTGATTCTAACAACAAATCTTGTAAGCCAAAATCATCGACCTTTCTTGCTGTCCTGGTGGAACGTCACCCCGTTTTCCACTAACTAGAGTCTGTCTTCACTCCTGGTTTAAACGCCACCTTAATTGCTGACAGTAGATTGGGGGAATTAGTTGTTACTCAATTTGGTGGTTATAATTTAAAGTGAATTTCAATAAAATAATGTTCGACTCCATTACATACTATAAATACTACTTAAAATTTGTTAAATTTTTAAAAAGGTAAAATTTGGACAGGACTTGTGGGATGACCTGGCGGTTAAGGTCAAGTACCAAGTTGATGGAAGTTTTCAAGCGTGCAAAATGGCTTGTATTTCCTACTGAAGACATGACACTAAAACGTACCAAAGGACTGATTTCGCGTGGAAGCCTTGTCCATGATGGCGCGTCGTGTCGGATTGTTGAGGAGTGAACGCTTCGCCAGGGAAATATCGGCAGTCACTCGCGTTATGATGATCCTGAAGTTATTAAAAAAGACATGACGTAAGTGACGACGGTTTTATGGATTCCTATTAGGCGGTACCATAAGTTCTGTCCGAATTTTACAACTTTAAAATGAGCAATAAAAAATTACTCGATTTAAACATTGACAGCAAGGAAGTATCCAATAATCGTTTGAAGAACGAGAGTGGGAACTCAGCAGTAGCCTAAGCGGGTAGAAACATTCTCTCCATATATGGAGAGGAATGTGTAAGCGGAAGAAGGTGGTTTGCGAAATGCCGAAGTGAAGATATCATTCCTGAAGGTGAAGATGGAACAGAACGATGTCAAATGGTGTTTCATGATAGTCTTTCTGAAGAAGCAGCCATTGAAAAAGCTCATACTGCTCTATCAGTTGAGTTGGAATCGGTAATTAAGCTTGGTTCAATCCACTAAAATATGAATCGTCATATTCAACAACCTGGAAATGTCCCCACACTTAGGAAATGATTGCCTTCCCATGAATTTCCAGAAAACAATCTCGGATCCCGAAAATGTTAAACTTTGTAGACAACAATGGCTTCGTAAAAGGGGAGGACTCCAGTCACAGCTTTGAGGGGAACTTCGTGAATGTTTCACTTTGATTTGTCATCATCTTATGCAGCGACAAGTAATGCTCAAATTCACTGCCAGCAATTAGAGCGGCGTTTGAGAAAAAAAGAATCAAGTCACAAAAGACCAACAGAGAACTCGGATGGAGGAAGATTCCTCAACAAACTTATTCTTCCGAAGCAGGGATAAATTACAAATTACATTTTTCAGTTTTTCTAGTCGGAATCAAAAGAATTTTACAAAACTGGTACCAATAAGCTGGCTGATAGATGGAAGGAAGTCACAAGTGATCACGGAATATATCTTAATTACTTGGATTATAATTAAATGTAACATTACGTCGACGGTTTTATTTATTCAAAATCGGACATAACTTATGGGATGACCCAGTGGAAAAAAACCGTGTGACTACTAACCTGCCCTCAAAGCGGTGTTTGAGGAAGTCAAAAAGAGCCTTCTGCATCATGTCAGTGACCTCGTAGCCCTTCAGGGACGGCCCGATCAGCACGACCGGTCGCATTGTGGGGACAACCTCGTACGGCGGTATATTGTCGGCCTATAAAATGGGGAAGGAGAAACGAATTTGACCAATTGCAGTTGTGCGCCACAACCTCTTTCCTCCTCAAAGCTTGCTTCAAACACCGGCTTAATTGCTGACGGTAGATTTGAGCAGTGCCTAATTAGGAGGTAACAATTCAAAATGGATTATTTCTTGGCAGAAGGTAAAATTGGAACAAATTTATGGACTGACCTGGTAATTATAATGAAATCAAAATGGCATCAAAGTCGTGAGCATTTGGTGTTTTATAGTACCTATCTCACCTTTTCACTCTCTTTAAAGGATTTAACAATTGCTATTCAATTTATATTGGCCAAATCTCCTTATAGATCAAATTTAATGATAAAACAAGTCTTCAAACGCCTATAAATTCACGATTTGATGGAAAAAACCTTTTTAAAGAAGGTTTTCCTTCCACCCTTGGTTGTACCGATGGGCTTTGCACGACTAGAAGGCTCGTTCTCGTCTCCACGACCTTCTCCATCGGTGTCACCTTGAAATCCGAAAAGAAATAGAAATTGAGACGACTTCAAGCAGTGGCATGTGACTTTTCCATCACTTTCGACACTGGTTACGGACTCCTGAGTATCATGCTTTGATCAGCAAATATTACCTGGAAAATTGTGCAAATAATTATCTCAATAACGGATGATAGGCAGCATTTCACTCTTTGGAAATGTTATAAATCTGCTCGAGTGTCTTCCTTACTCATCGATGTCAAAAGAAGTTTCCAGTTTTAATTAAAGCACCAAAGATAAGTTCTTTAAGTCAAAAGTTACACTTGACTATTACTTTGAATTATGCCACAAACTATTTACAATAAGAATTACGAAAGTTTAGCAAAGGAAGGCTTTAGAAACAGGTCGTATTTTTGACGATAACTAGGAACTATAGCCGAACCGATCGACAGTAGAAGAATGACATGATCAGAATAACGTCTGTTGAGGTATTGTCGATGTTCGACAATGGCTAGGAACTACTCCTCCCATGTATACCAATCACCCAATAGATCAGAGAATATTAAGTTGATGCCTGATTTTCCCTAAAAAATTCTCAGAGAGATGTGCCAATAACCCACTAAGTTACCACTGTAGGATAATACTTCACTAAACGGCAAAATTATCAAGCTGACGATAACTTGGAATTAGGCCCAAAACGTTCGACAATAAAAAAAAGATAAAATTAGACAAAAACGTGTAAACACATTCAAAATCAGCAAAATAAATCCTAATAAGCCGTAGGTTCACCTTTTGCGGCGATCACACTCGCAAGTCTCCGAGATATCGATTTCTACAAGTTGTGCATTGTTTCCAGGGTAATATTAGCCCATTCTTTACTAAAAAACACCCTCATCCGGTCTTTTAGAGACGACGGTAGCGGCGCCGGAAATAAACTTTTTATATGAATCTCTAAAGTCGTCCATAAATGCTCCTCAATAATGTTGAGATCTGGGTGGTGGGGTTCGTGCTGCATCATCGTCTTCGAAGATGGCGGCGTTCCCCTTCGGAAACCGCATTTCTTGAACAACCATAAAATGAACTTCGTCGCCCAAATTTCCCAAGTGGTCTCGGATGTTAACCCTTCTCTTCTGAAGCGAAGAAATCGTTGGCCCAGCGATTTCCCCCGAAATAGCACCCCAGACCATCTTGGCAAAACCCACCGAAATGTTTTACGGTTGGAAGAAGGCAGCAGTCAGGATTTAGTGCCTCATTCGGCTGTCTCACCCAACCGGTGTTTTGCTGGGGACGTTTTTCCTTCGTTCCCAAAGGCGGCTGTCATTGCTTTTGGGACAGTGCCTCTTGAAAAGCCAAACATTTAGGCGAAAGTTTCTGCTACACTAGTGCTTGCCATACGAGCACTAACAATCTCGCCCCCCTGAAAGTCCGGTAAGTCTGCTATTTTATGATTTCATAATCAAATTTTCTAGATATCGGTTAAAGATACTAAATATCATGTAAACTAGAAACCGATTTGATCACTACATTCAGAGCTACCACAGAATTGCTTTTGGAAATTACCAGGGGATTAGTTTAAATAATCATTTAATTAGTTTGGCAAATTTACCAAAGGAAGGATCTTTAATTGAGAGTTTTGACGAATATTTGAAATTATGGCGCAAACGGTCGACAATAAAAGAACAATGAATAAGGGGATAAAAAATCGATGTGGATGTTCTTTGGGTTAGATTACCAGGTATATAACACACAGCAAACATTAAGTTGCTGCTTAATTGATTCAGAAAATTAGCAGGGAAAGACGGCAAATAACCATATCAGTCATGATTTCACGTTTCGTCAAATTTACCAAAGGCTATTTAGCTAAAACCTGGAGTTGCTGCTTGGTTGTTTCGAAAAAAATATCGGGAAAATCGTGCAAATAATCATTTCAAATTTTGCAAACTTTGTGACAAAAACTATGATAAATACTTATATTTGAGGAATATTTGGAGCGAAAGGAACACCTCTTGATGTATCGTTCATCAGTGCATTTTTTCAGTATTATGCATCAATTAGAGTAGCAAATATTTAATTGATGCCTAACTGTTTTTTAAACAATATATCAGAAAAACAGTACAAATAATCATTAGTGGAAAAATTTCACAATTTCGAAACTTCGTCAAAGGAAGGTCCTTTAACTAAGTCTTACAAGTGATGATAAATTGGAGTTATGGCCAAGAAGATTTAAAAAAAAAATTGGAATCCAAAATTTCACTAACCCGGAGGAGTGGAGGCCCTGGAGGCAGTTGTTCTTGGAAGTGAGGAGGAGTCAAAGTTTGCTTTGCTGAAGGTTATAAAAGAACTCGATTTGAGTACAAAAAGACCGGCAAGATGGATGACTAACTGTTCAAAAGTTTTGGACATCCAGTCACAAAGTATTACAAGGGAATAGGATTATGAAACGGAGTAATTAACCTCATGGACTTGGAAGATCGTGTGCGAGTGCGGAGGTACTCAAGTTTCGCTGGAGATGGGATAAAACCAACGTCAGAGTTCTCTTTCACCAATCGACCAATCCACCACTCATTGTTGAACTTTTCCTTGATGTGCAGGAAATCTTTCAACTGCGGAGAATAATTTGACAATGAATTAGTAAAATACCGGCAAATAAGTATGAAAAAAACAATCTAAAGAAAAAGCAAAATTTCCTACCAATGGTGTAAAAGAGCATAGCAGCTTGATGCTGACTTTACCTGGAAGCTCACTACATGACCAGGTAGCGGGCAGTCGGGACACGAAGAACCATCAAAACTAACATTTGTTCGAACAGCAAACACAACTGAGGAAACCTGAGAAAACAGGCAACTCAACCTGTGGCAGAAATAAAATACATACTCACAAGAAAAAGAAACTTACTCTAGCTTTTTCGAGTTGTTCTTTGGCCAGGCGCTCCAGCTCAAGTCGCTCAGCTTCAGCATCAAAAGACTTGGATCCATCATCATCGTCATCATCACCTTCAAAACTTATTTGGGAGGAAGGATCTGAATGCTCTGAATCCTAAATCAGTACAAAAAATCACGTTTAGCATGGTTTATTAGGAATCGGAGATTCAGAAATACTAAAGTTACTTGTCTTTCGAAACTTGTGCTTTTACTAGAGAAAATGCTGTCCGATCTAACACCGATCATTGTCACCTGCAATTGGAAAATTAGAGGTTAAATTTCAAAATGCTTCACCAAACATCGATTTTATATTTAAGATCGAATGAATACCATTTAGGTATCAAATATAACTTAAGCTTTTAATATTAGCCTTGGCCTACTTATAAGCTAACTCATTGTCTACTAATAACCTTACCTAACCGAGACCAAGTGGTCTACCGGCACATTCAAGCGGAGCTTGCGACCTTAAGCAATATGACGATTGAAATTGGCAATGTTAAACAATTTTAATAGTATGTCAAAATAGCAAAATAATTTTAATTTTTTATTATTTATTTTAATTTATTTATTATTTATTATTTTTGAACACAATAAAGACAAAATAATTTAATTGATAAATCATTTAATTTGGCTTGAAATTCATTTTAGTGTAAACGGTTGAGAGAAAGTTTTTGTAAGTAATTTGAAAACTTAATAGCTCTTTTATGTTTTTTTTTCGTTTTCTTATTAAGAACTATTATTTGATCACTACCTATGTTTTTCTTGTCATATTAGGGATAATCATCTTATAGTATCTCGGATTTGGTGAATATGGCTTAGAATCCCCAAAATCGCATTGCTCAAAACTTCTTGATTGATATTATTGTGTTCATAGGGCTTGATTAAATGTTCCATTTGTATTTAGTTTCTTATTTTATTCTCTTTATATTTATAAGCCGTACTGTTTAGATGCAATATTTAATTAATTTCATTTAAATATTTACCTGCTGCTCCTTATATTTAGTCAGCGTTCTTCAAAAATAACGATTCATAGCTAAGATGACGAACTATGATAAATCGCAGTAGTCCAACTTTACGTCAGAGAAACTAGCTTGTCGAGTCTGGCTCTTTTCGAAAAATGAGAGAGGTTCGCTTATTGCTCCTGCGTGTATGCATGTACGATCATAAAATCCTATGCTTTGACTGATTTATGCTTTCGTTCATTTCTTTACTACACATGTGTTCTAAAAAAATCAAGAATGAGTAAATGTTTAGGTTACAATTTTATGACAATAATGAGTGAGTAATGGCCTTGAATTAGCCTTTTTTACCGTTTTTCAAATACAACTATTTTCTTTAACCCCAAATTATTCGCCAGCAATACTTTTTAAACAACGAGTTTTTGTTTGAATTTCGACGATTGGTACTTCATGTTCACACAAGAAACCTCTCTTGGATTACATCGCCTTCGCTTAGAACCTATAAAACACACCCTGGTGTGAAATCGTTAAAAAGTGAGGTTTGTTAATCTAAATTTAAGCATATTTCTTCTTTAGAAGAGGAAAAAATGAAAGGACTTGCGACCTCGCTCCACTGCATTCAGCTTATTTTATCTTTTGATACCAAATCGCTTCGGCAGAAGCTAAGATACCCAAAGACATTGTCACGCTTGCATAGTTATTGAATAAATTCAAATACAGCTATACTTTTGTAGTATTTATATAAAACAGAAATTTAAAAAAATGACAACTGGCGATTTGAATTAATGAAAAAGTGCGTAAATGTCTCAACAATAGCTATCGAATACAACATATATCGGTTCTACCAACTTGGTAGATTTATGGAAATTGTCAAATAATATTTAATTAATGCAAAAAGTAAAGGGCTGGCAAATTACAATGCACATAGCCTTTTAAAATATTTAAAACCTTATTATTTGCAACAAAGCAGATACAAATTTCGATGTCGCAGTGTCATGGTGCGATTTAGTGACAATATATAAAGTTTCAGAAACACCTCACCTTCGATTTTTTTAATTCGTCTCAATAGTTGCAATTTTGTTCTAATGATCACAGAGTTTTCATCATTATCCCTAGAATTTTACGAACACAAATGCATGTGTTTTTTGCTATATTAGTTTGCTGTTAAAATTAAGTTACACGGACACGGTTAGGTCACTTTTCCTGGTTGGTTTATTCAATCAAGTTTCTTAATTTTGCTACTTTCATATCCAAAGCAAATTACACAAGCCAGCATGTCTCTTTTGATTGAGAAAATGCGAATAAAATTGATTACACAACCGCGGAACTCGAAATACTTGCTATCGACAAATAAAAATGTTGATTTCAGTACTTAATGGACTGCCATATAGTTCCTGTAAACTAACTGGACGAAATGAAACGTTATCACCTTAAAGCATTTATTAACTCACAAGTTGCATAAACTGAGCACTTGGTGAATCAAGTAGAATCGCTGGTATCTTGAAAACACTTAGACTTAATATTTTGTGTCTTTTGGAATGTTATGGATCATAAAATACAAGTTGAGATCACATGATAAAATTCTCATTCAACCTACTCCAAAAAGTGCACTCAATGAAGGCAGTGCTATGATATTATTTTACAAGGCAAAGCTTCACATTATTAAAAAATAACAAATCGTTAACTTACAGATGTTAGTAGTCTTGTAACCATCTCCATTTGTCAGGAAATTGTATTACATTTTTCAAAACATCTGTCAGATTTATGAATAAATAAAAACAGCTGACCATATGTCGCATTCAATTAAAAATTCCGTCATCAAAATACTTCCTGGATTGTCTGTGAGCTCAACTCTTATATTTTTGATTTTGAGTTGAAAAGTCAGAACAGTCAGTTTCAAACTCGTCTTTTGAAATGATTTTCAAAGCTACAGGATGAAGAGAATAAAGTGAATGAGGAAAAATTTCCTCCTAACCACGTTTTGTGACGTGATTCTTGCTGTGTGGGGGTCGTGCATTGGCGTAGGTCCTTCTTCCTCAAAACTTGGTACAAACGCAGCTCAAGATCGTTCTAATGTGCGGAGCAATTTTGATAAGCCTAACAAAGTTTACCTTTTGTTATCCAATATTGGTTTGCTTAAGAAACAGGCAGTAAAAATGATGCCCTAGATAACAGAACTACTACTAGTTAGTGGGGTGCTTTCCCCTTAATTCGTGTCAATCATACCCAGAAGCTTTCATATAGGAACATAAAAGCTAGTTTTATCGACTTAGTTGGGAGGTCGATGACTACTATGACGAATTCTTCGTCGTCGATTCAACCGCTTACCTCAGAAAGGGTTACTCGAGTAGGCTTGCACCACACCAAGTCATCCAAGACCACATCCTTGAAGAGGTAATCGTTTTTTCCAACTCGAAAAACCGTAGACACGGTTGCACACTCAAATGATTCACCCAGCCAATAAAAAGCCGAGCTGTGTCGAGGTGGTTACACCAACGCCACAGGAGTCGTAACGTAAAGTGCAAAAGCGGTTCATTCTTATCTTGGCGATACCACAAACAGTCGGGCAGGTGCTACGTTGCTAGTTCTACACCACCAAGTCTCTCCTCCTACCACATCAAAATGCCTACAAAGATTGTAAGTCACTGCCATCATTGGAGGGATCGATAAAGTTATTATTGGATATGATTTTACTTGTAACCACTAACCCACTTACTCACTGGTGATATTCAAGAAACAAATATTTTTAAGACTAATGCAATGAAACTTGAAGAAATTACCTCACCTTTTTAATTTTCGACTATGCCGTTTTGTACTTAAGATAGTTTTTATTATGAATTTTTTTTAGCAAAAGGTGCCTTAGTTAAATTAGCCATTTAATCATCAGTTGGGGGTTTTTCGTATCACAGAGAGGTGGATATTTGACGTGAGAAAATCTGGCAAAAGCACCCTACGACAGAATCAAATTAGTATGCGCATTTTTTACACAATTTGAAGTCCAGCAGGGTTCATGAGAAAATTTAGGTGGCACCGTGGAGTTGGAAGGCGGCACTGACCACCTAAATGCTTGATTTATTCAATCCAGGTCTACGATCCCGATGGTTCGGCTGGTCGTGTTCCGAACAAGGCTGTGAAAAACAAGAGTCTCATCAATGGTCGGATTATTCCTGTTAAATTGGGAACTCCAGACGACTATAGTAAGATAATTTTTGTTTTGCTTTTTTTCAAATTGAACCTCAATTTTATGGCTCTACATGTCTTAAGGGGAAGCAATACTGATAGCTCATTTGTGAAAAAATTGGCTTTATTATGCGTTGTAGCACTTAGGACATATAAAAAAGTAAAAGATTATTTTTTAAAGTATGTAATAAATAATTTTTCGAAATACTATTGTCTTGATTTCATGAATTAACTACAGAGAAATTAAAAAGTGGGCCTGACTTTTATAAACTAGTCTCTATACGAGGTTTTCGTTAACTAAGTAGAAATTATTAAAGAAATTGGACTTTTAAACAAAGTAGTGCTTTCTCTAGACAAATTCGCATTTCTCATTTCGTGTAATGAGTGAGAAATCGCATTCAGGATTCATTCAGTGAAGATACCTGGTTTGATGTACCTGAATCACCGTATTATCGATTGAAGGTCAACTGCGCTGTCGCAAGTGGAGTGCGTAATGTCATCCCACCCACGTCATGTGTTTAACCAAGAGTATGGAAAAAAACTACTTAGTTTTTCTGAACCAAGACCTAAACACTGACCTTCTCCAAGTAACCTTATCCAAGATGCGTTAAGTTTTCTCACTAATTAAAAAGTAAAAATGGATACCAGGGGGTTGCCGAGGGTTCTACCACCGGGCCCTAGTCCTCTCCCTAGAATCAAAGCAAAAACGTCCACGGTTTCTACTAAAGTAGTCTTAGGGAAACCGAATTACCTGGAAGCATGTAATTCCTCAAGTGTTGGTCTCTTCAAAATAACGGGTAGTTTAGAGAGTCTTGGCTCGAAACCACCTTCTCCTTCACTGAGCATCTTTGCCGATTCCGAAACCAGAGAACTACTACGAACCTGTAAAGAGAGGTAATGGTCACATTCCTGTGTCGCCTCAACGAGAGCAACAAAAACCCAAATCTACATAAACTGACAAACTGAATTATTAGCGTGAAAATAATTGTGGACGTTCTATTTTATTTCAGAAAAGATCCTGACTCCGAAGAACAGCACCAAGCGTCTCAGTGTGGACCCGAATGTGCCCAAGACGCTCACGCCCAAAGGTTACACAAAGGTAGACGCAGAAAATGCTGATTTAAGCTGAGGAATCTAGGCTCTTTGAAGTTAACAGAGTATTGTTATTTCAGATGCAACTTATGCTGAGCATTGCAAAGAAGAAGTACGACAATATCGTGAGAAAACTGAAGGGAACAAACACACTTTGGGAGGATCCGGACTTCCCAATAGACAAGGCCATTGGAAACATTGGAAATCTGCCCAGAATCGAGTGGAAACGACCAAAGGTGAGTGGTTTATTGGCCAAACTAACTTGATGCTCCCTAAGGTTAACTTGAATTAAATGTGTTGGAATTTTTTTAGGAAATAAACCCTCAAGCAGAGTTCATCGTCGATGGCTTCGACCGAACTGACGTGGCTCAGGGTCAACTTGGTAGGCTGACTACTTATCAAATCACATGATTTAAAAGAAGCATTTGGACGTACCAACCAATTAAAAGAGCCAAGATCTCCTATTGGTAGAACAGTAAATCCGCGTACATTCAGATAATTTGAGTTCAACTGTATTATAAATATCATAAATATTATATATATACATATATTATATTTATTATATATAATATATAATTACATATTATATATAATAACACAATATATAGAAAATTATAAATAAATCTACATTAACAACAGACATTAATTAATAAAGTGTTATTATAATATTTCAATATATTACTACCAGTTGAAAAGGTTGATTTCAAGTGGAAAGCTTGTGAATATATAGAATTTAGACAAAAAGCAGTTTTGTAGAAAATGATCTAAAAAAGGGAAATCTCAATTTGACTCTAGGGATTTATTTATATGAAAAAAGTGTTTTTTAAGCTTAGATTAGCGTTTTTCAAAATTGAAAATTATAGCAGAAGATGAAAGCAAATTGGAGGAAACGATTCAGATACTACTTTGACCTCCATGGACAACCTTGATGCTTTTTTAAACAACTCTTTATTTGCCAGGAGTGGTTTAGTATGAAGAGACATTATAATACTACACGGAGGCCAAATCTATTGAGGAGGATTAGCCTTGTCATGGGTCTGGGTTATGCCAATTTAAAGAGTGACCATATCGCGAATAACGTTGGTTGAAACGAGAGCGTATTATAGTTACAGGGTAACTTTCTCTTCAGTTTTTATTCGAAGAGCTTGGCTTAATACTGTCTGGAAGCTAATGCCCAAACCATGTCGATATGAAAAGAAACTGAACATGAGAGTATGGGAGAGAGCTCACAATGATATGAGATGTCAAGGCGTCTTTGCCATGCCAATTTTGCAACAAGCGATTATTCAGCTACTAACAATACTTAATAATAGATAAGGACTAATACAATCCTAATACAATTCCGTTTAACAAAGTACAATCAGTTCGCTCCCCTTTTACTAACTCGAATTGTTTTAATTTATCTCAACTGAAAGGAAGGGACACTAGGAATACGTCTCCTCAAAGCGGGATTAAGCTTTATGCAAAGTCTACGTAGTAAAGTATGAACTAACCAACAATCGTGATTAGCTAGTCATTACTGCTTGAATCCCCCTCCATTCAGGTGACTGTTGGCTTCTCGCCGTGCTTTCTTCCATGGCGAACATCCCCGTGCTCTTCAACCACGTGGTTCCCAAGGACCAGATCATCCAGGGTCCCGACTACGTGGGCGTCTTCCGCTTCCACTTCTGGCAGTTCGGTCAGTGGGTGGAGATTCTCGTCGACGACCGACTTCCCGTGGTGGCAGGGACCAATCAGATGGTCTTCATGCATTCCGACGAGACCAACGAGTTCTGGTCGGCTCTCATTGAGAAAGCCTACGCCAAGTAAGCATAGCTGGCCTGAACCTCAGGCTCCTTCCATGTGTAATGAGTCTCAATTTCTCGACAGAATGAACGGCGCCTATGCCAACCTCTCAGGTGGCACTCAAGGCGAGGCTATGGAGGACATTACCGGTGGTCTGGTTGAAACTCTGGACTTCCAGAAGATTACACTCCAAGAATTCTACCAGGATCTGCACAAATACGTCCAACGTTGCTGTCTCATGGGCTGCTCAATCACTGTAAGTTAAGAGCGTACCAAGGGATGAGAACTGTTAGTAGTATCTGTGATTTCGGGTGAATTCACAATTACAGCCTAATCTGGAAAGATCCATTTAGGTATATAGAAACAGTAAAGTTCTCTAACAACATTTAGGGTTACTACACGCAGTCCATATATAGCCTGTAGAGTTGGTGGATCGAGGAAATGCACGCAAGCGATTTTGACCTGATAAACGCCATGACAAAGATCTCAGGTACATCTAGGGTAATCCTTTGCTAGCAGTGCAATGATACTGTCGGTTCAGCACAGAATTAAGCGGGTCCACTGAAAGCAATTCAAACGAGGGTTTTTCATTAAATGAATGCGACACGTTGCTTTCCACAGTTAATTTAGTGCGGCTTTTCTTCTTTGTTTCAGTCGAAGGAGATTGAAGCGAAGTTGAACAACGGACTGATCGCTGGTCACGCCTACAGTGTTCTGGGTCTAGAAACTGTAAGTTGACTGCTCGACTACTGTTATGCTTTTGCAGCTGATAGCTACTGCTAAATTAAGGCCAAACTACTCAGTTTAAGGGGGTGATTCCGGTGTTTCCGGTTACTCTCAGGTCACCCCAGGGCACCTACATAAGTTGACTTTTTGAAAACGCTAGGTGAACTACAGAGGACAGCCCGTTCATCTAATCCGTTGTCGCAACCCGTGGGGCAATAACTATGAATGGCGCGGTGATTGGTCCGACAATTCTCCCCAATGGAGGGATGTCAGCGAAGCAGAGAAAAGGCGCCTCAATCTCAGTTTCGGTGGTGATGGTGAATTCTGGTGAGCTCCCCTCCTTTTCCGCCAACTTATCAGCAGTTAATTTAAAGAAATCCTCAAAAACGCCCCCTTTTTCAAGGATGTCGATCCAGGATTTCCAGAAGTGCTTCACGAAACTGGAGGTTTGCCACTTGGGTCATGAGTCTCTGGAAGATGACATGACGGTGAACGGCAAGAAACGTCTGGAAGAGACCTTCTTCTCTGGAGAATGGACCAAGAACGTCAATGCTGGTGGTTGTGCCAACTTCAGGGGTGAGCTTGAATCCACCTCACTCCAGCAAATAGGGAAGGACTTTTAATCGATTTTTTTTCTGAATCTCTAGATACTTATTGGACTAACCCACAGTACAAGATCACGGTCGTGGATCCTGATCCCACCGACCAGGATGACAAGAGTTCCCTCGTCATCGGTCTGATGCAGAAGAATATGCGAAAGAAGGGAGCTTCTAAGTTCCTCACCATTGGTTTCTGTGTTTACCAGGTGGGTTTGAAAAAAAAAATCACTCATAATATCTGGTAGCCCAGATATCTCGCGCCAATGAAAAATCTATTTAATGAGTTGCATTCAATTTCTTCTGAAGATTGCACCACAAACCGAGGGTATTCTGAAACGCGATTTCTTCCAATCGAATCGACCAATTGCGATTTCCGAGTTCACCAACACGCGTGAGGTGGTGCTCAAACTCAAGGTCCTGCCTGGTTGCTATCTCATCGTGCCCAGCACCTTTAATCCCAACGAGGAGGCACAATTCATTATTCGTGCATTCACCGAGGTTCCCGTCAAGGAAGCGTAAGTTATAACTCTCTAATCTAACACTAAATCGATGCTGCTCATTCCAATAAACCCGATTTTCTTCTTTCAAGAGAATGCGATGACAAAAACAATTTCACCGGTCTTTCTGAGGTTAATAAACAGTTCATTTACTTATTTATATTTGAAACGATTGTTCTAGCAAATGCTGTTACAATTCCTTTAGGACACGCTCAAAGCCATTAAGGAAGCAGAACACTCCAAGGTATGGGAGACAAGGTGGATTTTGAAATTTTTTTGAAAATGAGATGATAAATTGAATTTACGTTGCAGAATGAAGATGATTTTGTCGATCAGCTGTTTGACAACAAAATGGACAAGATCACGAAGTCAATCAATGCTGAACAGCTGCGTGAAATTCTTAATCAGACCTCGATGAAAGGTCAGTTGTTATTGTTTTGAAAATAAAATTAGTTTACCTTAACAGGTAGTGCAGATGGTTTCCCACTATTGTACGGTAGCTCGATTCGGTTACAACAAGTTCTAAGTTTCCACTTCCTAATTTTTTTATTTCTTTTGAGTTATGCTAAATAAGTAAAGTGTTGTAGCTGGCCTATTCTGATGCTATCAGTGCCTTAGAAACACCAAGCCATAATTAAATCATCGTGGGATCAGCAGAGGCAGTCCAGTGAGTTATTACAAAAATCAATAAAGGAAAAATAAAATGAATCTGCTGGGAACTGGAGTAGCTAGTAGATGCTTCTTTTAGCACAAAGGCGCCACTAAAAGCTGCCCACATTCTTGTACCATTTCTAGCATTATAAAAAGCTATAACACGTGGATCGAAGGCTACCAGTGACTAGCAACCCCGATTGCACCGTATTTAGTAGCAATTAAACACATTCACACACATACATATATATATCCATAAACAATTTCAGCAACCTGTCACGATCCCAATGGATTCGCACTGGAGATCAGTCGTAGTATGCTCGGATCTATGGATGTATCCTCGAATTTTCATAATTTATCGTAATTTTTCCAATATTTAACATAAAAAGTTATTTTGCCTGAACGTTGTTTAGCCAAAATTTTAGTGCAGTGCCATTTATAAACTTAATTTCCTTAACTACAACTCGCTGGTGTAGAATAACTTGACTGGAAAAATGGAGAGAGACGAATTTAAGAGACTCTGGGAGAGCCTTCAATGCTGGCGGGTAAGATTCGGCAGTTATTAAATACTCTTTGGCAACTTTAGTAAAATCCCGATTTCAGTATCCGTTTTGATATTTAAGCTTGAGTCCTAAATAATTTTCTTAAATTTAAGGACAATCCGACTAGTAGTATTTGATAAATCTAACAACTTTTAGATATTATTATCAGTTAATCAGTCTTCTCATTTAGTTTTTTTTCTAAACTAATTAATTAAAAGGATAATATGATAAAAGAAACCTCAGGAAAAATTTATCTTTACATTAATTTCCTTCATGTTAATTGATAATTACACACTAACAGTTCTCCCTGGTAACTTATTAATTATAAATTGTTAGGATGTCTTCCAACAACGTGACAGAGATAAAAGCAAAACTCTCAACGTTGCAGAACTGCGAGAGGCTCTTATTTCTGCAGGTAAACTGTTCTTTTCATCAAGCACAGAAGCACTATTGCTTTTTGATCAAGCGCCATACGTTCGAGAGCACTACTTTAAAAAACACTGAAAGCCCTTCATAAACAAGGAGCTCAGAAACATGAACAATAAATTTCACCCATTTAAAAGGAGAAAAACAGCGATAATTTGTTTCAATCTTAACAGAATCTATCAGTGCCATAGATAAACATTTGATTTATTCAGCATAGATGCTAATACGATTATTTATAAAGTTGAAGCAGAGATCGTTATCGGAAAATTCGTAAATCTGCTTCGAAACAATGCCTAAATCTGAGTGTTGTAGACGAATAATCATCGAACTGAACTAACGACGCTTAATACATTTAAATTTGCCAACCACAATCGTGTTACCATGGCATCACCAAATCTCGCATTTTAAGAAAAATAGGAAACTGGTCTAATAGTCGACAGCCTCATGAAAAGCCGTCATGTGCCACTTAATTGTGTACCACAATACTCCGACTACTCAAAGTTGGTTTAAGTACATTAGTTGGCATATCTGAGAAGCTGTCACTCAGTCACTAAACTCTTTGAAGTAGAGAAAACAGTTTTATAGCACTCATTGCCAAGACTTAGTCATAAACTCACCTAAACAAAAATTAGGTTATGCATTTAAGCGAAGGCACAACTTGTTATGAATGGAAAGGTTATCATTATTTGGTGACGTTGCTACAGAAAAAGAAATATGGAAATTATTTAAACATGTTTTTGTTATTTAAAGGAATAAATTATTGAAAATATTTTTTTTCACAATCATATTCCAGGATTCCACGTATCTGGTATAGTCTTCACTGTCATCGTAATGCGATTCGTGACACAGAAGCTGAATGCAGTAACATTTGAGGATTGGATTCTTTGCTGTGTGCGACTGAAGAACAGCTTCGATAATATGAAAGCTCAGTTCAAGACAAACGACGGTAACCTCATGTTTACGCCAGATGATGTAAGTGTGTAGCTTTTTGCATTGACAACAACGGAGTTCTCGCATCACATTTAGCGCCTTTGTATAACTTAGATGCAGATATTTATGCATAGTTTCAGGTAATATATGTTGCACTGATATATTTTTTTCCAAATTTTTAGTTCTTGCGGTTGACACTGAATCAGTGATTGGAAAAGAAGACTTTCCTCAAATTTACCGCATTAGTTGTTTTTTCCTTTGATCACGAGACTTGCCTGACCCCTTTGTTTCAACATTCGTGGTACTACAAGAATTGTCAGTTGATCCTTAGATATCTGCCCAATCTTATGCATTAAACAACTTGGTAGTAAAATAATAAACCAATTTTTAAATGTCTTTCAGCTTTAAGGGGAACGCAACAACACGTATTGACTTTAAAATCAAATTAAGCAGTTGAAAGCCTCAGAAGCCAACAAAAGTTCTTCAATTATCATATTAGATGATTAAATTGATTAAGGGGTCTAGCACAGTCCTAGGTGAATCATTCACGGAAAAAGTCATTAAATATTTTATTCATTTTCCCCAGAGTGTTAATGCCGACGTAGAGAATAGATGAAATCTTTCCCATTCCAGGTATTTTAAGATAAGGACCTATGAAATGCCAACCACTATCATTAATAATAAATTATACTCAGGTTAATAAATTCGAAACTAGAGAAGAATAACTGACGTAGCTTAAAAGGCTGGCATATTTTACACAGGTATACTTGTGAGTCAGCATGTGATCGTTGTGTGATATGTTGACAGAATTGCAATTCTTCAACTACAACGTCAGTTATGCACTTTTGAGTTACCATTTTAAGTGCATTTGCGATTGATAGCGTATGAAATTGAAGGAAAGATAGAATGAATTAAATGTATAAATAAATAAATCAAAAAAATTCATTCATTTAACGGGAAAGAATCAATCGGTTTCAAGGGGTTGGTTATATTTTCATAACATAACATATATAAAAAAGAAGTACGTTAAAAAATCCGGTTAATTCTAATGACAAGGTGTATGATGAAACCCGAGATTCAAATAATTATTCTGCATACCGTAATACACTTCATAACTATAACTTCAACTTTTTAGAGTACTTGCTATTTTGCCATTAATATAATAAATATTTAATTTAATATTTATAAGTTTAAATAAGTTTAAATAATTTAACAGATATAATCAAAAAACTATAATAATTAATTTTTTGTTATGTAATATAGGTTAATAATCTATCATCAACCTTCCGTTGTTTTATACAATAAATGCCAAAATTTACCAAGCTAGCCCATATATGAATGCATTGAGTTAGAGCCAATCAGGGGAATAGACGGTATTGTAACATTGTGTGAGTTCTACCTTCTAGCTATTGCATTCTAAATTGATAAATCGTTTTATCATGCATGTTAAAAAGGAAGTTGCAGGTTGTGCTGGATGTTGCACATTTGAGTGTACTGTATAAAAATAACGCTAATCTTTTTTATTATAATATTTTTACCATTGTGTCTTAGGTGGTAGCATTTTAAATCTCAGTGTTATAAACCTCGTTTAGTTTATTTTGTGATTTCAGTGTATCCCTAAGAAATTTGTTTTTTGTGAATTTTTAAATTTAGATGATGATCTGGTTCTATGGGCTCAACTGAAGTAATAAATAACTCAGATTTCCGAAGAAAGCAATATTTCAAGATTCTTTTTGTCCTTTTTACTTTCTGTTTGTACGTCTCTACTGCCTCCATCCAGTTCAATATCCTGCGAATACGCGGTCCCTGTTTTTGGCTCTCTATAGAGTAAGGTTTAAATTTTACAGTGTATTTTATCCTTAGTAACCGAATCTTTGAGTTCAATATACAGGACACTTCAATTGCTCCCAAACACATACTTACTTGGTTCCCCCGAGAAAACTGTCACCGATCTCACCTCTCCTGTTTGGGCCACATCACGCACACCACAGAAATCGAAGCTGGTCTTTTCGAAATCTGTGGTGTTATGCAAGGAAAGGCCTTCTGTGGGCTCTACTCAGCTTCGGCTCAGGGAGTGCTCTCACCGGTTTCGGAAAAGAGGATTGCGGATGAAATTGTAAATCGGGGCCTTGAGCCATCGTACATGCAACATTCCGGTAAGTAACCACCCCGTCTTCTTTTAAATATAGAAATACTATACTTAATTGCAGGAAACATGGAAAGTTTTCTAGTAGCTTAAAAGAAAAAAAGCTATTTTTCACATTAACTCATTCCAGAAATCTGTCATTTTTCTTCGCTAACACACGAAAGGAAATGATTGAAATTAAATTTACGTATTGACTAGCAGTGGTGGAAAGAATAAGGGAATGTGCGATCGTTATTTGAATAAATGGTCTTTGTGAGAATTTAATCCATATTTAAAAAATGCGATTGGTAGAAATCCTAAGATAAAGAACGAACTTTCTATTGGGAAATATATTAAGTAAAAAATTTAAAAAAGCTAAAACCTTGCAGCATCAATTATTATATGTACACGAAGAAATTGAGTTTATTATTAGATGTATATTTGTGTGGATAAAAATAGGTGGTTTCTTGCCGCTAACGACGAAAAAAATGTACTGGTTTTCGCTGTTTGCAGTTGCTTGACAGAAGATAGATCAAGGGTGATGTGTAAATACTTAATGACGATAAGGGGCAAACGTCAAGTGGGCAAAAATGTGAACTAGCAACACATCTTTTGCCCCTTCCTGAGAAAGATGAAATCTGCGCTTGTCACATTGTTTCCGAAGTAATCATTATTATCTCTTGCTTGCGTCTTGGTAAAAACTTTTCTAAAAACCTGTTAAAAGTTCCACAATTATACACCAATTTGATTTTGATTGCAACAGAATATGTGGCAATTTTTAACATTTCTATTGTAATGTTGCAAACGAATTTATGGAATCCTGCTTCCAATATTGTATTTAATTGTAAAAAGAAAACAATATTTAAATTTGGTCACAAGAGAAACATTCAATTTAAAAATGAACTTTACTCAAATATCAAGTTTTTAAAGGCTAAATTTCATCACCGTTTCTTAGCTTAGAAAATTGATCCGAACCCTAGCGAACCCAGTTGGACGCTTTACGTATCTGCTAATAATAATTATTATTTGAATGAATTACAGACTTATGATTGATATGTAACATTTGTAGTTATTTTGTAGAATTATCTCAAAAAGATTAGCCATTCCCGTAAATCTGAGGGTTAACCATAACTAAATAAACCTGTCGTATATTCTTGTGTCGGATTTTGTGTATTCTCTACTTACGGAGTAAATTCGCTTTATTTTCAAAATCATTTAAATATTGGGAGATCATACTAAGCAAATAGAAAGAAAAATTACTTTTGATTATGGTTTAGTGCTCATTATTTACGATAGGTTCCTGGCTGTATTAGTGCTCGGATGGTTGTGAAAAACATATTTTTCTTAGAGTTTATAAAGTAAAATTTATTTAAAAAATGTATTTTGCAATTATAGATGACACATTGGTGATTTTGAAACGACAGCAGGAGGAGAATCAGCCGCCGTTACTCATTCTGCGCCGGGGTTACAGCCAGAACATGTCGGCTCTGCACCAACCAGGGGCCAATCCCAATTGGTGGAGAACACAGATCTTCTCTCGAAACTTCCAATTACCTCAGGGCCAACAATATGAACTAGCCCACCAGTGCATGCACCAAAAGTATCATTATCTCTTCTTCAACCGCATGCAAGCATTCCACAATCCTTTGGACGAGTTCTTCTTGCCTCAAAAGCGCACTGTCAACGTACGTTTCTAATTTTCCTTGAAAATTCAGTATCGTACTCCTTGTCAACTCTGCGACTTTTTTTCAAATCAATTTTCCGAAATATTTCAAATCCTGTTTATAAATTTAGCCCTTAAATTGACTTTTGAGGTTGCAAATAAACGCTAACTGAAACATGACAATCGATAGAAATCCCATGAACCTAGAAATATTTGCGATAAATGAATCAAATCGCAAATTTAAACTTACGAATATCTTTGCCTAATAAACTATAAAATAACTGCCTTCATTTTTTTCTTAAAAAATATTCGCTGCTGATTTTTTACTAGTTTTCTTAGGGGTCTTGTAGGTCAATGAAACGAGGAAACAAATATTTACTTGTATTGCAACGTCTGTTGTTCAACAGCTTTAAAATAGTTTCTTGTTAATACACCTCTGAAAATAAGGAAAGCTTTCCAAAATAAAGGCATATTGTTGGACAATATCAAAGTTAATGAGGAAACAGGAAGATTAATTGAGGCCAAAGTTGATTAATGTATGGGAAACCAAACAATAGGATAAATAAAGACAAAATCTCTCTAAGAATCAGTTATTCTCTTGCTATCCGTCGTGTTTAATCAAGGTGCTTTCAAAACCAAAAATTTTACATTAGAGGAAGATGTTTTTTCAAAAAAGTAAGATTTTTTGAGATAAAACGGATTTCAAACACCGACCTAAAGAGATATCTTCCTTGCGAAACGCTTAAACTCATCGATCAGTGTAAATATTTACCTTTTATTCTTTTAATAGGACAAAACTTCAAATTTTTGTGTATTTAATTATAGTCTTTCGAAGTTTTGTCTCAACAATCCATGAGTAAAATGGGCTCACCCTGTTCAGCAGATATATGCTAAGAGTCTCAGATGTAACTTGCTCGTTTAATTTAGCGGTATCCAAAAAGTTACCAGAGTTGATGACAAAAACTGACCAACTAGGCAGACAAATGGCTGCGAATGAGATGGACGAGACCCTGGTTACGTCTAGCGTGGTGTCATAGCTGCTCTCTTGACGTCCGAATCTTTGGGTGTCGGTGAGAGAGTGTGTCACTTAGCTCTTCAGTTTGGAACTAAAACCAATAGTTCAGTACTTTGGGGAAATCGGATGCAACAAGTCTATGTCCTACGCGGATGCCATCGGATATGCAGAGCTGAGTCCCCAATTACTCGGTTCTCGTGTGCCCTCTATTGCCTGTTTACACTAGTAGTGTCAGCGTATGTTTCGCTCGGTCAAAGAGATGATCAAGCATATGACGGTTGCGCATGTTGCGCCTGGTATAAAAAGCCATAAATCTACTGTTACGTGAGATGTATGATCAGAACAGCCACAAAGTGGCTAGTTAAATGTATAATGTTTGTTGTCCTCAGATGCATTCCAGTATCCATCTAAAATAAGTGCAAATAAACAACGCCCAATAGAAAGGAGACAAAGTTAATTTCAGTTAAACCTGATGACTTTTATGTAAAAGGTCATAAGCTACTTTATTATAATAAATCATTTCAGGTAGGACTGCCTTGACTTAAATTACCTTTTAAAATATTTCTCCATTTTCGCATTTATTTCCTAAGTGTAGACTTACTGATTCATTTCCCACATAAATGTCAAATATTATTTTTCTAATGCTTAGGAAATAACTCAATTGCGAGTCAAAAATGAAATGTTAAATTACTTATAAGACTAAAATGTGCATTAAAAATGCTTTAAAAAGTATTCTAGATTTAATGTGCATTCGTTTCATGCATGTTACAATGGAAATTTTTTTGAATAAGCTTAAGGTCACCCGATTCTAGGAGATGAATATTAAACTAAAAATAATCAGTTCAGAAATTACCGAAATTTGGAATACAAACTTGAAGGAATCAGAAAACCGTCAAATAATAAAAAGGGACAATTTTAATATCTGAATTTTTAAACAGGAAACACAAAATTTAAAGATGATTTGTGTCAATCTTTTATGGGTACTACAATTGTTCTAGAAATTATAGTTTGAAGTAATTATAGAAGGAGATTATTGAGGACGTTTTCTTTGTACTTCGATACAGTTGATTGTCTCGGAAAAACTCTCTTGGTTATAATTCTTTGTGTAGTTTCGTTTCAGGTCGGTAGGTTGTATAATTATAGGACACTTTAGAAGAAATACTACAGTGTGCACTATATTTTAAGTTTTAAGGGACACTAATTTCAGAGCGCAATTAAATATTAAGCAGAAAAATCCTAGGAATGCAATAAATTCTTGAATGGAGAAGTTGTTGAGAGTGATTTTAATTAATTATTAAATATATCTTGCGATAAGACTATATATAGATGTCTGCTTAGCAGAAAGGTAATAGAAATAAGGAGACTTTACCTTATAAATTGTTTTAAGTAGTTAAAATAAAACTAATTACCACGGAAATGTTTTTGTTTAAAAAGTAGTCAAAAATTTGTAATTTCAAACAAGGAATGTGGATTTTTAATAAAGTTGAAATGGTACCATCATAATTTGTGAAGGGCGCCATGACAGACAGCATTTACATATTAAATTTTGTTTGGAAAGTGAATTTACTGATTTAAAACTAACAATGTATCCTATTTATTTAAATGCACACACCAAGGTAAATAAGTGTAATACTATGGAGAATCTGCGGCGAAAAATAATCAGTGATATGATTTTAAGGATACCAAAGGCCTCGAACTGTTTTCAAAATAAATAGGTATTTTAGCCGAAAATCGTGCAGCCAATACTTAGAATAACGATTTTTAATAAAAGGCAAAGTTAATTTATAAAAATAAATGGACTAAGTTTTGAAAAACGAAGATGCTAAACACTGATTTCGATGTAATTGATGGAAGTTTGAGTTTTCATATAACTGCAAACAAAGTTGCCTAACTATTATGTTTGACTACAGTGAAAAATTGTTTTAACTAATCACAACTTTTCTGTATTAAATAATTTTTGTGAAAAAATGCACCTAAAAGTGTATTTAACATGAAAAATCAAATAACTGCTATTTCGAATGTATTTTAAGCACTTCCGTGCTAAAAATACCTTATACCTGAGATTAAATCTGATTTATTTTAAGGAAACACTCGATTTAAAAAATTGGGCATACATTTATAAAAAAATTTTCTGTTGCCTTGCAATTATTTACATTTCTTTTGCTACTTCAAATTTATTATACACCATAGCTCTGAGTTCTTCCATTTCTAATTTTAGCTACAATTTTAACAGCAGGAACAAAGCGATTATATTTTTTAACCGAAGGTTCCGAACCTCCTTTCAACGCTGGCAAAGTATACGCGTTAAAAAACTTCGGATTTTTATAATTTATTTATTTTAGAAGGTCAGAGAAATTTATAGGACCAAATTCTGTTGTTTCCGCTTTCTATCACCTTCTAGCCGTTTCATGCAAATTATTTTTATTTTAGATTTTCAATATTGCTTAGTTGACCTCTATACAAAGAAAAAAAATCTGATAGTTTAGCAAAGGTTCATTAGTAAAAAATAAACCCTATCGCCATGCCTACACAGCTGCAATCTTCGCTTTTTTATAAAACCAGCCCGAATTTAGAGGTTTATTTTTTGATTCTCTTTTTTGTAGATGCAATCGCCCCTAGTGGTGCGTTTCTGTCTTAACGACGGGGGTTTTCAAATGCCCGACAACGGTCTCGCGGTTTTCACCACTCTGCACAAAGTCCGCCTCTCCTGCAATGTCCATCTCCCCCAAGCACACGCCCTAACCTCATTCTACTCAAAAAACCGGTGCGACATGTTAATTCTGCTCTTTTTGATGGTAATTTTAGCTAGAACTTTATGATGCGCTCCCATATATTACTAAAAATATTTCCTGCATGGGAAAATCGATGAAATAAACTCTATGGAAACACCTAGCAGAGTTTAGCGTTCCGTTTCATAAATCGAGGATTTGTAGAACGCAAAAGAGAACTGTGTTAAGGCCAATTTAAATGATAAGTCACGGAATTAATTCAACAATTTGTCAATACCCTCACAATCAGTTGGATTGGCGTGCTGTTTAGGGGCTCAAGGATAGTGTAGAAAACTAAGTTTCATTTACTGGAGTTAAGTAAACAAAATTTTTATCAAGAGAAATTTAAAGTCAAATTAGGGTTATGGAATTGTATAATTAATCAATAATAAAATCGCCGGTTTGTTGGAACGTAACTTTCCAGAATTGAGCTAATAAATTGATGGGTTAAATTGTCAATTTTTTGTCGAAAAAAAATGTATTCACGTAAATTTTCAGCTTCATGAAGTATGCTATCCTCATATCCAGGTAATTTGTATATTTATTTTTAATGAATACTTATAATAATAACCTTTAGTCAGTTAGTTTATTTATCAATTAATTTAAGCAAAACTTATGTTAGTCAGCTATTTTGGCACACAAATAGTTTTACATGGCAGGTTTGTTCCGTAAAATAAATATAATCAAAACCAAGCAGCGAATCCTGTTTCCACGTCAAATAATCAGGCAAATTCATGGACTTAAGCGTTCATACTTAATTAATTTAATTCGAAATCATTTTAGCTTTAGAAAGTAGGTAAAATTTACCCGAATCGATAGATATTGTTGAGAAGATAACTCCAACATATCAGTTCGCACTGTTTGTCGGAAGTGAGAGATTTCAATTGATATTCGTACGAAAGGAAACCGATGTTGCAAACTCACAATACCTTTATCAGATAGTTAATATTTATCCATTCTCTCTCAACTATCACATAAAATATTGCTTTAGTTTCGTGATAAGGGTAATACACTTCTACCTTAAATTAATATTCATTTGAAAATAAAGCAAACGTTAGTTAACATTAATTATTAACAAAAGGATGATTCTACTAATAGGACTAGAAATATACTTTAAACAAGGACTTTTGTTTTTAAACGTTACGTCGAATGGAATGACTTCCTACATAGATATTATTTATGAAACTATTACAATAATAAATTTAAAATTAAAAGGAAGAAAACAGCTGTGTTCAGTTTTTATTCCTGCTAAAAGAATTTTAATTCAGCTGCATTGGAAAGGGGAGAATTGCAATTTTACAGTTGATTTTATTAAGCTATCCTTGTCAATCGCTCACCGAGTGAACTTTAATAGTGCCGAATCGAAGACAGCTCTTTTGTTGGAAATTGAAATTTGACCCGGTTTTTTCGGTAATGTTTTAAAACTGTCAATCTGAAAGAAATGGTGAATGGGGGTGCATATAAATGTCGTTTTCATTTTCAGTAAAGATCTTTATTTAATTCACAGGTTCCAAAAATTGAACGATGCTGTGGCGTTTGATTATATCGCTGTCAGTAGTAGTTTCATTGGACCAGATAATGAGCTACACTACGTGGGACTGTTTGAGCCAAAATTCACCCAAAACCCACTTCAACGACTTCAAGATTCTGCGAAGATGGTGAACGCTCCATTGGCGCTATGTTTGTTCCGGGCTTCGGACCTGAACAACGCACTAAAGCATTCATCAATGGCTGTGCAGATGAACAATAGTCCCACAAAACGATTAGTGGAGATAAATCGCGTCAAAGATGGCTGTAAAGACGACTCAGGAAGATTTGTGCTCTTCAACAAAAGCAAGGATTTGACGGACTTATTGCAGGTAACATCTTGAGTGTTTTGTAATCAATCGGTTTGTAATTAATATTTATAGGAAATCCACAAGTGATTTCAAATTTTTTTGAGTTTGGCAAAATACTTAATATGAAATAACGAATATAGCTCCTCGATTTAATAATCAAAGTACGTTTAGTTATTCAAGGAACTTGCAACTGTAAATTTAAACTTCTTTCTGTGGTATTCTTAGGGACCAAGGTCTATAGATTAAGGCCTAATTGCTGGCAGTAAACTTGACCATTAATTGTTGCAGCAGTAGTTCGTACGACAATCGAAATTTCCGTAAAATACGCCTCAAACGTCGCTAGTCGCAAGTCTATTCAAAAAGGTTAAGCAGCGTGGCGATAATAGAGAGAAGAACAGATTTCGTCAACTCGAGATTGTAAATTTTTTCAGAAAATTCATGAACTGGCTCTTATTTTCCAACGGTAGGAGCTTTTCCCATTTTATTAGCCTTTTTAGTCATTATAAGTACTCCTTTAATCACTTACAATTTAAAATAAACTTAATATAACTGTAGTTCCTTCATCACAAGTAGCACAACACTTTGTCATTAAACTCAAAGTCCTAATGAATTTTGTCGTTCTTACAAAATTCACCAATGAATATGAAACATCTTTAGGTAAGAGTGGAAAATTTATGCCCATTCTAAGATTCATGCTAATTGTATTTGACAAATATATTAATAAATGTATAGTTTTTTTGTCTTCGCGCAACTTTCGTTCAAAATTTACTTTTGAATTTAGAATTGTTAAGTTTTGTCAATTTTATTAATTTTTAGAATTGATGATGATCTGTCCACCAAATTCGAAGCAGCAAATAATGTGACTTTAATAGAGAATCTAATTCATATTGGAATATTCCGATCTGGCTAATGTATTTGCGGTTATTTGGGGATATCAGGCAGCAAGTAGGAAATTTAATGAATCAGCGACTTCATATTTCTGCCCTTCAGTGCAAAATCCCCAACAGCCACGTCGGAATCAAGGGAAGCTTCCTACAAGAGCCATGGTCTCCTATGAACAAAGACGGAGCTCTGGCCTTGCTTCAGACGAGAAACCGCTTCATTGCTATGCTTGTCGATAGGGCAGAGAATGTCCCAGATTCGCCACGGCGAAACCTCATTCAGGGTCGAGAACTCTGCTTGCTCTACCTCTTAACAGGTTTTTCAAAACACTTTTTTTGTACTATCTTATAGTTAAGTTGAAAGCTTTAAAAGTTGTCTTTTATTTACCACGCAGTAGAATTATTGTTTCTGCGTGTAAATCTTAAAGGTTTGGCTAATCTGACAATAGTAATAATGCACAATTTTCCAAAAAAAAAAATTATTTGCGGTAAATTTGTAAGTTGTCATTCGAAATTCAGTAAGAGTAATTATTATATAAGGATTGGAAATACCACAATTTTTTGTTTTGATCACCTGAATTTTGCTATTTAACTTAGAATTAACCCTAATGGCCATTTATTTAATAGGTTTCCAAAAAAGTCAATAAAAATTGTGTTTAAATAGGTTAATTATCGCTTTTGAAATTTATGGTTTAATGCGTGATTTTCGCATAGATTTCTCTAACAGATCGAACTAAAAATTAACAATTAATTAGTGAACTCAGGTCCAGTTTGCAAAATTTGCATTCCACCCAATTATTTTATTTGCATTTGGCAAAAATAATTGGAGCACTGAGGGCCTTTTAGATGTAAAGACACCTCAAAAATAACATAACTTTGAGAGGTGAACAGAATCTGGAATGATTTGTATTATAATTACAATTAATAATTTATTTAATCACTAATAATATTTATATTATGATAATAATTAGTCAAGTAAACCATTGTATTTTTTTGTATACATGAGAATGTACTGGATCAAATTAACTGAATTTATTTGGAAAAAAAAGTGAAATCTTTTTATTATTTCAAGAGTCCTTTCAATTGATGGTCTTTTTGGCGATGAAACGTGACCTCTTTCGAGACCAGGAGTCTACTGGCTCCAAAGGCTCCAACCCACCCCCGCGCTTCAAAGACCTCGCCATCACAGGTGGTCTCGAGATGCTGTTCGCCGTGGAGCTGACGCCTGCCTTCTCGTCAAAAAACATTAAAATGGAACTCTTCAATTCCCGTAACATCCTCGTTTCAGATTCGCATCGATTAGCTATTGTGGATCCGAAGGCTTGCTTCACTGCCTTGTGAGTAGTGTGGAACAATCAGGCAAATCTTGTCTTAGTTTAATTTTAACTAAAACAATTTCGATTTTTATTTAAAATTAATTTTTAATCAAGAAATTTTAAATAAAATTATCTGTTAGCTTAGTGAATTTGCATCTCTCCACTAAAACAATCTGGGAATCAGTATTATACGTTGAATAAGTACATTAATTTGCATTTATGAGGTCAAATATAATTGCATAAATATACATTGAAAATCAGGGAATCAGAATCCTTTTTATTGTTGCCTTTTTAATGCACTGATATGTGCGTCGGGTAAATTAACTGATTTCCGACACTAAATTATTATTTGTAAATTTTTGTAAATATTTTTTCCTTAGGTTCCATAAACGATCGGGGTTCGCAATGACCAAATATCTTTCTGTGGATAAGGACTCTGACCTTTCGGACACTGGTGAGCTAAAAAGCCCAATTTAACTTTTTCACAACTATAAGATCTAAGAACAATTTGGGTTTACATTTAAAACAGTGATAGTAAAAGACTAATTAAATAAATTGAATTGGTTGGTCTAAACATCAGATTATGTTAAGCCTTAACAAATGTTTAGCTTGCAATTTTTTGAGCCAGCCACCATAAAAACTCTACTTTTCGCTATTTAACTCCGAAATATTAAAAGAGTTTTGCCTTTCTAATTTTTTTTTTAAAAACATTGTAAACAGCTGATTTACATGATTTTTTATTGCAGTTCGCTGTAAGGAAGTGTTATATTTCTTAAACCGGTAAAATAAATAATTGAATAAATGGTTACATTAGGAAACTCTGATTAAAAATAAGACGTTGGTAGTACTTGACTGACTTCATGGCTCTTTCCACTTCAGAAGTTTTCCGTTGGCGCGTCTTTCAACTAAAATGCCAATTCAACGACGGGCACCCACTTACAAATGCATCACTGCCACCCTTATCTAATCACACAACAACTCCGAAGACCCCAGTCAAGATATCTTCATCCCTCACAACGGAAAACAAAAAATCGCCCCTCCTACCCATTGTGTGGACGCTTGCAATTCTTGCAAGCTTTCTCTCCGTCGTTTGTACGTTACTGATATGTGCTCTTCTGCGACTTCGAACCTCCTATACTCAAAAGCGTCGAGATCTCCAGGAATTCGGCGGCATGAATTCCAATGAAATATACCACTCCAACAGACTTCAAGACCAGGAACTATTGAGTGAGGAGAACAACCTCTTACAAGGTAGTGTTTTAACCGAAAGTGGTTTGCAGTTCACAGGCCAAATGATCGTGAATCCAAGGACGAGCCCTATGGAACCGATGGAAGTCGTGACGGACTCAGAGGACATTCAGAAGATCCGAGTCTACCCGACGGTGACCTGTATACCCCTCAATTTACCCTCCCTGCCTACTCGACACAGACAGCTCAACAATGACCTTGAGCTGAGGACATTTACTATTGAACCCATCATTACTAGAATTTGACGGTCGTTCCCTTCCCCATACTCTCAATAAGCAATTCTAGTGTGTAGTACGACATATATGCACAGGTGAATTATATTTTAAAGTGGCTTTTTCATAGCTGTGATGGTTTTCAGTTGATTGAACGATTTTAATTGTAAACTTAAATTATAATTATTGTAGATTTATATTTTATTGCTGTCCGAAGATTTGGAGTAATTCGACCATTTGCGTTGCCCTAACAGCGAAAGTAAAGCTAAACGGTAGGATGAATGGTGTAAAAAGGGAACTATAATCATTGCAACTTTTCTCGAAAAAAAAAACAATATAGAGTTTTCGTAGGACCGGAAACCTGAGATGAAAATGCAGTGAGTAATTCTTCAAGGTTTGCATAGCCAGAGAGAGAGATAAAATAGCAGCGTTTCTCAGAAGGACCTTTGAGAGAAACGCCTAAGTTTTACGAGGGAACGATCGCTTTTGTCTGGCACAAAGTCATCGAAAAAGTTTGTCAGCAAGAGAGAAGTCGTAGCTGAATTGAGAGGAAGGGATGCGAAAGAGAGTTGGAAATATTTAAAGTGTTGAACTGCGTTACATTTATCGGGTCATCTGATGAGTCTTGTCTGGATTTTTAATTTTTCGATTACTAAGGTAATATCCATAATTACCCATGACTTCCTCGCATCTGTTTGCAAGATAAATAATAACAATGTTGTATTATTCTTTTGGATTTGATTCTAAAGACTTACAAATGTCCTGCACTAGATTTAGGCCTGAATTTTTGCTGCATTAGGATGCCGCTTCAAGAAGCTGCTTATCATTAAGCTCAGCTAGATGTCATCTTTATCTTCTATGATAACATTTTGCTAACCATCTTCCGCAAGTTATTTTATTTGCAAATTTCTTTCCATAAATTTGGTAAATTTTAATTTAATTGTTCTATAAAAAGGAGTTTGGTCAAATTATATGCGTTTAAAAGTTTAAATTGTATTCAGCTTTTGCAGACATCCTAGAATACACTTTAAAATTTTCCATTTTTAGAAAGGTACTATTCGGTCGGAACTCATGGGGCTACTTTATTATACGATTTTATCTTTATCACCTATGCTCAATTTAAGTAACATTCCCTTCTATATTTGGTGTCAATCCATTAGCTTTGATCTTATTTCTGCTATATCATAAATAAACACATGTATGTCCATTATTTTAAATAGGCTCAATAATTTATAAAACGATTATTTTACTAGAAATAGAGTAATAAACTACGACAGATTTGCCCAACAGGAAAGCTAAATTACCTTTTTATTTTTATTATTTATCATGCAAAGCGGTCTGCATATAGAACTTCAAAGTGACGTTTTTTGCCTGATTTATGACTAAAACAGTTCGTTTGCGATCGCACATTTTGAATTCGGAGCAAAACGGTGGTAATTTGGCTTTATGGTAATATTTCGATGGCAAAAAGCTAAAAAAATAGTAGGTTAGAGTGGCTCAAATTGTATTTTGATAAAATGGTAATTTATGTTAAAAATACCGCTAAATCCTCCAAAGGTTTTGGGTCAAACTTTTAGTTTGACTGTGTGAAAATGATGGTGGTCACTCTCCCGGTTCTTTCAGATTTTTAACGGCATTTAATCAACTGAAATATTTCTTACTAGCTTTCCAAGTAAAGAACTCGTAAATCCTTATACACTGACCTTCGATGGCGCTATTTTTGTAAATACATCACATTTTGATCTTATATTTAATAAAAACAGCATTAATAGATGCTTTAAGCATTTTCGCGTTCCGCTGATCTTAGGAGTTGTTTGTCTAAGTAAACAACAGTGCTTTTTAAATATCACTAATATAAGAAGTGCTTTTTGCCTGCTTTTACTGAACAATACTTTGACAGCAATATTAAATTGTTAAATTGTATTTTTATCCATCTGAACTGGTCCACTCCACTTTTGGCGACTTTAAAAATTGGCTATCCCTTTAAAAATATAGCTTAACTGTGTACCTGTTTGTTGGGAAAAACTACCATCCTCGGCATAGTTGCAGGAAATGATATCTTTTACAAAGCAAAATACTCACATGGTTTAAAATAAGTATGTGAGATGCAGTGCACAATCTTTAGCTTAAAATATAAATACACTGGATGATTTATGGTTGTGCTTTCAGTGCCACAAGAGGGTTTGTTTATTTTTAAATCCCTTAAACAAAGAGCTGAAACCAGGGAGTGCTTACAGAGCGAAAAATGTCGGTTGATTTTTGGTGGGAATACGCCCAAAAGGCTTCGTATCTTCTGAAAGTTTAGGTGCAAGCTAATTGTCCGTTCATATACAACTTGAATTTATCACTAATTTTCATAAAATCTTCAATCTACTTTCGTAAATTCAAACTCTATCATTTCAGCTTAGCTAACAGCCATAGCATCGGTTACGTTTTGGATGTTAACACTGAAAACGAACCTTCAACATGCAAAACTTCCAGCATACCTTTCAGGTATTATAAATGCTTCATTTCGAATACAAACGAGAAAAAGGTGCATTTAGAGCTATTTCACAAAAGGTCTTGATTTAATCAACTTTTTTCTCATCACTTTCTTTTATGTCTTGCTCAAAATTGAAACTCAATTGAATTTTTTATCTTAGTTATTTTAACTTACTACGTTAAGATTATATAGCTTATTCACTAGAAATTATCAATCATTTTTTTACAGCTAGAGATTAATTCATTTGATTTGAATTTAATAGCCAAATTTTATGTCGTACATTATATTTACTTCTTCATTTAATTAATTGAAAGTAAAACAATTAGCCATGTATCTGAGTCTGGGGTGATAATTGTAAAACTTCAATGTCGAACCTACTACTGTTCGGCTTGTTTCGAAATAATAATAAAAAACACTTCTGTCACAAGTAACATCCCGTAAAATTTATGCCTTTAAAAGAAAGTTGTTAAAATTTTTGTTTTTTCTTTTGATGAATGGTTTATTGCTCATTGTGGGTGGGATTTATAAAACAACGGTAAATTCTGGACCATCAATTGCCTTTTACGTCCAACACGGTGCATTTGAAATTTGGCATCTCTAGGAGTTGAACATAACAAATTTGCCTTTAAAATAGTTCTTTGGCAATATAAGCTCAATAATAATCTAGTTTGAATAATTAAAATATTAACGAATTTGAAACAGGTAGATATCAGTGCTTGTTCAAAAATATTTTGATGATATATAAATCGGATTGGCAAAATGCTTCTTGCATATTTACTACACCCAACGACTTTCTCTAACGAGCCTTTGTATCAATATTTTTATTACATAATTAAATAAAATTACTTTAAATTTTGAAAATGCCACTTCATCCAAATAAATTCCTTAGTTAGTTTTCATAGATTTTATAGGGAAAATAGAACTTTTTTGCTTTTATATTTATAACTTGAATTAATGATATCTCATACAAAGCAGCTTTTCAGTGCTATATTTGTTATCATCCTTCACATACCTTGTCGATTAAAGCTGAAATTTTCACCAAAAACTGCTTAAATTAGCAGAAAATATTCAAACAAAGCTCTTGAATTCTTTATTCGTGACATTAAAGCAGAAAATTTACATATTTTTCGGATATTTTAAAAAATTACCATTCAATCATTTAAGGTGATTAAGAAATATAACTTGCTTGCCAGGTTTTATCAATATTTGATGGAAACCATTTTGAATAATTCATCTTTTCAATTCAATTCAAAACCACCCATTATAGAAAAGCATACATCAATCTTATTAGACAACATTTTCAGCACTGATAAAGTATGTTTATAAGGCAAGTTTAGTAAATTTGAATTTATCCTAGCAAAATTAAGAGCTTTTGTTTAGGGCAACTTAACCGTTAATATTCTGAACCATTAGATGCAGTCTTCAGTAGGTTTCGATCAACTTAGTGCTTGTTTTAGCTATTGCATAATAATATTTTTCCGCAAACATATGGAAAAGTGCTATTCTAGGGAAAAACAGAGGCGCATTTTCGGTCCAAGGGCTTTAGAAGAAAACGGTGGTAGCGACTACTGTATTATTCAAAGAAAGCGGCATGTGAGGAAAACTATTCCACTTCAATTTGCTTCTGATAAAAGTATCAAACGGAAATATAAATCTTATTTATTTTGTGTATTTGCAATCAAAATAATTTTATTAACGCAAGCCACCAATACCAGAAGTGAAAGACCCAGTTGGAGATTATAACAATGCTTATCAAAAGAATCAGGATTTTGAAACTATTGCCTTCAACGACGGATGAAAAAACCTGCTGTAAAGTCTTTGAATATCCACTTCAAGTTACACCAATTGGTCTTGTTTTAATTAAATCCAAAAATTAGTATGATTTGAAGTGACTCCGCTTAACTCCATAATTGAAAATAAGCCAAAAAAGCTAAATTTTTGCAACATTATGGCTTTGAAAAATTTTTGAAAAGGCGCGCTTTTCCATTTAAATCCAATTATTTTCATATTCAGTGAACTGTGTGATTTGATTTTTTAAATTTGAATTATGTCCCAATCCACAGTGACATTTTAGAATATACATAATGAATGCCCTGCAGAAAATATTTGAAATTTCAAAAAGTTCGCAGTGTCATTCAAGTGCCACAAAACTTGGGACAAATGGGTAAATTTTTCCATTTTCGACAAAAAAAGTATTATTCTTTACGTTTATGATCTAAAATCTATCTGGTAGATAAATTCAACTAAAAATTAAATCTTCGGAATTGAATTGCCTTATTTCATTCTACTGTCATACAAAAATTTGTTATTTTTTTCACTTTTTTAAACGGCTTTATCCACTTAAACTTAAAATTTTGCCTTAATTAAAAAGTTTCCTTAAATAAACTAAGGTGGAATTTATCATATAGAGTTATATGAAAGTGGGAAGAGTTGGCGACTTTGAAAAACGAATAGAATAATTTAAATTCTTGCACATTTGCTTTGTACTCTAATTTAAATATTTATTTAATGCAAGTGGGTGGATTTGCTGCATAATTTTATTAAACCACGCCCGAAATGAAACTTTAATTCTCCGACTTCAAAGTTGATCTCGTAAATATATACTGCTTACACTTACGTTATGTCCGTCTTGGTCTAAACTCGTTTTTTGTGGATATTAAATGGTTGTTAAATTTTACTTCTAATGAATTATTACTATCTTTCTCATAAAATTTGCTGTTGTCTTCAAAATCAGTCTGAGGTAAAAATACCCTTAGGCAATAATTAAACACATTCCATTATTAATTTATTGAATAACCCTGTATGTTATCTCGAGCACTAGCTTATAGATGATGGGTATTTCTAAAAATGCCACATAGAAATCGTCACTGATTTCAAAAAATGTGCAGTAAAATTTTATTTTGTTTTGTTTTGATTTTGAGTTATTGAAGCTGACTGGTTATCTTTAGCAGGATTCATGTGTATGACAATTGATCCACTATAGTTCATTCATTCTAGATTTCGATAATTCCTTTTCAGGAAAGATATATTTATACCTCAAATGCATTTAGGATCTTCATTATAAAAGTTAATTCTGATATAACCACTTTACTAACATGATTTTTTAAACTTAGAATAATATAATTAAATGATTGTACTATCAATTGTATTGGTGCTAAAATGCTTAAATGACTGCTGAAAGGAGCACCACAAATAAAACAAAATTTTTCATTAGTTATTGCATAACTCCTTAAATTTGCCCAGCTGTCAACATCAAAAATCATTGCCACCTATCGCTACATTTCATGGCAAGTAATGGAAATTAAATACGTCTTCAATATAATAATTGTCTTTAAAGCTCAGACTTAAAATTCCACAAAATCATGGATATCAAAAACAGAATTTGACATTCGATATGAGGTTTCATGGCATGACAGTTGACAGGAGAGAGACACTAACGACCTCAGATAGCGCATGCTAGTCGTTGGCAAAGGATACTTCAAGCTGTTAAATTGATTTTTCCGATTTATTTCTGCGGATTTATTATATTTTATTATTATTCATATATTTAGCTCGTTAAAGGAGAAACATTTGAAGTGAATGAGGCACATTTTAGTGAAATCGCCGTTTTGCCTCAAATGTCACATTTTTTGCACATTTTTGCAAAGTATAATAAATTCTAAATCGTCTTGTACATTATTTACAGGTCATACCACAAGTTCTGTCCAATTTTACCTTGTTAAATTGAACCCGAAGTTAAATTAAGCGTATTCAAATGAATTAAAATTTTCTTGATTAAAACCCCGTGGCACATAATATTGCAGTTTTTGGAGAAAGGAATACGATGATTTGCGAAATTCAGAAGTGGAGATTTCATCCGAGATTTCAAATTAGTCTCTTTGTATGGCATTCGTTTGCACAAATATTGTTTTAAAACCAAGCTATTTAGTAAACTTGGCAATTTATCTAGATAACTTTTTCACTTTCTAGTAATTTAGGCGTCAGATCTGATTCATGAAACCCGAATTTTTGTTTAGTTGATTTTGAGTTTAGAACCTCCGTCTTTCGCTACGAATTCCTACTTTGGTGCTGACCACGATAGTTTCAAAATACTTTAAAATTTTTTTTCTATTTTTTCTGAGTAGGTATAATCTAAAATGCTCCACAAACATTCTGGATAGCAACCTCTTTTTATTGTTAAAGGAAAACATTTGGTAAATACAATGCCATAGTTGTTTTTTTCCAAACTGCTTAACTACAAAATAGTATTTTTTGAGACGAAAACTCAAAAATAATGCTTCATTTCTTTTTCATTTTGAGTGCTCAAATTTAATGCCAAAATCAATAATAATATCTCATACCACGATCGGTTATTTCGCAGTGTTTCTTCAAGTTATCTGGGATACTTTCTTCATTTCCTTGAAAAACCAACATAATATACTTTTAAATTGTGTAGGTCATCACTTTGCGACAATCGCAGCCCCAGTTCTCCTAGATATAAATTAATACAAATCATGAATAGTTTCCAAGGGAATTTTATCCCGTTGTTCACTTAAAATGCCCTCCAGGTCCTTTAGAGACGGCGGCAGCGGAAATCGACTTCTTTCTTGAATCTTCAAAATCGACGACTGTGAATGCTGCTCAGTAGTGTGGTTGGTGGCCAGATGAGGTGCTCAGCTGTAATGGAATGTTCCTCCCGCTATACCTATAGGCACTTCTAGTTGTGTGAATTGTCGCATTATCATCATCTTAAAAGCCAGCGGCGTTCCCTCCCCCGGAACAACCTTGAGATGAACATGGTCGCGCGAAACTCCTAAATAGGATAGACTTTTAGTTATCCTTGAATCATTAAATTCTTCTTTCGATTGTATCTCTCCAAACTTACACCCGGCAGAAGATCGTAAATCTGGTGATAATCGATCACTCGACAGAGAAATCACAATTTTCTACTGCTCAAGGGACAAACCATTTCCGGGGGTTTCTGCTTCGCCACCCTAAGCGCTTTGATAACACCACTTGTCGTCTTTGACAGCCGTGGTATTCCAATTGCAGCTCTTCCGTGGTGGAATCCAGATGTTGTTCCTTTGTTAAATCATTTGTCTAGACACTTTTTCTTGTTTCCTTTCTTCCGACTAGGTAGCTATAGTGATTTATAAAGCCTGAAAATAAAAACCAGATTAGATTTGCAAACATGATGACAAAATATCTCCCAGCAACTTACTTAGAAGAATACAAAGCGGTAATTTTTAATTTAAACAATTCAGAGCCTTGAAAAGAGTCTTAATTTTCCCATCCCTGCCATCTGTCAGCACGTTAGAAAAAATAGTAATAATTTTGACAGTTATATTACTTCTTTTTGATCATTAAAATAAATATTCTGCTTATTATTATAATTCTACCAATGGACTTGAATACTTGCCATTTAAGGCCTTTGTTTGCATTGTGTTTATACAGATTGCTTTGTAAACTGGCATTTAAGTGCAATAATTGTCCCTTTTATTCTGGATTCCTCAATTATCTTCAAATTTTCTACACTTACTTGTGTTTTAAATATCGTTATTTCTAATACCCAAGGTTATTTGTTACTGCGTTCAGGGTGCTTCTTTCTAGCTGTTAGCTTTTGCATTCCAGGCAAAAACGCTGGTGTAGGCTAGCCAATATAATATAACCACTGCGCGTATTTTCTAACGCTTTGCCTAATAAACAGCGCTAATAGCTCTTCTGGTGTTTTAAGTACTCGGGAAGTTTACTGTGTTTTTGTTAAATGAAGCCTGCTTGAGTAATAACTTGGAGACTACAGCTTCCGTTAATGGTCTAAAGTCATGCAAGGAATCACAAGGAACTGTCGTCCTCTCCACCCCACAACACTCGCTGTGGCAAGTGCTAGCTTATTTACTTCTCATAAATTCTGTATTACTTTGATTAAATGCCTGTTTATTTACAGTTTATGGCTTAGGCTTAAGTTTTACGACAACTTCAAATAAATAACTAGTTTTTTCTCATTGTTATTGCACTAAAATTGAAAAGTTTTGCTAATAATTATCTGGAAATCATTTGTAGTATCAACTGGTAATAATGTTACCTAAGTGGATTTGTAACAATGTTATAATTAACTTGTTTAAACTACCTCCTTTAAACTCTCCGTAAACGCTTTTAATTCAGTGCTTTATAAGAGGAGCTCTATCTAAATGGCTTGTAATAAGATTAATTATTCAAAAGACTTATTCTTTATTTGCCTGTTTTTATTTTTTGATTTATACGCTTGGTCGTTGCCTTAATAATTAAATAAATAAATGCTTCTTCAAGATGGCTGCACTGTCACCAGCTTTGCAGGCTGCAATATTCGTGAACAAGTTTTCAAAATCACTTCCTTTGCTAACAAAACTCTAAACTTCATGAGAGAACATAAGAAAGAATTTACTTAAGGAATAACATGTGAGAAGGCACAAAAACGGCCTTGTAAATAGGGAATTTGGGAACTCATGGCAACCACGAAAGTCGGCAGGTTACTAGAATCTGCATAGGAATCGCCTGGGACTCTCGCAGGAAAAGTTGCTGAAATCTCCTCCAGTTTGGTGGTCCAGAACTATTTTATAAGTTTATTTTTAACTTTTGATGAGACTTTGCACAGTCTACATTCATTGGGTGACCTGGGACTTCTCTGAAGGATGTTGGTGCACTAATTCCGATCACCTCTTCGAACTAATTCTCACTTAGATGCCTCCGTTTCCGAGTGAAAAACTGTTCGGAAGAGAGGTAATTAGATAACTGTTGAGGGAACAGGGTCCATAGAAGGCTAGGTTATACATAAATCTTCTCCAACCTCACTGTAACAATAGAAAGGCATTAGAAAGTGTATAGTTGCTGCATTCGATATATCAGACTATGCTACCTGGATGAACAGTAATCGCCTCAAAACAAAACTGGCTTCTTGTTTTTTTTTTAAAAAAAAAACAGGTGAGAAGAACTTTCTCCAACGTTAATCACGTCGACGCCCTTCATGTCAAACTGTCCATGTGTACAACGAGAAGCCTAAACAACAGTAGTAAATGCTGCAGTAATTATTGGGATGGAAAATTCAAATATGGGAAGTGTGTTTTTCCTTGTCCACAGAAGAGACATCGTTTTTCACTGTATGTATTAAACCCTTTAAACTCTTTAACATTTTGCTCGCTATTCCTGAAATATGCCGTGATCAAAGAGTTGTGACTCAATTTATTTTAACTAAACGAAAATTTAAGGGTATAGACAATGTTTAATTGATCTGAAGTTTGTTTTAGTTAAAAGTGCATTTAAAATATCAATTTTTTTACTGAACAATGAAATTAAATTTGTTGTAGATAAAGTTTTACGAGATCAGGAAACGAAACTGAGCAGTTGAATCTGCCGGAAACATTCTGGCATTTTATAGAGAGGAATGTGTGAATGGAAGGATTTTGATTGCAGAAGATGATTTGCCAAAATCAGTGGAAGTGGAGATTTCACCTTCCACGAAGATGAAAACAGAGATGCTGCTAAGTTTTACGATAATCCTAATGGTGCAGGCCTTGAAGAAGTTCATCCTGCCTTATCAGTTGAGTTGAAATTGGCAACTAAGTGAATAGACTTTCTGCTTAGAGACGAAAAATGGCTGCGTTCTAGAGGGTAAATACCCCAGCAGTAATAATGTCAATTAGAAGCTTGTTAACTGATGAAAGAATGTCGTTGATAATTAGGGAACGTACATGATGATTGTGCACTAGATGAATTTTAATATTTGACCATCTAATTTAGTTAAACAAATTTGCGACATAACATGTTGGATGAAATGTTAGCAAGGAGTGTTGTCAAAATATGCTATCAACACAATCCCGACGTAGCGATTGATTGCCAGATATGACTCCACCTGTTTTTGGTGGCTTTCATCCATCGAATGAGCATTAAATGACCGTCTATTAATAGAATCGACAGCCTGGGATTTCTCCCAATCACTAAACCCCATTTTCGAAATTAAGTTCCACAGTTCCGGGCTTTGATTCACCTCCTCACGGTTCACAAGTGGCTCTCCTCCGCTCTCTGTAGAGGCAATTTTCGCTGAGCGCGAAGGTTTTTGAAGTGCCTCGCGGTACAAACTGGGAGGTGAGAAAACTCCCTCAGCTCCTGCTGCGGTTTTTTCCCCACTCGATGGCTTTGAAGCTGCGAAAATAGAAGAAGGAGGTGTCCATGCACACACGCGGATAATGCTTTTAGTCCATGCTGGGATTTAAATTCAGCTGCCTACGAAACATCCACTCTCAGTTTATGGCAAGGAGTGTGTGAATGAAAAAAAAGTGCAGAAGATGGTTTTCGAAATCCTGAAGTGAAGATTTCACCATCCACAATGGTGAAGATCGAAACGGACGTTTAGTGGAGCTTCTTAAAACAGCCCTTGAAGAAGTTTATCCAGGTTTGTCATTTGAGGAAGTGGCATGTAGGCTTACTTCAAACCATAAAACATTTGTTCGTTAACTTCAAAAACTTGAAAATTCCTCACCAAAATGGGCCGCTTCAGGAATTGTTTAAAAAGACTCTAATCCCCCCTTCCTTTCTCGCCAACATGTTTCATCATGCCTCGGAGCTCGGACTGTGCAGCTTCGTGAGCATGGCCAGCCACAGCCGATGGCTATGGGAGATAAGTTATTCTTCTTTTAGTAGGGACCTATCACCAATGATAAATCCACTTGGAATTGTTATTGGCTAATTCGGCAAAAATTACCGCGCAAATCTACAGCAGGCATCAATTAGGGTGTTTGAACCAAGGTTTGAGGAGGCAAATGGAGTTAAGTTTCATAAGGACAATACACGACCCAACTCAGCAAGGATCACGTCACAAATGGTGGAAGAACTTTGTTGAGGTAATATTCCTCATCTACCTAATCCTCGCGACCTCCGTTTGCTTCGTAGCTCACAAAATCAAGAGGCTGAAAGTGGAACTTGTGAGTTGTTCTAATTAAAACAAAAAGACTCATTCAATAAGGAAGGTATTAATTAATTTATTAGTAGAAAGCACATTGACGATTGAATTTCTGATTAGAAATAACATTTTCACTAGTTTTTGTCATCCAACATTTGAGCAGAACTTATACGATAACCTGCTATTTTAAGAATAAGTATAGATCTGAGCGAAGTCTAGGAAAATCATCCGGAACTAGATGCATTAGGAGCAGAAATGCCACCCTCTGTGATCCATGTTAGATAAGTGTCCATATTTCAAACGGGAAGTGGGGTTTTATCTAATTTTTCCATCAACATGAAGCTGTTTAATAAAGCAACACCATTACCGATTCAACGAATGATTGAAAGAGTTGAAAAATGAACCCACTGAGGAGCAATAAATTCCTGGGTTTGTGAGTATATTCGATCGATTTACTATAATCGCAATTTCACAGCTCCATTTCTTTCTGTTTACGTATAGTTTAGATGAGTTATCAAAAGAGTTTAAGAGCATTTGAGGAAATTAATTTATTTTTCAATAAAATATAACTACCTGGGTTTCAGTCACAGAGGTCAATGCGCTGCTCATGTCCACGAAAACCTTGAAAACCGTCTTTAAAAAAACTAGCAATGTGTTGAACTTCCTCTTTGTCACTAAAAAAGGTCCTTTGAGGGTTCCCCTTAATTTCAGAGAAAGGCAAAAGTGAGATGGAGCCCAGCGGTGGGCGAAGAGGCAATTCGCATCGAAATTCTTGAAGAATGCCCTGCTAAAAGGAATATGTCTAGCTGGTCGTTTTAAAACCAACCAAAATAGAGAGGGCTCATTGAGATAGCATTTATTGTAAAAAATACTTACTTTTATTAAAGATTCAATCACGGATCGTAGTCATTTGACTTTCCTTACATCTTAAGGTGTTCCGCCTAAGAAGAATTTTTTCTTCCGAATTTAAAATTATATTGGTAGTTCATCGATTTTGACCTCAGTTAAAAAAAGGAAAAAACCAGCTATTAATATATAGGTACGAATTCTTTCAGCAATGTTACTGGCGTATTTTATTGTTGTGCCATTGAAGGATTCAAAGTGATAGATATTCGAGGGAACATGAAATTCTGATGTTGACGTAAGGGATATTAATGAAAAAGGTTGCTTAGAAGATTCGAGTGGTGTTTAAAGTATTCACTTTCAAATTACTATAGTGATTGAAAATATTATAGAAAAAAACCTTTATAATTTGATCAAACGAAGCCTCTGGAAATTTGATGGATTCTCTAGGAAGATTTTTGTATTTTGTTGCAATTTCCTCTTCGAACTAAGAGCTGATCTCTGGCATTACTATTATGCGGTGTTTTATCTCCTTTTATTTTCCCAAATTCGACTATTTTTCCAATAGGTTAATCATATCACCGACTTTTCAGTGTTTCACAACAGCTTTCGTGTCTCTGGTAAATGACAACCCTTTCGGCGGTTAGTGAGTGAAATATTCTGATGGGACAAATGTATCTCTTGACTGTTTAAAAGAAGCTTATCTTGCTTCAGAAGTTGAGATATCGGCAATTAAGATTAGCTCGAACCATACAGCTGTTCATCGTTATCTTCAAAAACACGGAAAAGTTCTTAATCTTGGAAAATGTCTTCCGCAAATCCTTAGTTGCCGATATCTACGAAATGCTACTCTTCGTGGACATTGGCTTAGTCGGAGAGGGGTAAATCCACAGCCACAACTGAGAATGGGAAATATGCTTTCTTCTTTGATTTGTCACCACATAATGCAGCAACAATTAATGCTCATGTCTACTGTAGGCAGAAAGTGGGTTTGAACCAAACTTTGAGAAGGAAAAGGCCTGCTCTTGCATATCGAAATGGAGTGATGTCTCATCCATGCCAATGCACACAGCAAAAGATCGAAGACCCTGGAGGGGAGATTATTCCTCATCTAACCTTGGTCATTCTTTAGACAACCATTGGTCTCTAGGCTTACAAAATCATTTAGAAGAAACAGCTTTTACAAGAAGTCAGAACTGACGTTTTGAGTTCTTCGACTGCTCAAAACTAAATAAATTCTGCAATAATGTAGGTATTAATAGGCTAGTTTAATTATGGAAGAAACTGGTGGATTAACGACCCCGTTCAACGAGGAAAACAAGTATTCACCGTGTGTGTAGCAAACAGTTGCCTGGTGACGTCTTTAAAGAAGAGCACATCGGGATCGCCAGTTGAAAGAGATTTATTGGTATCCTCCATTTATAATAACCACTTCTGAATCCTCGTTGGGATTGATTGGAGAGAGCACAGGTTTATTGACCATACCAAACCACAAAGAGAGTTGGATAGAATTGGCATGTGTGAGTCTCAGCTTGTCTTCACTGGGTGACTTTAGCGACTGTCCCAGGAACCGTGTTCCCATGCCTATCTGCCACTCAGTAGCCGTCAGATTCCTGTCTGTGTGTCCCATATTAATGAGGCATGAGGGCAAAGGTTGGCAAGGCTCAGGTGCTACGTGGGCACAGCTTGTGAGCACTGAGCTATGCAGTAACTGGTTTGTCGCGACTGCAGTATTCACCTTAAATTTAAAACTTAATTGAAACGTTGAAAGACTGATATCCAATACGTTTGAGTATTGTCGAAATCTAATAAGCATTTTGTTCCACAAAAATGAAACCTTATCTATTTTAGTAGACGGATAGAAAGGTTAAAAACTCTACAAAGGAAGACGGTGTCTTGTGGCAGTTATACTACTGCATTTTTGAAATACTTTCCTCGGAATTAATTCAAAACATTTAAATAGACTACGAAGTCGCTTTATCCTAAAATAATTAGTACAATTTTATCGAGGATAATTAAATGCCATGTGTTAAATTGTGCACACATTTAGGATTTAATATTAATACAATTTGTAAACTCGCATTAATCACCATTTTCCTAGCTATTTTTAAATATTATTAAAGTAGTATTATATTTTATTTTTATTTATTTATTATTTGATATTATTATTACAAGTTGTTCGTGCATCACCATTAGTTGTCAGCTCCAAAACATATGAATTTTATCTCATTTTATGGCGAATATAAATAAACTCTCACTGAAGCATATTTGCTCAAGAAAAAAGGACTTAAAACCTCTTTATTCTTAACTACCTCAATCTGTGCATTTTCTGTGATATTTCCGCCCGTCAGTGTAACACTAGGCCTTCTGCTTCCTGACCCCTTGTCATAGATCTCTTCTAAAAGAAACAGGAAATATGTTCACTCAAGCAAGTCAAAACTAAAGTAGCAAAGAATTGTACGAAGGCTTGATGGCTTCGCTATGTCCCAATTCTCATCACAAGCCTGCGCATACTCAGTGTCAAGAGATCCTTGCAGACTTGCGAAACCAGTGACCAGGCAACTTCTGTGCTCAAAACCGACTCATCTCCTCTGTCGTCCAGTCATTCTTTGCACTAGAGTCCTTTGCCCACATAATGCATAAACACGAGACACAGTCTCGAGTGGAAGTTATTGTCGATGAGTACGGTGGCTTCTAGTGGTTGCTAAGCGACGGACGCGCAGAGGAACAAGCTCTAAGAGACAAGCTTGCCAACTCCATCCAAACTCATTGTAGTTTCGTCTGGACAGTAAATCTGTGCTTTTCTCAACTGGCCTTGTGTTGAATCAATCTTTGTGCGGGTTCAGAGTAGGCCGTCATTAAAGCAGCAGATTAACCACTCCTTCAAAGTCTGTGTTAGTTAGGGCACCTATCACCCTTTGCTCCAACTGTCAGCACCAATCACTGTGACATGCCATTTAGAAACTGCTTTTGGTCGTTCTGTGTTCTCACCATATTGGGCCTTGATGTTGTAGCCCATAAAAGCTTCACCCTTCTTCGTCATTCATATGGACGATGGCAATGGGAATGGCTGACTGGAACCATCGTGATGATTTGCATCGCCTTTGAACAAAGTAGGGATGCGGTTTTGATCGATACTCAATGCTCCTTTTAATAATGTCGAAACAAAATCCGGTGGCAGGGCCTAGAGAATCGCAATAGAGTTTTAGATGCTCTGGTAGCTAGAAGAAGCTATTAACTTAATGGCAATTTAACGGATTGCGTTAAAGCTGTAGCAGATTTCCTCAGAAATTCGAGCAGAAGGAGAATTGAATGTTTCAACCATTACCATGAAGCTGGCACTTAGTGCAAACCTTCCTTACCACTCATAGAAGCATTGCAGACGTAACTGCGCTATGAAAAGCTTGTGCTTTTAGCATAAGCAGCAAGCAGAATAACATGCGACTTGCATACCGTCCGAGGGACACTCTTTGTGGCATCCAATGCGTGTCCTCCGCATTTTATCAGAAAATCCCCAAAGGCTCTGTTCGAATTTGTACTTTGTAAAACAAGTGATCAAATGTTAAATCTAGTCCAAGAATTAATCCTCAATATACTTTCCCTCATTATGAATGACATTCTTTCATCCACTAACAAATTTATTCATATATTTATTTTAAAATTACTTTGGTTTTGCTGTGAAGAACTCACAAATGTCAGTTGCAACCTCTTCCGGTGGCATTGCAAAAACGGTTTCTTGTATCAAAGGATTTTGTAAGCTGCAAAACAAAGAGGCAAGGTCCGGAGAATAAGATAGTGGATGAGGATTATTTTTCTCCCTTTTTGTGAAGTTATTCGTGCTGCGTGGAGGGTCGTGCATTGTCCGGAGGAAAATCACCCGTCTTCGATACACTGGAGCTGGTCTTTTTTTACCCCTCGAAGATGCTGTTCAAATAGGTCTTTCCCCAGCTTATGAAGCCGCTACAGTCTACGACGCTTAAAATCTCCATAGAAGAAACATTTTTTAACACAGTCTTCTTTTCTGCTGTCAGTGCTACCAAAGCCCACTTAATCAATGTCAGAATTTGAGCAGTTTGCTTAAGAGACTTTTCCTCTGAAATAATGTCAAATCACCTTGTTCGGACTGAGTCTATGGTAGAAGCTAGACCGCTTGACAAGAGGAGAGTAATTTGCAACTGTAATTACCTAGTCTATTAAATTTCGTTATTACGGAACCATCATTTTTTTTTCTTTTTTCCTGGCGAGACTGTCAAATTGCCCGCTCCAGAGCACTCTAAAGGTACTGACAACTCTCAGGTCAAATTCTTGTTTTGGCTCCTAGAGACCAAGTGTCCTCCGCCCGACCCCATTAATTGTGTCTCATGGCAAACTGAGGTTGATGGAGACACCCTAACAAGACAGTGTCACTTTGACTTGCTGTTTAAAATCATCTTAAACAGAGGAAAACTTTAGTGTGAAAATTTCCGCTTATTTCCATTCTGTCTATTAGGCCTCTATCTGAGTTTAAAATCACCATTCGATCCGCTAACTAGAAGTGTTCTTTGTGAGCTGTTTATCAGTTCCTTATTCAGCTAGGGATTCCGAGAGAAGTCCCAACTTATGAACGAGAATTTAAGTTTAGGTGCATTTAAACAAATCTGATATTGTTTTACGGAACAATACTCAGTTGAGGACTTGGTCTAGTGAATGGAAAGGGGCTGACCACCCGATACAGCACCAAACTGATAAGGTCAAGTGTCTTTTGGAAGGAAAGTGACGTTAGTTCCTTTGTCGAACAGTAGCAATATGCTCGTTGTATGGTCGAAACAGGGAAAGCCACCACGTAGTACAAACAGCCCCTTCAATCGTGACTGGCCGGTTCTGTGTGGTAATGGGCTAATTACTCGGCTGTGAGGGAATTATATGGGTGCCCTTGAAGTGGTTCTGCATAATCTTACGCCCATTACGAGAGGCCTTCTTGGAGCAATTTCCCTAATATGTCCAAGCTATGACTCTCAGAGACCTAGACAACCTGGATCTACTTGTTTTGGGTAGTTTGGCTTATTAGATAATGGCACCGTTAGATGATAGATAATGGACCGTTTGGACTACCAGGGATACTTAATACGTCCCTACATCCTGTTGATTATTTAGAGGAATTAGCACAAGGCCAGTTCGAGAGAGCACGGGTTTATTGGCTAGACCAAACAACAAAGAGAGCTGGATTGGGTTGGCATGTCTGCGTCTCAGGACCCGTGTTCCCGCGGGTTTCCACAGATCAGCAACCATCCAATATTGAGGCCATATGAGGACAAGAGACTCCAGTGAGAAGGCTGAGGTGAGTTACCTGAGTTGGCAAGGCTCGCCCTCAACTTGTGACGCTGAGTATGCACCAGGCAGTGATAAAGCTCGGGTCTTTTCTGTGTGCAATGAGTTTACCTGTCTTCAAATGCAGTGTATTCATGGCTGCTATTCTTGCCATTGATGGCCAATTGTTTATGTTTGCATCCCTATGCAAGGCACGATTGTTGTGACGTAAATACCTATATCCAAAGTCAAGGAGCTTCGCTTAAGTTCTAATTCACCTGACAGATGACTGTTCAAGAGTCTTTTGTAGATGTTTGCTTCAGAATTTCAAGAATAGCAGTAGATAGACGTATCTGTAGAAATTGAGACCAAAGAGGATCGTGTGACTATAGAGTGGTAGAGTAGCCCCACGAACTGAGTATTCGCCGTGAAACTGACAGTCTCTTCAGGCTAAAGACTTTGCAGATCTTGTAGAAACTCAAGAAGGGAATCGCCTAAGACAAACCCACTTTGGATTATTACCACCTAATGCAAAAGTCACTGACCAGATCTGCCGTCAGCAATTAGAGCGTTTCAAGCCAAATTTGGGGGGAAAAAACCTGCCCCAGTGAATCGACAAATGGCGATGTTCCAAAAGGACAAAACAACACACTCACAAGCAAAAGAACTTGGTTGGGAGCAAATTCCTCCTCCTCGTTCATCTTATTCTCCCTAATACCTTGCTCCTTCAGCTTACAGAATCATTTGGAATAAACAGCTTTTGCAGCACCGCAGGAAGGAGTTGAAAAACCGAATTTAAAAACTGGAAAGTTCGCGGCGCAGTCGATTAGAGCTTTAAATCACCCGTCTACTCCGGAAAACGGGCAAGCTGATTTTAAGCTTTCACAAGAGAGAGTATTTCCTCAAAAAAATGCTTACATTCTGTCGTCGTTCAACTTGGGATGGCGGGGGAGAGCCTTTGTAGTACTAACTGTACGGCTGCGATTAATGCCGATCTTGACGAAAGCGCCCAACCATAAATAAGAGCCCGTAGGCTGGTTAAGACCTGAAGAGTTCTCCAGAGACCAAACATTGAAATACTGGAGCAGTCATTAAAATTTGCTGAATTTTTAATAAGCAAAACAAGTGAGCAAACATTAGATCGATTTGAGGATTCCATCATCAGTGCTATATGGGAGTTGTGCATTGTCCTGATGAAACATCACCCCCATTAGATTCATTAGAGCAGGTCAAGGCCAAGGAGGCATGACTCACACAATTCTGGGTGTCCGGTAGCTAGGTTTTGGAAGGTTTTGTGTGCACCTGAGAATATGATATCGGCTAGATGTCTAGCCTGCTTAACTAGCGCCAGATAGTTGATTATGCTGCTCATGTCTTCTGATTACAGCCGTCTCGTAATCTCGACTGCAATTCTCCAGTTCATACCGCCTGATTGTTTTACAGTGTTCAGGTGGGAGTATTGAGCATCGACCTTAAACATTTCCTTGTTTTGATGGACGAGGGAAATTATGGTAACACAAGTTATCCAATTTCTCGATGAATTAAATGCTTTCCTGACGCCACCCATTTCCCTGATATCATCTCTACGAGTGAGGCAGAAGACTTAAAACATTTAACGGATTTATCAAGAAAACCTCTATATTTAATGGAATACATAACTAAGGAAATGACTCAATGGAATTTTAAAAGAATCCTTCTCTTTAATAATTTTATATTTGAATATATATACAGTCTCCTTGACAACTTTTGGTGGTCTATCTAATTAAGGTGCTAATAAAAACCGAATTTTAGATTTTCCGCATTCATGAGATTGAAAAAAAAACAATCAGCGTCCTTTTTGTTCGATGCATGTTCGCTCAGTTGTTAATTAACTACGCCGACTAGATGTCCATCCAAATATTCATGTTAAATTAACCGCAGCTTATTTTAGTCTATGCAATTTAATTAGACTTGTTACACTCTGCAATCTCGAAAGAACTTGAGTCAAACAGGATTTTTTCCTTGAATCTTCCCACCTTGTGCTTTCTAAAATTACCTCGTTTGTATTCGTCAAATTTCCAGTATTTATGTAAATATCCATTATTTGACTTATACAAACCATAATTGTGCTTCTTGAATTAAAATTCTTGGCTAAAATTATCGGCCATTTAGGTGCATTAGAAGATTAAATTTTGCTTAATGGGTAAAACTCTATAGTACCTGACCCAAACCAAACCATTTGTTCACCAATGAGCCGTTTTTGACTTGCTGAATTAATAAGAACCTTTACTGGATCTTATTTATCAGGATCACAAAAAGAATAAACGTATTGAAATATACAAAAACTTAAGTAAATTAATTATTTAGCTTTATTAGAAGTCATCAAGGGTAGCCTTTGTTCCAATGTTCTTATGATAGTGATGTCAAGACGTTAAATTAGTTGCGTTAAAGAGAGCATATAACTCGTTTTCCCCTTTTTTCCAAGCACAATTTCATTATTGTGTTTAATGTGGCCCCTTGTAGGTGTTAATAGTGAAAGTAGCCTTATTTTCGTGAATGTTGCGGTGGTTGGCAATTACTTAGAGTATTCTCGTTTTCCCCCTAACTGCCCTACTGAGTTATTACCTCTATTATGTTTGTCGCTATTTGATGTTAAATAAACATTTAGTTGAACTTCGTTCAGAACAAATACCGACGTGATACGGCGGATTTATAGAACACAATTGTGAATTATAAAATGTATTGTATTAAAATGACTAAAATCCGCATTTTGAAACCAAGGTTTATGATGATATACGTATTTTTCATTGATCATTCTATTGTGAACTTGTAAAAATATATTAGATGTGTCCTCTTTTCTTATAAAATAAAGTTAAACATTTCTTTAAATTAAAATATTTATTTTTTGGATTATTAGTAAAAACTGCACCTTCTAATTCGCAAGGTTGTCCTTATAATCAACGAATAAAATCCGCATTTATTGAATGGCTTTGCTAATCTTGTAGGCTGTGTATTTAACAGCTTTTTAGTGCAGAACTACAGTTAAAATTGCAGTTTTCTCAGTATTTACTCACTATATGACCGTTTATTTACTCCTCGGTGTGATATTTCTAGCTAACACATGAATTTTTTACAGAGGTTCCACCTCAAATTTTGGGTAATTCTCACTATTGCTGTGCAGATACTTTTCTATGGCATATCATTCGTTCAAATCAGCAAGCTGTATTTGGCTATTACCGTCGCTCGCATCCTCCCTCCCCATTGCTGGGTTTGGACACTGCTGACATTCAGCTTCTACAACACTCGCATTCTCCATCTACTTCTTGATGCTGTTACGGTCTATCTTGTGGATATAGTTATGTTCCCTTCTTGGAAGCTGGTGGAAGTTGTTCGCTGCTGTGCTCTGGCACAACTCCTATCCTCTTTTTTGGTAGTTGGGAACCTCTTCTTCGGCTATGCTCTCACATTCAATATCGATTGGCTGTGGGAAACGGAGATTTGTGGATTGAGCCCCCTCCTCGGAGCTGTACTTGTTGTGGCCCGCCAACTCACTCCTGACATTGTTCTTGCCAACCTGCCACTTGGGAAGTTTAGAATCAAGCATATCGCATTCACCATGTTTTTGTGTTACCTCACTCTGGCTCTACTGCGCATATCCAACTTCGTGCATTTCCTCCTCTTTCTGTACGGAGAAATCATCACCTGGGTGTATCTGCGCTTCTTTCAACGCCACGTCAATGGCGATATCGGTGACACCACGGACGCCTTCAAGTTCTCTGGGTAAGTTGGTAATTGAGCACTACAACTCTTTAGTTTCTTTCCAAACCACCTTGAACCACCCGTAGCAATGGCCTCAAACGCTGTCTACAATCTACTTGTGAAACTGCACCTCTGTCGACCAGCTGTGGTATTCGACACGACATGTGATAACCCCTCCTTCACCCTCAGAGTCATACCCAGTGACGCGTTGAATCAAACAGCGTAAGAAGCATTCCCTCCTTTTATACCACTCTTGTGGTGAAATTGTCGTGTGACAATTTTCTGCTTCTACATCTTTTAGTCTCACGGAAGGCGTTAACAGCAGCGCAATTGAAGGCCAAGTTTTCGAAGAACCCCCCACCCAACACGAAGACTCAACAGCACCAAAACCAGCTTAACTTACTATTACCCCACTCTCTCTCTCTCTCTCCGAGTGTGCGCGTGTTTTAAAAAAATAATTCCCTTTTTGTATTAAAATGGGCCTCTGTTGATTTCACTGTTGGGAGAAAGGTGATTTTTTACCGGTATATTCGTTGGTTGTAACCTCCCGACCTTGAATATTAAGCTCCCTTAGCCACTTAAAATGTGTGATAAATGGACATATTTCATTGGTTAGAACTTTCAATTCAATCAGCCAGTGAATTTGCTTCAGTTATGAATATCGATCCTGTATGATGGATAATGTGTGGCGTACGGCTACACCAAGTAAGCTGCCCAATAGGAAGCGCCATCCACAACAAATCGCATTCGTGAACAACTCTCTATCAACCAATCAGGAGGCGGTTCCTGCTCAGCAGAAATCAGGCGTAGCCTATTTAAACATCTCACGCCACACGCTAAAGCATACACACACTCACACGGTGCCCCAAACGCCTCTTCTCTTTTCCATCCGGGAGTGGTAGTAAATCCATCTTGTAAAGAAGTAAATGTAGCCTATTCCGCTACAAATGTGCCATATTTACTGTACATCTCAGTTAATGTAACACAATTCCCTCGTCGTGCTTCTAATATCATTGCAGGTTTACCTTTCTGTCTTAGGAATAGTTTTTAGATGCCACAACCAGGGACATTTCATATATACCTTATCTAAACCGTTTAATATATTGTCTAAGTTATACATTTTCACTTTTGTCTGTCCGAAATTCAAATAAGTAAAGTGAAGTCGTTCGATTTGATCTTCATTTTCTTTGGACGGGGGAATCTCCACTTCCGAATTTTGCAAACCACCTAATCAATTTTAAACTTTTGATAACCCTTACAGAAGGGAGTTATCACGCAGCGGAAAAAAATCAATTAAACACGATCGATGAAACTAACCAGCTCAGTCTATTAATAGGTGACTCACCCCTGTGCATGGCTAATCTGATCGTCTCCCACTAATCTGCATTGTGTAAATCCTAACTCCTTTTCAGTATGAGTTCCATGTCCCTCTGTACTTTGATCAATTAGCTGCCTTTTGTGTTAGGCACCAACCAATAGGGAGGAACTCTTATCGACAGCTCTCAGCCAGTAGAAACCCCGGAATCCTGAGGCAGAATCCTAGTCAATGACCGAGCACTGGAAGGGCAGTTACATGCAACCACAAAAAGTAAATATTAGTATTTGAAAAGCTACAATAATGGCTGTTCCTCTACCGTATTTCCTCAGGGAATTTTACCCTGTTATAAACCCATGAAAGGTCATCTCTAGTGCATGCACATTATTATTCCCACGGACCCTACTGTCCTTGCTTCCTCTTTTAAATCTTTCCACTAGGAGGCAAGAAAATTAAACTTAATCAACTTTTGCTACTCTTTCGAGCCGCATCCTTTTTACATTGGTTCTATGAGATTGGAAATTACGCTTTGTATAAAAAATTTAAGCTTTACATGAAGGTTACTCTTCTCCACGCTTCGAACTATTTGTGCTGAAATTCTGAGTTGTTGTAGTGCCTAATAAATCCAGTAGATTTCTGAAGCAAAGGTGTGGCAAACTGTTTTGCGTTTTCTATGTCATTCAAATGGGTTCTTTTGGAAATTTCTTCGGGTTTTGGAGAAAGTCGAGTTTGATGGTGCTTTACCGGAAATATATCCCACTCAGATACTCTCCAAGATGAATCAGTCACCGAATGCCACAGAGAAAGAAGAGAAGACGTGCCAGCTGGGACGTTTAATAGCAGCTTGTGTGTGTGTGTGTCCATGTTAAGATATGGTTCACCTGCTTTATCGATAAACAGCTTGACCAATTAGATCAGGCCAAAGCATTCAGTTAAAGGGGAATTAGCATATTCAGTGCGAAGCTGCTCCCAGGTCACCGCAGGGTTACTACAGGGGAGTTCAGTAAATAGGTCTGCGCAAGCTTTGTTTGAGTCTGGGAACAATTAGGCTGAAGTCAGGCTGTCACATTACTCTCTGCATCCCAGATAACAGAGGCTACCAATTGTTGAGTAGAATTTCGGGATTTGAAACTGAGAGGTGGTCATTGAAGAACCTCATTGAAGCCAGCACTTTGAATGCCTTGGGAATCAGGATCATACTGCTGGTAAATCCTACTTTGGCAGACAGCAACGACATTTAGACCCATCTTGCTGAAATCTCCTTCAGTGCCAAATAATCATTAAGAATTGTCTTGGACCCAAACGAAATGTTCTGCTACGTAGTTTGACCACCCTCGAAGTTTTCGCCAATTGCTAAAGTCGTCTTCTCTCGCTTCTTAGAATCGCTTAATCCATGTGTAGATTGCAGTCTTTTTTAAGGCACAGGTTTCCGAAACCTTTTGCAACACCTCCTTTCCAGTTCAGTTTAGACTAAAAGATTGATGTTTGAAATTTTCTCAAAATATTTTTTTCTGTCGTCGTAATAGTAGTTTGTATTTTAGAGGTTTGAAAAAAAAGCGGAGACTGTGTGAAAGTGATTGCAGATAACTACAAGTGGCATGTTTAAACTGAGATTTTTACAGCTAATAAAATGTTTTGCCTATTAGTCACCAAGTGCCCGTCAGTGGCATACGAAAGTCATTTACAGTCTAAACTTTCTGCAATAAAGGCATTTGGGATGAAATCCACATTTTAGGATGAAGATTATCAAGAAATGATTAAAGTATACTTGGAATAACACATGTGGCTTTTTCCTACATGCTAAAGCGATGGCCTATTTTGCATCGTTCGAGCTGTCGATCATTATTCAAAAAGTGTCCCGGAGAGATTAGACTTCCTATTACCAATAATTTACATGTGAATTCTTCCTCTTCCTTCCTATACTATACTTACCAACTTATTATTGTCCATATGCATTAATAAAAAGCCCGAGTATGCGAAAAAGCCTCTATTAATTAGAAACTACAAGTTGAAGAGTAAAGGATGACACAAGGGGGACGATAGAACCAGAGATCACAAGGCAAAAGCCACTTCTCACAGCCCACTCAAGTTTGTTTATGTTATCTGTAAGCAAAAAATATACTGAAGCCTCATGATATATCATCCAAAGACAACTGAGCAGCTTTAGAAGTCATCAAACAGGTATGTTCACGATATTACGATATTTCGGTGAGTTTGCCAGCTTTATATATAATAATATATATACCTGCAACATGACACGATACACATGTTAAAATCAAGAAATAGGGGTAGATAGGATGAAGCCATTTTTGACTAAGTATTTACAAGTACATATTGGTTTAACTAAGTACTATCTCAACTGCGATGGTACGACAGCTTAAATTCAATGAAGGCTTTGAAAATAAGCTATTCAAAACCAAGAAAAATAATTTTTACGTATTTTAATGTAAAGCGAAATCGATACGTTATACTTGGTGATTCAGTATGCTCTAAGAAACTGACACAGTCGCTTGGGCAAAATAATTAACTCTAAAATCACAGCTAATATAATTATGAATAAAGTTCGTGGCAAGGAAAAATGGGAAGTGAGGCATTGTTGAAGTAAAAACAATATCAATGAAGTTGAAACACCATCCATGAAACTTAGGAATTTCAAGAGGCTATAAGATTAAAATTGAAGAAAAGTTAAATTACTGACTAATTCTTGGTATAAGGAATAGATCGCAGTACTAAACGACATTAACTACATTTTTAAATTCTAAAACTAAAAAGTCCTAAAAAATAATATAATATAAGAATAAAAATAGAACGCACCATAATAATGAAATTCAAAAAGGTATTTAAGTAATCAAAACGAATGAATGAAAAAATAATTGTTTAACTCATTTTCCCGGCACTTTCTTTGAACCCCGCTCGTGAGGTGTCGCCTTTTGGCTAAATTCTCAAAATGTCTGGAGGTTTACCTGTCTTGGAATTAAAGGAAGATGACATTGCCATGATGACCGCCGCTAAGGTCCATCTTGGCAGTATGAATGTCAATTACCAGATGCAGCAATATGTTTATGGACGCAACAAGGAAGGCAACCATATTATCAATCTTGCCAAGACCTGGGAAAAATTGCTTCTGGCCGCTCGTGCTATCTGCGCCATTGAGAACCCAGCTGATGTTGTTGTCATTGGTGGTCAACCCACCTGCCAGCGTGGTGCTCTCAAGTTCGCTCATTACACTGGGGCCACGTCCGTGGCCGGTCGATTCACTCCGGGTGCCTTCACTAATCAGATCCAATCCGGTTTCAAAGAGCCTCGTCTTCTGATTGCTTGTGATCCGAAAGCCGATCATCAGCCAGTTCGTGAGGCATCATCGGTTAACATCCCTGTGATTGCCTTCTGCAACACAGATTCGCCTCTCCAATGCATCGACATTGCCATCCCATGCAACAACGATGTATGCTTTTCTATTTTAGCATTGTTAATGCTTTAAATGTAGAAATTCTCCATCGCTTTGATGCTGTGGATGCTGGCTCGCGAGGTTCGCCGCATGCGTGGGGATGATCTCAGATCGCAACCATGGGATGTCATGATGGATCTGTTCCTCATGCGAGAACAGGTTGAGGAGAAGACCGCTGAAGCCGATGAAGAGGTCGCCGATGCTGTTTACCCAGCCGGAGAAGTCGATCCTGGTAAGATTATTTCTCAACGTTGACACCTTGTGCAAACGCTATTCCCTAATTCATGTCTTCTAAATAGCTGAGGCCGAGAATGCCGAGTGGGCTGCTGAGGCTTCTCTTCCGGTCGCTGGAATGCCCGAGATTGGTGCCGGTGCCGATGGTAGCTGGACGGCGTATGATGTTAAAAGTGATGCCGCATGGGCCTAAGAGGTCTGTAAATAAAGCGTTTTCGGGTAATTAGTTCGATTTCGTTTTACGTGTCCCACTAAGCGGGCCTCCTTTTCCAAATTGCTTGCAACTGGTGAATTACTAATGCGGGTACATGCTTCTCCTGGACAGCTTCTGTTCGTTTAGGATGGTTTACTTTGGCGTTACGGTCAGAAGTGTTGCTGTTGTTTGTGTCAGAGTTTCCCTTATTTGGGCAAAGGTTGATGCGGCTTTACGACGGGGTCTAGGCTTCGGAGTGGGGGCGTTTCGCCCTGAGTTTGCAACTAAAGTCAGTGGATTTCTTTGTGGTGTGTAGAATTGGGTTTAGGAAAGTGGTTTGTAATTGCACACCATCCTTCGGCAGTGTAAAAGTCGTACGGGGTACTAACGGACTGGGCAAGGTTATGATTCGCGACCGGGAGCTATCACATTGGTTCCCTATTGTTTGGTACCTCGTGAGTAGCGCACACTAAGTCTCCTGGCTCATCAATAATACCCTAGGTACCCACTCAAACTCGGTAAGCAATAACCCGTGGAGAAATAGATGTTTTCCCAGCTATAACGCAAATTATTTTACAAAAGGTATCTGAAAGTGGCGGCTTAGGTGATAAATGAAATTTAATGTAAAAGTGAAAAATTTATTTACACATGTGCCCATCATGTCGGGACCTCAATAGCCTCGTATTGCTCTTTCATAGCGTGATACAAAATAGAACGAATGGTGGCGTAGACCTTTTCGGCCCGCTCAAAGGCGTCGTCGAAGATATTTTTAAGATCCTTCGGCTTGTGTATCTCCAACTCGAATCCCTCGAACATAGTGATTTGTCGGAGTTGGGACAAGACAGCTATACAGCAAGAATTGGACTGGGCTTTCGACTCCTTTGGTCGGAGAGCGGAGGGGTCGATGTCCAAACCAATGGCCAAATCGTACATCTGGACACCGGCGTTAACGAGAGCCAATGTCGCACAAGTTATTCCAGCGGATAAACAGGATAACGGTTGAAAGGTACCTTCACGGAGCGCTGTTCCGTCGTCGAGAACCGTCACTGTTATTAAAAACTTTCCTCTTTGGAAGCTATCCTGTAAAATATATAGAATCAGCTAACCTTTTTTCAAGTCGTAAGACATGTAAAAAACAACTAACCAAGATAATCGACGGCTCCAAGGCCGCTAGCAGAAGTTGACCCAGTCTTTTTTCTTCCGATTCCTTCGAATTATCTCGGCGCACTTGGGAGGAAAAGGGTGCAAATCTGAAATGGGTTACGAGCTGTCCGTCTTGCTTAAGCTAAAACGGTAAACTAAATCCATATTCTTACTTCAAAAGGCCCACAAACGCTGCAAACGACCTTGATACCATTATATTCCAGGAAAGCGGACCCATCAACAGCCGAATTAATGCCCAATGAAAAAGCTTATTGGAAATAATTAATGGTGTACAACTTACATATCGTCGGTAGGGGCACGAATTCTTTAGGGTTCTAAAAAAATAAGCCTTAAAACAAGCTTACATCCTGCTTAGATATAAAGTATGCCAAGTCAATGGCATCAGATGGGGCCTTGAACCTATCCATAACACATGGGTCTTAACGGAAATCGCGAGGAGATATTTTGCACACAAGCTAGGTTATAGCCTTGAAAATAAGATCTCGGCTACTGAAGTTTTTGAGCAATTAAATTTGCTATTGAATTTCATTTTATAATGGTTTATGAACTAAAACCTAATAAAAATCTATTTTAAGTTGCAAATTTACACAGATGCGAATGAAGATTTTGATATTGCGAGGAAGAAATGCAGATTCGAGTGCGTTTGTGTAGGAAATTTGCTAAGTTTCAAAAAGTAATATCAAAAACCACTCAATATTTAATGTGTTATGGGTGTTATCCTGCACGAATCTTGCTATAAGCCGGTCTTTTACTTACCTCGTTATTATCTTACTTCTTTTTCTTAATTGACGTTGATAACACTACGGTATAGGGGAGCTTCGGACTTCTCAAAAAGGCATTTCGCACATCCTTCTTTCTGAATAATTCTTCAGATCCAGATCCTGGTGTCGATCCAATACACACTCTGTACTAAATGTAATAGCCAAGATCTGGGACGGGCACAGCCAAATGCAAGCTTATTACTCTATTAATACAGAAGAATACTTGGGAAGCACTAGAAGAAAACACCTATAACCATTGAGGTGACCAAAGCAAATGTGAAGTAAGAATTACTATATATTTTTTGCATAATGTTCAAACCGTCAGAACTAAAAATTATTTGACAGAAAGTCTAGATCATGGTAAGTATGCAATCCCAGGATGCCTTGGTGACGTCATGTGGACCGGGGAATATCTTGAAATTGTCCACTGGTTCTAGTACTTTTGGAGATATTATTAGGAATGTAAGCAATTCTCTATTAGGAAGGTGTGCTGAGCGAGTTCTGTTATCCAGGAGGTTATTTAGATTTTCTAATGAAATATTTGGGAACAAACATCGAAAATTCATTACGTGGTAGTAAGAGTGGTACGGGTGTTATTTTGCACGAATCTATCATAGGAGCATCTTGCACTTTACTGAACAATTAATATTTTGTTTCCCATGTATATTACCGACACTACTTTCCGGGTAGCACTTGTACCGAAATGTTACCAGTCGAAAGACTTGACTTGTTACGATTATTATCAGCTACACCTGGAAACCAAAATGTCACTTTCAACATCATATTTCAAGACAGTTTTGAGCCATATTCATCCCCGCCCTCTAATGTCGATCCATATTACCACACATGTGCGCTAATACCAACCAGGTTATAGGATGAGATGAAATAATTGATGAAATCCCCATTTCGACTAAGATCGCAAAAAAACAGGCGTGCACTTGACAGTGATTAAATATATTTGCAATACTGTACAACCGGTAGGACTACAAACTACTCGACGGAAAGACTAGATCACGGCAATCTCCTATCAAGGGTACGGTTCCAGAATGCCTTGGTGATGTCGTAGAGGCCGAGGAATATCGATCCGCCGATTGCCAGAAGACTCACTCTGGGGACCAGACCTGCGAACAGCCTAAAATGATACGCGGAGTTCACAAGGGAATTTTTTTTCACCTCGGTTTTTAAACTGACACGCGAACCTATTTTGAAGGGCAGCAAATTGTAATTAATATAAAAATACAACCATAAAGACGCTTCGCATCAATTGGACTATATTCAAGAGCTTTTGTGTATCTCCACTTTTGTCCTATCGGCATAATAATTAGGGTCATTTGCCGTTAACCTCGACGACCTCAAACCAAACTTTAACCCTTTACATGTTGAATCTTGTCCAGTTCAGCTTAACCCCCTACCCAATTAAAACTTGACTACTTGATTATTTACGCAGCCACCGCGCCTATTCCCCAACCTTTATTTCACAAAATGACCTCGCAAACCAACCCTGTTGTTCTGCGTTTTCTATGGCTTCTTTGAGTATAGAAGTCAGGTTGACAACGCACCCTCGAACGCCAGATTCACGGTAGACGAGTCGCATCACAGTGAACACATTGCTAGTAGAAAAAGCACTGCTCCGCTGAAAATAGAAAACGAAGTCATAAATACCTAGCTAAAGCTAAATTCGAACGCGTTTTCATGGAAACTTACATCGGCAAGCATGATGCGGGTCTTGATGACATCCAGAGGGGTTGTGCAAGCACCGGCAAAGGCGCCCGCCAGACTGCCACAGAGCGCAAACTGCGTCTTCGAGAGTGTCCCATCGCCACCGTGGCGATTCTGGTTGTGTCGCTGCACGCTGCGCTGTCAAAAGGAAGGAAGGGGATTATTACATGATATCAACTACTCAAATCTATTTCAGTGGACTGGGGAGGAGGGTTGAAGGAACCTTGAGGGCCTCCCAGACGGGATACTGGATAAGGGAGAAGGGAAGCTCTCGCAAGATTGTGCTGAGGTAACCCCGATACATGCCCGCCAGGCCCTAAGGAAATAGGTAAAAAGAAAGTGGATCAAGATTAATGTTCGTATCACCTAGATAGTCTTGAAGCTTAAACCAGAAAATCGAATCACGGCCTAGACTTTCCAGAGAAAAATTCACCCAGACCTACTCAAGTCCCATGATCAACAGCTGAATTCTAGCCCTACGGCGATAAAGGCAAATGAGGCAAATTACACGAGGGCGTTTGCAGCTGGGTGTTAGGCACAATTCGTCTTCGAACAAACTGCTTTTTTCTCTGAAATGGCCCAATTGTTCTACCGAAGAGCCGTTTCTTGGGCTTAAAATCACTACCATGTGAGGGAACCAGCGAGTTGTAACAAATGAAGTGAACCAATTTAACTACTCAAAATGGTACAAACTTCTTTTCGAAGCAAATTACAGTCAAATCAAAACAACGCTAACACTAATGAACAAAAAGAGAAAGAAGGAACAGTTCAGACATGAGAGGAAAGTATACCTCGGAGCGAATGGTGTCAAACAGGATTTGGGTCACGCCGAGATGAGGCTTATTTTGGGCCCGTTGTTTAATAGTTTCGCAGGGAACACGAATGATGCAGGCCACGAGCTCACCGACACTTGCAGCAAGCATCGAGGAAGCCCAGGGAAACAAATTTTCACTGGTTCGGCTCTTCGTTGCCTCGTAGGCGCAAAAGAATAACGCGGCTATAAATAGGAATGCCATTTATCGCAAAATTTAGACGATATTAATAAAGTAATTTGCGATTGCTACAGAAGCAACGACAGTGCATTCCTCGAAAAGAAGGCAAACTTACCACCGGGAGCGGAACCGAACAGGACGGCTGGTAAGCCGGCAAATAAATGCAAACGGCCCGTGGGTTTGACTGACGATGTTATGCTCTGGAGGCGGGTTTTGATGGTGTCAATTGGGTAGACAACCAAGTCAACACAGAGACCCGATGTTGCTCCCGAAAGCACAGCCGCCGTTTTTTCGTAATGAAGCATGTTATCCTGAATACATAGATGTGTGAGAATATTGAATAAAGTATAATAATTTACAAAAAAGGACACAAAACAACGGTCGTACACGTGATCTCGAATATACCGCCTATGTATTCCTAGCAATAAAATGTTATAAAACAGATTACGATTGTTAGCAATGATAGAGCAAATTTGATTAACCACAAAGGTATTTGAAGTATACGATCCTTCCACAACGTGTTATCAGACAATGACATTACGCGTAATAGACAACTAACTTACACTGTTGTCGACCAATTATATAAACATAATGATTTGATAAAACGTGTTTAAAAACATTTTTAATGTAACAATAAATGGCCCCTAGCCTATTTTATAGTTTGGCATTAAATGGGCGCGTAATTTCTATTGCCTGTACCCAAGATGAGCTTTTTAGCTAAGGTTTGTTTGAGGTTGCCCAAAAAGAACCTATTCTTTGAAACAGCAAAAAGGTACTTCGGACCTGATTCTTGACTTATTTCGTAGAGCTTCTTCAACTCGATGGATGCCTGATAAAGAGTTCATCGATGCTCAGAGGGCACTTTACAAAACGCCACTGGAGAAGCTGGACCCAGAACGTGTTCGACGGAGTAGGTTTAAGTGGTTTATGTCGACAAATCTTTAGCGAATATGTTTGACGTTCGTCATTATGAGGTGCAGTCTGTGCAACTCAACTTTGGACCCCAGCACCCTGCAGCCCACGGTGTGCTAAGAATGATTATGGAATTGGATGGTGAAGTAAGGAATTATTTTTGACTTATAATCTATATTTCCTAAGATCATCATTAGACTGGATCCCCATGTTGGTTTCCTGCATCGCGGTACTGAAAAACTAATGGAATACAAGACCTACACGCAAAACCTTCCCTACGTTGATCGTCTCGACTACTTTAGCATGATGTCTAGCGAGCAGTGCTACTCTCTTGCGGTTGAAAAACTTCTTGGGATTGACATTCCTCCCCGCGCAAAGTACATTCGCAGTAAGCAGTTTGAAATTATTTTGCCAGCTCGGAATCTATGTGATCGTAATGTCACTTAGTTTCTCAGTTGTTAATAGTACGTTAATTTTATAAATAACTTCATTTTCCATCCAATTCTAGCGATGTTTGCTGAGGTCACTCGTCTCCTCAACCACTGTTGCGCTTTGGGAGCAAATATCCTGGATATGGGCGCCATTACCCCCTTCTTCTGGCTCTTTGAGGAACGCGAAAAGTTAATGGAGATGTACGAGCGTGCTTCTGGTGCTCGGTTCCACGCTGCCTACATTCGTCCCGGTGGTGTGAGCCAGGATATACCTCTGGGTTTCATGGAAGATCTCTACGAAATCATTCAAAAGTTGCCCCAGCGTCTGGATGAAGTGGAGGATCTCCTTGCCACCAACCCTCTGTGGGTGCATCGTACCAAGGACATCGGTGTTGTGAGCGCCGAGGACGCCATCGATCTCGGTTTCACTGGCGTCATGCTGAGAGGTTCTGGTGTGCAGTGGGATCTCCGGAAGACCCAACCCTACGACGCGTATGAGGATATGGAATTCGATGTGCCCATCGGTGTCAACGGTGACGTCTATGATCGGTGAGTTTGTCTCTTAACCATAACGGTCGTAATCTTGTGCTCAAAAGTGACTTCAGATTTTTACATTAAGATTCATCATCCGCATTGAGGAGATGCGCCAATCCTGTCTTATAATTCTCCAGTGCCTCAACAAGATGCCTCCGGGTGAAATCAAGATCGATGATGCCAAGATTTGTCCACCAAAGCGAGCTGAAATGAAGAGCTCAATGGAAGCCCTGATTCACCACTTCAAACTATTCACTGAGGGCTATTCTGTGAGCTATCCCTCAGTTTCCCCTTATTTTGTGAATAAGCTGCATGAATAGTCATGGATGTTGTGGGCTCCTAGGTACCTCCCGGTGCCACCTACACGGCAGTAGAAGCACCGAAGGGTGAGTTCGGTGTCTACATGGTCTCCGATGGAAGCAACATCCCATACCGTGTCAAATTGCGAACCCCAAGCTTTCCCCATTTGGCTGCTGCCAACAAGTTGTGCAAGGGCTACCTCCTAGCTGATGTGGTCTCTGTACTTGGTACGTTTTTTCACCACATCTACTGATATCGTAAAAAGTAGCCACGCTCGTTAGTTTTATTTTTGAGTGCCTTGATCAAAGCAAACTCAATCTATTTTTTTTGCTTTCAGGAAACTTGGACATAGTGTTCGGTGAAGTGGATCGTTAAGAAGTGACTGCTTGATCCCCTTTTCAAGTAGTAGCAATCGACCCTACTTCACCTTTGGTATTAAGGGCTGCTTGTACCACTGAAATTGTCAAAAAGTAATTAGCTTACCGACCAAATCTCCCTCTTTGTTTTCTTCGCTGGGCCTACTTCCTTTTATTGCAGTTAGCTGCCCCTTCAGATATAAGATGAGGAGTGGCAGTTACGTCCGGAGATAAGCTCGCATTTTTTGCAAAACAAATCGGTCTCATGAATGTCTTGTTAACCTTTTGGTTCGTCCTCGTACCAATGAGTCGAGAAATTCTGGGTAATGCTTAGTTGAATATACCTGGTAGTTACTACGTCTTTGTCTCAAGGTTATAAGTGTTTTTCAGAATAAAATGAAAAGTACATTAGGACGTTTTGGTCAGATATCATAGTCTTGGATTATAGAACCTACCAACTTCGTTTCTATTCTAAATGACAATGTAAAGCCTAAATTTTTGTCCACTCACTCTACACGAAAGATTGAATCAAGCAACTAAATATAACGGAAGGGAGCGATGTTTTGATGTTGGAACTGCAAAAATCATTCTTTCATTTAGGATTGCAATCACACAGCTTATTACAAATCAGGAAAAGGTGCTTTTGGCTTATGAAAGAATGTAATGAGTTGAATTTATTCAACTTCTTCCACAGAATTCATTAAGTATCGGCCACGAGAATGTATCCCCCAAGAGAAAAATATATTTCATTGGCTGAGTAGTTTCAGACCACCTTAAAAAATCTCTCACTTGGAGAAGTAGATGTATTCCAGTAAGAAATCGGCGTTTCGTAGTTTGCTTCATGTTGTGTTGTTTTTAGGAGCTAAAAATAAGACCTAGTTGGTCTTCACACACTGCCTGCAGTCACAACTACCTTGATGGGAATGACCAACATAATAAGCTACGTATTCTCCTTCAATCTCTAGTAAGTGATGAAAGTGCCAAGTGGCTATAACCACAACAATGGAGCCGCTGAGTAATTACGCATATTTTTTGCATAATTACCCCAGAAATTAACAATTATATTTCAATTTTTTAAAATCTTTAAGAAATTTAGGTGCTAAAATGCTTTTCTCCCAAGATATTAGCATAATTGATACAATTTAAAAAAGAAACTTGCTTAAATAAGCACAGAAAAGTCAGTAGAAAAATAATAATTTTTTAGAATAACAAAAAAATTTACAAATATGTATGTACATCGTTTCAGAAAAAAGACTTTTAACTGAGTTAATATTTCGTCAAGGCTGATTCAACTTCCGCTATAACAAACCTTGCAGTGGGGTGCCGCAGTGGGGTGCAGTGGAATCGGCTCTGATGATTTCCCACCTACCCGGATGTGAGGAAAGCTCATAAACTGTTTACAAATTGGTAAAATATGATTGCTTGGGAATCTGCTTTCAAACAAGCGTTGACAGCAATAAATGGATCGGGCACCAACTGATTTCAGCAATGACCTGCTCATGTTGAATGAGCGATGATTAGAGATTGCTAGCGAGGGTTCCGAGAGCTTCCGTCATTCATTCTTGTAAACCATGTAGAAGGCCTTGTCTCTGGGAAACTCGTTGACGTGTGCACTCCCGAATGTTGCGAGCCAAAGGTATTCCTTTCTGGAGGAATTTGCTCTTGACGCTGCTGCTGACTTTGATAGCGGATCGGAGGAATAATGACAAGCTGAGCCGGCCGCTGTGGTCGAATTACGGTTTGATACGAAGGCCTATTGTGAAGAACCGACTGCTGACCGGTTGGAAACGGTCGCAGAATCAGCTGCTGCGGTCGGATGCAAGCTTGATTAGCTGGCAACTCGCGACGACCCACTGAGTGCTCACCCACTGACCTCCGCTCGTCTCGCCGCAAATGCGACGGTTGGCTGGTAGAATGGACTTGAGACTGGTCCCGAAACGAATCGGCTATGATAACTTCCAGTACTTGTGACTCTGAAAACTGGAAGACCATCCGCGGACGATGTCGAGGCAGCGACAGGAAGTGAGGAACTTGACTGAATCGCTGAGTGCTGGGGTTGGATGCAAGTTTGATTGGCTGGCAACTCGCGACGACCCACTGAGTGCTCACCCACTGACCTCCGCTCGTCTCGCCGCAAATGCGACGGTTGGCTGGTAGAATGGACTTGAGACTGGTTCCAAACAAATCGGCTATGATGACTTCCAGTACTTGTGACTCTGAGAACTGGAAGACCATCCGCGGACGATGTCGAGGCAGCGACAGGAACTGAGGAACTTGACTGAATCGTTTTTTGTTCTCTAAGGTGCTGCTCCACTCTAGCAGCTGGAGCTTGAACACGAACCACAGAAGATGAGTCGTTTCTTAAAAGACTTTTGATTTCTCTCTCCGTTTGTGGATTATTATTTAACCAGGCCTGAAACTGTAAAGTGAAAAAAACCTTGATTTTGTTCAAACAAATAAAAGTGCACTGAGGCTAGAGCTAGGCAATCGAAATGCCGACTTTAACTTACATGAGAATTTTCCTCTTCCCTGGAATGGGCACTTTGTCTAATTTGCGTAATTTCATGCAGCATTTTTTTACATCTTGAAAGTCTTTGATCATATCTCTCCTGCTGTGGAGCTCCAGGGCCACCAGCATCATCTGGTGCTTTACCACGAAGGTGCAGTTGGCGTCGCTCTGGCACTAGTCCTATCGTCCCAAGTGGACGCTGTCCATCGTGGTTGGATACCAATGGTGGCGAATCTTGGAAGTCGTAGGGGTCCTCTGATACCTCCGTGGTCTTTCTGGCATCACGGAAAACTGTTGTCCTACGACGTAATACTTCGGTTGCCTGGCGCTCGTTGGGCTGCTGCAGATGCTCCTGACGCTGCCGTCGTTGGGCTTTAAGCTGGCGACACATTGGCAGGGCGCACTTTTGATCGAGGCACTTTAGGGAATGAATTGCGCACACTTCGATGATTTTGCGACACATTTTGCATTGCCCACTTTTACGCTTAGAGCACTTGGAGAAGTGCTGAGCCATAGTCTTCATAGCACGGCAATCCTTCATTGAACAGTTTTTTTCTCTGCAGGTCTGTGCATGTGCCAGAGCCAGAATAAACTTAGGGCTGTTATTCTGTTTCTGGGTCTTTGATGAGTGCCAGGCATTCTCTTGATGAGCCCAGAAGAGAAGCTGCATGCTTGCGTATTTGGCATGACGCAGTGATGAAAATTGCAAAAGCTTTTCTTTCGCAAATTGCAGGAGCCATTCTCGGCTCTCCAGCTTACTAGGATGGAGAGGGTCGTCATCTGCAGTAGGCAGCCGAGCTGATGGTGTGCTCTTGTCTCCTGTTTGAATGACAAAGAGTTCATTTTTTCTTCTTTTTATTATTTTGGATAAGCCATTTGAGATCTCCGTTTTGGCGTCAATTTTCCTCTTCTTTGCCCTTGGTTTAACAACGTGCGTACTAGTGGGATTTTCCTTTGTGCTCACCTCCTGCAATATTGAATGAAATTGAAAAATAATTTAATTGGATATTAAGGTAAATTTTAATTCTGTTAAAATAGTGCCTTTAAGAAACTCAAATTTTTCATCTACTACGTAGGGGAATACACACAAATCGCCCGTTCATAGCATTCAAACAGCACAGAAAAGAGCTTGAATTGCAATTGTGTGGACGTTAAAGAGAAGAGGTTGTCGATATCCCAGAAAAGCAATTTTAAAACACCCATGCTAATAAGGACGATGACGAAGAGGAAGTGTATGAGGAGCACGAACCTTCAAAAGTTCCTCCAGATTGAAGGGCCATAAATCACCCTCGAAATAGGGAATCTCTGTCGGTGATGTCAGGTTTCGGTCGTTTGCGTCCTCGAGAGCGTTCTTGACATCAACTACGACTCCCTCCGCCTTGGCCTTTTCAAGCATTGTCCTGTACCATTCTTGCAATCGTCTCGAACTGGGAATGAGTTGCTCTTTTGGGTGTCTGTTAAAGATGTAGTCGTCACCCGGCTGAGGTGGACAAGACCAAATATGCGCTTCAGTAAAGCCCCTTGCTTTCACGTATTGGAGGTATCCCACAAGTATTTCGTGGTACACCTCTGTGCGATATTTCCTCGGACGAAAATAGAATACGGAATCCAGGTATGCTATGTACACGTGCCCGCGATTGGGCTGAGCACACTCTGACCCATATTCCTGGACGTACATCCCGAAAAAACAGACGTCCTGGCCATCAATCTCCTGAAATGCGAAAATGGCTTTCAGGCGATAGGGAAAGCTTTTGGGAAATTCCCCATTCTCCGAGAAACGCGCTTGCATCTGTGGCAGCACTTCCACTGTCTTGTCGCTACTTGCGAGCACGCGAATCCTCACGTCCCCGATTGCAGCTTCTTCATCATTTATCCGCTTCGCTTTCAAAAAGTTATCCACTCTTTTTTCCAGGAAATCACTTAAGTTGTTTTTCGGAAGGTTCTTTGCCGTATAAGGATTTCCTCTTCGAACTCGTGGGCGTTCCCGTAGACATGTAGGGCAGACGAAGCCGGAAGGCCAAATCTCTTCCAGGTATAGGGCACAGACCTTGTGCCAACGTCGACCGCATTCCTTACAATGCACATCCAACTCCTTCACAGGAACATCGTTCTTCTTCTTCATCCAGCGCTCCTTCTTTATTGGTCTACAGAAACGGTGGTGAGACTGAATCTCCACAACTTACACAGGTCGCTTCGTCCGATGGTCCGCAATCATGACATTTTGACCGGCTTTTTCAAAGCACTCATTGCAAAGAGAGTAGTGATCGCAGCCAAGAACTGATTTATCACTGAAAAATATTATTAATTATTTTCACAAATTGCTACACTTACTAATTGTCGTACTGATAGTACACGGCTCCCTTAGAGATAGCGCAGCCGTTGTTAGAAGAGCAATGCAAAATTGGCTGATGGGTGTATTCGCGTCCACAGCAAAATCCCATGCCCTGCATTATCTGGTCTGCTTTGCTATCAAAAACCTCTAGAAGCTGAAGGGAATAATTGTAAGTCATAAAATATCGCTGCTTCCTACCTTAGCGGCCGCCTTGGGTACAGTTGAACTCCTCTTATTTCGTGGTAAGGCGTCCTGAAACATTAATCGATATTGGTTGATGACCTCCCAGGGATCTTTGAAGACCCCTTTCCTGATATTCATGTTAACTGTGGAATGATCTATTGGATGCCGAAGGGGATTTCGTGTGCTGTGGTCACTCACGTTGCAGAGTGGCAGGAAGTTTGACAGCAGTTCGCTCGGCGACCACTTCTTTAAATTCGAATTACGAATTCTAATTTCATTCGCAGGGGATGAGGTGCCAGGAGCTGATTTATTTTGGTGGTGAGAAACATGCGAAGATTTTGGTACTGGCATTTTTACTTAATCTTTAACCTATAAACAAAAATATTCATTTTTAGGAAGTGTAGGATGCAAGGCATCCTGCAATAATACAAAGCTAAGAGATCTTAAGGGTAAAAATTCAAGAAACCCCGTTCAAAGAACAGCCCACAAGAAGCTGATTGCAAACACCTATCTAGAAGGCTAACTTCTCGAAATCAATTGAAGATCGCTTGTTTTATAGACCGTCGCTTTACACAAAAGCCATAAACACCCATGCCCTCGCAACACCCCCCCAGAGATCGGGTTGGCGATAACCTCGGGTCAAGGGGGTTCAAATGGAAAATTGAAGGGGTAATCTGAGGGAAACGGTTACGCCAGTGTAAAGACACCCCTTCGTACGTAATAAGTGTTCAGAATTCGTCAAATTCAGTCACGACTTACAATGTCAAGGTTGGCTAATTATGAAATAACCAAAATTTGGTGACCGAACACTCAGTACTGTTCAAGCCAAAATTGCAATTGAGACATACTATGAGCTCGATACTTTCACAAATTTGGTTGTCCACGTTATGGTGACACGCAGGCCGTCAATAAAGCAAAATATATCAAGGTAAGTAGATTTAGAATCGTCGCATTAACCGCCCACTGAATTGGATATCTTCTGGTCACGGAGAGAGGTGGAATTAGGCAACAAAATGATCTGAAGCTTTTAAAATCAGAACAAAAATAGACTTATGAAATAGCTGCTCAAAACGTATATATGTTATGACTATAAAAGGAGAGACCGAGGAGTACTCTAGATTACCCTTTTAAGTATGTATGCATGTATGTGTGTATGAAATAAAAGAAAGTATATCAAGCCTACTGCCAATTGGAAAGTCTAGCAATTACAGATCGGGTATTTCACACGGGGAATAATATCAGAATACATCCACATGGCTAAAGGTAAATTATACGAAGAGAACGTACTGTAGTTGGGACAGATGAGATGTGTAATGAAGAGACGTCCAAATATATTTATAGACTCGGGGTAAAACCCTAAAATGTGATATTATATATTATATATATATTATATAGTTTTAGAAGAACAGAGCTGTGAGAATTACTGCTTAACATGACTTGCAGTTTGTAGTATTTTCCCCTTTGTAATGTATCCAGATCCTTGCCATAAGCTCTTTCCACAGTGGCTTATGATGAAATATACAATGAGAACTGGGTATCGGTGTTCTCATTAACTTGTCAAGGGTTCTAGATCATTTTATTGATGCAAAAGATGGTTTGGCTAAACACGAAATCCCAATTGTACAGAGCATTTTCAAAAAAAGTTTTATACGTTTGGAGCTTTAATTTAACCAGATTATGCAAAGTAAACTGTAGAATCTTATTTTTTTTAAAGCCTCATGCATTTTTGTAATGATTTTTGCTCATTTCGATTCCTGGTGCGCAACATTCGAAATTTAAAACTTGCTTGCGGATTACGGGACATCTTATTTTTCCTCTGACTTTATTGTCCACTGTAGGGGCCTGAAATGAAGACAGTGAATCTCAGACGCAGATTTTTGGTACTGAGGTTATGTAGGATTTAGGGCCGGTAATCTAACCGAAACCTTCACGACCACAAGTAGTGTTTTTCAGAGTTTCGCTCATTCAAGGACGAAGCAGCCAGCTTTTTAGACGGTCAACTGCTACCGACCATTTCTACACGCTTTTCTTCTTCACAGATTCGTGAGCGATTTATTTGCACTGCAATTGTAACATCCTACCATTTGACGTGGGTGTATATTGAAGGAAGAAATGCAAGCCATGGGGTATTAGCTTGTCTCGGAGCGAAAAACTGAATGAATGTTTTTCGATAAGTGCTCTCGTGACATCTGATCATATTTCGGATTAAAAAATGAAGAAGTCGAATTTTAAAAAAGCGGCATCAAGAAGAATTGCTGAGGCACTTCTTCAAAATGCACAAGAGATATCTCATCCCGAAGGGTCAGGGTGGGGTGCTTCATACACCGGCTCACGTTTTCAGCTATGCAGATGCAAATCTGCCTCCACATGATTCTTCAACCTCTCGAAAGTATCCTTAGGAGGCGTCAGCAACAATCAGCGTATTCCCTAGATCACTCTCGATTAGTAGTTCTGAAGTCTCCGTTTGGTAATATACCAATAATTTGGCTTCGCTCCAGAGGTATAATGCATCTACCACTAGGTAAACGCTGCTAACTATAAGGCCAGCAGCTGCAGCAGTGCCTTTATTTAAGATAGCAATTTGTCTTACAGTTTTCTAAGACCCACTTAAAACCAACTCGAAGAAATACTGAGTGATGCGGATATTTATTTGGAACTGCCAAGAAACTGTCTCAGCCTAATCTCACCACGTGCACGAGGCAATTCTAAGCCACGAAATAGTAACTTCCAGAAAATTGCAGTATTGTACTGCAGTAGGACGGAGGACTTGACGATAGAGCAAAAGACGATACATCTTGAGCAATTGGCTCAGGCTGCCTGATCGAAATGCCGATGCCTTGTTGGACACCTTTTGGGTTTGAAAAAAGTGAACTTTGCAAGAATTCGCCTGCTGCGTTAAAAACGATAATTTGTAAGGCAGGAAGTCCTATTTCTCTTCTGTGGGACTCCGAAGTCGTAAATCAGGCAGCAGGAACGTAGTCGTAAAGAGCTGAGAATAGAAGAACAATTTGCGAATTCAACTTTATGGCAAACCATAAAGTCTCAACAATAAATACCAGTGACCCCTTTCACAGTCGCGTTAGACCGGAGCGTAACTACGGGTTTATTAGATAGAGGCGTTGTAAAATGGATTGTGCATTTTTGAGACCATTAAAATGATTAGTAAAGAGACTGGCCTAAACCTTGACTTCAATTAAGGAAAGCACAATCTGCATTTGTGATATCTATAAGCGATAAGTGGTGTGTGCCCATGTTGAGGTGCTATAAGCGTCACTGTGGGAGATATCCCAACATCCATGCGATCTTCGAATGGAGCCCAAAAGCATCACGTGTTATTTTGGCCGAATAGGCTCCACTATTCCAGATTTCGATCTTTTATGACACGTGAAGACTGCATGGAGCGTGGGCGGTAGGCCATGCAAAGTCAATGCTACTTTGCTGCACGCGCAATGTGCTGCGGCTATGGCGCAAATACTTAATATGCAACAAACGAAGAGGTAGTAAAGCACTGAAGTGCCCGGCATCCTTTAATGTAATGTGAGGAGGGAAGTGGGGATGACCGAGCAGCCTGGAAGTGACTGGTCTAAGCCCAGGAGGTACCTCAAACCGGAGTGTTTTCCTATCACTCCAAATGTGAATGTCTGGCATTTGGCTAACGATCTTTGTCTCAGGTATCTAAAAAATCCCTTTCAAATGCAGATATCAGGATGAAAAATGCCAAAACACTTCATTATCTTAATAATATCATTCACAGTCTCAACCTATATTCACGAGAAAAAGTGCGTTATTTATTGTTTAAGCTTTCTAAAGTGAGTAGGTACTCAAGCCACCCATAATATTCCAGCTGGCGTTCAATGGCGATCGATATCTTTTTGATAAAAACCTCTCTAATCCGAAAGACAATTGGTCAAACAATAGGGAGAAATGGAGGAGCAAAGACTTATTTGCGAGAGATAAATCAAATGTATTACACCAAAAGCGTGTCCTGATTTACATTCTCTGGAAGCTACGAATTCTGATCACCAATCTGATTGGGATTCCAGGTTTTTCAAGCTCAATTTAACAGTTGCATCATGAGAATGGATAAGTATATACCATCTCCTAGCAGCTCCAGCAGAGTCTACTCTGTTCCGTTGATGTCCTGATCCAACAAGACCATTCGGATGGTGGGTTCTATACCTAACGAAGGTAGCTAAGTAAAGAGTTCTTGGACTCACTACTCAAAACCAACTCTCATATTCACTTCTTTGATGAATCGGTGTCCCAAGGTAAGGTGAGGAGTTCCCGAAACCAGGGAGCAGAGAAGAGGTACGTCCAAGAATGTATATTACAGTTGTTTGTGTGCATTCGAAAATTATTTGTGTATAGTTGAATACAGGTGTTAAAGTTTGATTGACCTGGTTGAACTGAACTGTAAACAAACTTTTCCAAATAGATCAGCTTTAAATAATCAGTCAAATGGATGATTCAGGTGTTCCTGTTTAGTGGTGCGAATGTTACTCCCAGGTCACCGTAGGGTCACAACAGTTATGAACAAACTAGGCGGCCCGTGGATGAGATTTGTAATGTAGGTCATTACCAGACTATTTGCCAAAGGCTCCTTTGTGGAATCCACCTTCATGTCTCCTTGGTGAGCGGAAGCACATTCACGTTTATAAAGGCACGGTGAATCAGCTGTGCAAGATTTTAAATCCATCCTGCTCAAGGAACCTCCATTCTTCTAGTGGATGGGCTGTGCTATACCCCAAAATACCGTGCCCTTTGTTTGGCTCTAGGTTGGAATTAGCAAAGTTAACAATCGCGTTTTCATATCAGACGTATTTGCTGCTTCTTTGTCTGCGAAATCCTTGTATGTGACTGAAACGATTGAAAAAAAAATAGAATCACAGGTAAATGCGTGTACATAGGATTACAGTCATACAGCTTATTTTTGGGTCATTTCAATTAAAATTCGAGTTAAACATGTCGTTTCTATTAGCAAGAATGAAACGAAGCTCTGAGAGAGCTTAATCACAACACGATGCGGCAATTCTTACCACCAACATCTCCAACACCACCAGATTTGAACAACTACTCTAATCCTACTGAGTGGTGATCAGAGGCTGTTAGTGACGTTTCCAAGAAATTCCTCATTCCTGCATTTTGGATTTTATATTTTTTGTATTTATATTTAATATTTAATATTTTATAATTTTAAAATTCGTGAAGGTGGGGCTTCCAAAGAAGCTCAAAGTGCTCAAGTAAGTCCAACTGGTCACTTCAAACGTAGTGCTCTCTCTCTTGGCCCAATTTCATTTATTCTACATTTTCAATCACCATCATCACCACCATCATCATGATCATCATGATCATGATCAACATCAGCATCACAACTAGCATCATCATCAGCATCATCACTATCATCATGGGTTTTATAGTTGTGATGTCGTTGTTGTTATTGTTGTTGATTTTGTTGTTTGATTTGTAGCTGTACCGTTGGATTGACGAGCACCCACATATGAAAATAGTGTTGGAAAGAATTCGTCGCAGAAATGCTGCAATGGGAGCCCCGGATGCTGGTGCGAAAGAGCGAACTCTGCAAGTCCATTGCCCTTTTCCTGGCCTCGATGGGTCAGGGTGAATCGATGGCCATCCCACCAAACCCGTATCCAAATGCAGTAGCTGTTTCAGCGCCCTATCGCACTTCATCAGTAGATGGCTTTTCGCGAGAGGCCTGTAAATCAAATTGTCGATGAAAGGTGGTGGAAGACAGCTCCTGACTCAGCCTGTCTTTCTTCAAGAAGATGACCACTAGTGGTTGGACTCTGCTGCTCCCACAACCTGTGGTGAAATACACCTGTCCCAGCACCACCGCCAGCACCATCACCAGCGGCGGCAGCAGCAGCGTCATGAGCAAATGCATAGAAAGAAGCGATGCAGATGGCTGCTGATGCTGTCAATATTCGGAAGGGCTCACGACAACGAGAGTCCCAGTGACCAGACCCTCTCATATGGTCGTTGGTAAGGAGAACTAACAGGAAGAATGCTCGACAACATCGCTGAGAGCCGCAACTGATGCTGCTCAATCCGTCTTGGTGGAATCCGCAGCCGCACTGACTTACTATTTATCAATCATGAAGTCATCGCCCTTCATCTTCTCATATCATTCTCGCTTTTCCAAACACATTCCTCCTTCCACCTTTGTAGATTTTACTGGTCCCTAAATAAACTGTCTTAAATGACTGCTGCAGTAGCCGATGCCAAGGCGTTTGTTGAATCTCATTCCTAAGCAGGTTCACACTCATGTACGTCAATTGGGAGATGAGCTATTTGGGCTTTACATTGCTACATTTACATATTTAAGCATGGCTTTATCGATGCACGACTCTCAGCGCTTGGAGGCATGTTCAAGGCCACCTGAAATTACGACCGTCGTTGTTAACTTTGAGTCAACATTGCGGCAGATGCCCCTCTACCGGTGGCGCCGTTGTTTTGTGGATAGTTCTTATTTGTTTCACATGAATGCGCTTTCCATCGGGTTTCACTTTAGACTAGCATTGATTGCTGAGTGTCTGTCTCTAGCAACCTCCTCAAATACCACCGTCTTTCCTGCTTCTTAATTGTAAACACGATTAACGCACGTGGTCTGTTTCGTAACCTCTACATGGCTCACAAACATGATCCATCGATAAGGCGAGCGAATTTTTGACTATTTTTTGAAGTACATTTGAGTTATTCGCATTTTGATAGAAAGGGCTATACAGGATTAGCAAATATTATTATCGTTGTCATCTATTCAAAGCTGTTAGTTTGTGTTCGACTGCGATTCCTAAAAGGAAGCTTCCCAGTCAACCATTATCCATACGCATTTCTAAAGACTTCTAAATGAACCGTTTCACTTGATCAAGGTACCCAACATTGTAGTCAACCCAACTCAATTCGTACTAATAAATATTCAGTAGGGCAGTGGAGCAATGCCCAAATGATTGCAGAAGCATCCGGCAAATTATCAAGAAGATGGATGACACAGTCTGCAAAACCTTGCGCTGACAGAGGCCTAATATTGGGAGCTAAAACGGTGATTTTGCACAAAGTCAGGTGTTGCCTCCACCACAGACAGAAGGGAATCCCGATGATTTGCCCTTCGTGCCGCTTTTGACATGTTTCTCTTTCGACAGCAAAGAGCCAGAACTATTTCTTGTCACCGTCATAAAATTCGAATAGTACTTATGCGACGACTTTAAATGCGGTTAAAGCGTGTGTTTACGGTGGCATTGCAGGCTAAGAGAAAAGTCATCAGATTTATGGAGGCGAACTGACAGTATTGGTCCCTCTAGCCTCACTTTGGTGGATGGTTGCGAAAACTGCATGGCCAGCACATGGGGTAATGCCATTAAAATGTGGGTCTCTTCACATTTACACGATAACCTCCACATGGTCTCCAACTGCTTATTTTATGAATAAATCTAACACAAGACGCTTAACTTAACTTAGTAGATCATGCACCATTTCGTTCGAAGCAACGATAAACCGAGGCTATCCCCCACTTAGACTTGTGAAGCTGGTGGGATATACTATTATTGGCTATTAATTGAACGCAGGTTTCGGAATCTTAATTAACGATAAAAAGAATTTATCTCATCTAAAATGAAACGAGCTTCCTAGTTTAGTGCCTGCAAGCGAACCCTTGCAGAATGTTCTTTCAACAGTTTTCTGTACATTTGATTCTAAAATGATTCATTCGCACCCGAATTCCACAATCCTGCTTGTGTTTCGCGAGTATGTTTAACGCAAGATTGTAAGGCAAAAGATCGAAGTGTGTCCCTAAGAGCTTAGTTGAATCGTTTATCTGGTAGGTGCTCGCGTGCCACCTGATTAATACACAAATTTGAAAAAAGATATCACATTAGAATAAATAGGTCTTGCGAAGAATTACCAAAGAGATATCCAGAAATATTTCAGTTGTATGCTCCCTTCCATCAGCATTAATAAGCATTTCAGCTGCGTCGATGCAAATTTGCCACCAAATGATGTTTCTGTCACTTAAGGAATCGTGAGATGCGTGTCTACTAATACTTTTCATGGTGGATTCTGGATCGGTATCAATCAAAGACATTCGGAAAGCATTGCAATAAACTACCAAGAACTTGGCCTTACGCAAGAGGTGTACAATGTGGACTACCTGGAAGAGCAGGACAAAAACACGGACTGCAGCCTCAGCAGTACTGATGAACTGGGGATCTGCAGTGGGTTGATCTTGCTCTGTGATTAGGAGACGTGGTAAAATTCCATAGGGCATGATTCATTCAATCCTCTTTTCGTCTCCTCTGGATAGGCGACATCTTCACTTAGCCGATCTTGCTGCATCTTCTTCAGCGGACGCCAAAAGTGCTGCTTAGGACTGCGAATAGCAGGCAGCCTCGGAATAAGTAGCCATCCTTTCGGAATAATGTTCATAGAAACGACGCATTTGCATCCACTTTTTCGTTCTCGTTTTCAAGGCCCGAAATAAGTTATATGATTGTGATCCTATGTGAAGACTCCCATTCTCGATCCCTTCTGCGATTTGTGATGTATCAGTCCACTTCTCTCTAGCATCAAGCACCCACTCAGATGGGGTGAACAAGAAGACGGCAAGAATCTCCTCAAAATGGGCTCGCAATGACGTGAATTATATTTGTAAATTCTGATCCTTTGGCTGCCTAGCTAGTTTATAACTGCAGTGACCCCACGTTCTCCTGAGATTAACGTTTGCACCAATAGCTACGGAAAAGTGCCTGCCATTTAAGTTGTATTCACATCTCTACTATGTTGGCTTCTTAGATTTTGAAGAAATTAAACAAAAGGCTAAATAGAAATAATGCATGGAAAGTGAGGAGTCTACTAGAAATCGCAAGCACTCTCACCTGCATTGTATAACAACACATTGGATAATTTGGAAGCTTCGAAATTGCTTTATTACTTGGTGTATCAGTTTTCACCTAGCAAACCACTTTTAAACTATTTACAGGCAATATTTTACCTAATATGACGTAATTCCCTATTATGTGCGAAAATTTATGGTCACATGCAATAGTAATAGCACATTTTGCTTCTTTTCAACCAAAAAACTTAAAGTAGACAATGTCATTTTTGACAAGTGTGCTTTCATACATGTAACATACATGTAATGCTAAATTCGGTCCATAAAAAAGCACGTAACTTCCATTCCTGTTGTGGATTGAAACATTATAAGCTAAAAAACCCTTAGAAAAATTTCCTAAATATTTTGAATTAAAATATTCCCTATTTTATTTTATGCTACTATTGTTCCATTTGCAGAATAACAGCAAAAATTGAATGGGGAATGACAATTCAGGACAATTTTCAATTTAATTCTGCAAAATTTCACTACGATGCAAAAGAAACAACAAATAAGCGTCGCCACTTCACGTAACACAGAAAATTTTATTAAACAATATTCAGTATGTTGGCATTCGCCATCAACCATCTAGATAGGACCGCCAATGCAGCAACAATAAAGAAAAGGGGTTCATTTTCTTCAAAGCTTTTAAGTATAATGTGTACAAATGCATACATAGCTGGAGATCGAGAAAAACAAGACAGGTTGTGAGGGCTAATTTGTGCAACTTGATGATGCGTCATAGTAATTAATCAGTTCTGGATTTGGGACGAATGCCAAGTAATCTCGGAGCGCAGCCAGACGAGGACTTGCACACTTGGGTATTTTACAAGATACAAAGAGGAAAACGCCAACTGGCTTCCGTCGAGACTGTCGAGAAGCCATTCTCGGCTCTCTACCGAACTGCAACTGAGAGCATGCATCAAGATCAATCGTAGCCGGTGGATCAGAGTGCAGGCTCGTTTCTACCAGTTCAGCTACGAAGAATTCGTTCGTCCGACTATTCATCTGCTCAGCTAATTCATCTTCAATCTCGCTTGGAAACTTGAATGTGGATTCGAATTGTTTTCACAACGAGTGATCAATTCGGCCTCCTGTCTGCACTTCCTTTGAGTTCACTTCCCAAAATACGAAAATAATGGAAATAGAAGAAGTGACTGCAACACACACTTTCCACCCAGTTTAAACGGGATTCTACTTGGCTCACAAACCCTCATATTAAAGAAATACTTTTGCATATCAACACTCACATCGACCATGACTAGTAGAAATGCGCATGCATATCTCAGACAAAAGGCATTCGAGACAGAAGGGAAAAAATTAGATCCCACGGAAACGGGTATAATAGCAAAAACAAAGCGTGGGATCCGAAACGTACATGTAGAATGTCGTCTAGAATGGAGAGCCACAAATCACCGTCAAAGCAGGGAATCTCCGTCAGCGATGCTAGGTTACGGCCTGTAGCGTCTTGGAAAACGTTCTTGACGTCAACTACGACTCCCTCCGCTTTGGCCTTGTCGACCATTGTCCTGTATCACTCCTGCAATGCTTTCGGACTGGAAATGCGTTTGTCTTCTGGATGTCCTGTGGTAGATGTAACTGTGGCCCGGCTTAGGTGGGCCAGCCCAAATACGTGTTGGAGTAAAGCCGCTGTTCTTGGGCTAGTGCAGTATATCACGAGCATTCCGTGGTACATACACCTCCCTTCGGTATTGCTTTGCAGGTAAATAAACTACCGGTCCAAGTAGACAATGCAAATGCGCCTGCGATTGGGCTGACGTCCCTCGGATTCATATTCCTGGACACGAGTACACTCATCAGCCGACTATGTGCCTCCTTCTAATTGTAGAATAGACATCCCACAAGATACCGTGTTCTGTCTGTTCGACAATACATGCCTGTTTGCCAAAATGCTAATATTCGGCAATATTTATTTTCAGTGACAAATCCATTCTGGGTTGCAAACATGACCATCTTTTCAATGATTGCTATGAAAACCAGCTGAAGACCTCACAATTGAGGATGATCAGACAAAGCGCCCTCTTACATCGATTCCGTAGGCGAATTAAAGCAGAGCGCTGGCAGGGAAGAAAGGATGTTGCTAAAATGCATGTGTGCGAGGCATTTTGTAAGGAATGCCGTCGCCGATGCCACGAATTCTGTGCCCTTTACGTGGAAGATTTGGACTCCAGGCTTTGTTGTTTGTCCGAGTAGTTGAAGAGAACTCTTTCGAATCCGAAGCAGAAATCCTTATGCCTGAGAGAATCTGCCACAAATAACTGGAGTGACTTCTTGGGAGAATGGGCGAATGTTTTTTGAAGGAGAAGCAGATGAATGTGGAAGAAGACGCTGCGATTGCGGACGTGATGATTCGCGTGCTTGCCAGTTCCGACATGACATTGCACATTGTAGGTGCAGTCACTCATGCGAGCACGCTTCTCATAAAACAACCGAGCATTTCCAGCAGGATTTCCTGGCTATGAGCCAGGAAGGGATTTTCGCACTCCAAGAAATCGGTGGTCAAGATGCCTGCTTTTTCGGGATGTACGTTCAGAAATATGGGTCGGAGTGACCTCAGCCCAATTGCAGGCGCGTGTGCATAGCCTACTTGGACTCAGTATTTCATTTCCGTGCAAAGCAATGGAGAGCGAAGGCGTATCACGAAATACTCGTGGGATACTTGCGATACGCCAAGGAGAGCGACTGCAATCGGGGACGTGGGGATTCGCGTGATTGCCAGTTGTGACAAGACAATTGAGGTGCAACCACTCATGCGAACCCGTTTCCCAAAGGACCGGTAGCCGGGACTTGCTGTGCTGCCCTTTTTGCCAAGGATTCTCGCCAAATCCAACCAGTGCAACTGCAAATCAAACAACGACAACAACAAAACTAATGTAAAATCCATGATGATGATGATAATGTAGATGACTGGGAAGGGTAGAATACATGAAATTGTGCCAAGACAGAGTACTGCGATGGAACTGTGCTGTTTGACTTACTTGAGCAATCTGGCATTCTTTGGAAGCGGAAGCCCCACTCTGACGAATTTTCGCAGTCGCGTCAAACATTGACCTAGATTCTTCTAGGGCATTTATACCACCTGAGTTCTAATCGTGACAACAGATTAAACTTGAGCTAGTACCACAGTTTCCTCTGAACAGCCTTCCGTTTTTTGAACGAAACTATGACATATTATCGTGGTTGTGATGGGTCGGATTTCGCCAATCTATCAGACGAGTAGACAAGGAACAAATCTTTGATAAAATATGACTACTGTAATATTTGTAAATCCTTGTGGGAAATTCTTATCAGCCTTTTATAATGACACAAACGACTGTAGCTGATTTACTGCTGCTGCTGCTACCAGGAAACCGCCAATTATCTTCAAATGGTTTAATGGCAATCCAATCAGGGACGGCTATAGCAAACCTAAAAGTGGTTACTTATAGGCTTAGAAGAACAGTACTTCACTTTCTGATGACTTGAATGAAATCTTACTTATGATGTTAGAGAAGTGGTGACTTATAGGAGACTTTTAGTTCAACTACTTCGACAAACTCTTACTTCAAATGTATCGAGTCACAAAGTGTGAGGTTCCATCTTATAACCGAATTTCTCCATACATGACGACCTCCTCCCAACTGATCAATGCATGAATTTATCAGCCTTGGAAAGTCACGAATCCTTGTTTGCAAGTTCTAGAGAAACATGGAGAAGTTCTTTCAAACTTACTTAAACACATTCCGGTGTAATTATATAGCCCCTTATATGAATTCAAATCATTATTTATTTATCCCACCCTGAAGTAAATTATATCAACATATTTATTTAGGGAGAATGCAAATTCATGTATATTGCCATAAATGCACAAACAATTAAGGTATTTTATTGGTACATGTAAAAAGGCCTTATGGTGCTCACTTTACAACTAATTTCGTCTAATAAATTCGAATAGAAGAGTTTTGATATCGTTCTTCGTCAAGGAACCTAAGGTTTCTTCTGCGTTCTACTGTCTCTTTTAAGCAAATACTTATTTCTTAAAAATGGAATTTCGATTAAAGATTGTTCTAGGCCGCAGGGTCGTAGCGTTCTCAAAACTCACCAATATGTTTCGATTTCAATCGAAAAAACCAGGGTGCCAAGATCTATAAGGTTGAATGGGGCTATGTGAAGAGATAGCAGCGGTTATTCAATCCAGGAGATCTAGCTGTTTAGCATTTCACAAATAGCTATTATCTTATGCGGTGAGCAATGTCTGTAAACATTGAGTGCTTCATCGCCAGAGCCAAGGGTCACCTCGTTTCCAGTTAAGACAAAATCGTCAGCTATTGGTTTTTGGTCAACGATGAAGGGTAGTAAGGATAGTGGCCCATTCATACATCTCAAAAGTGATCAAAATCACCATAAACTGCACTTTCAAGGCAAATTATCTTATGAAACACAATGGTCCTTTCTACATCCATCAATTCTATTCTCATAGAAATCCAGAGTGCTGCCGATGTTTTCTGCTTCACATTCAGTTTCTTATAAATTCAGAGGGTCAAGCTAACGTGCTAGTATTTACAAATGATTTGCCTCGTTGTTAGTTACCTGTCAACATGCCGACTCAACAGATAATTAGCTAATTAATCTAGTTCTGCGGATTAAGTTCTCAGAACGCTAATCAAATAAAGCTGCATTTTGGTCATCAATAATAGTTTAGATGGACAACTTTCAGAACCCTGGTAAGTGGCGGACTAAGATAGGCGCCATTATCGATTGGGCTTCATCCAAGTTGGGACAAGTATGTACAATTGAAGCAAATTAGAACCGTTGTTAGCTAAGGATGATTGAGAGCAGTAAGCTCGTGAAGCACTGTGTAATTTGAACTTCACAAAGGTTACTGCCATTTTAAATTTGTCATTTTAATAGAGAAAGTCAAGAAGAGGCTTGAAAGGAAGTTTTGTTCCAAAGAAGGAATTACAGTCAGTTCTCCAGTCGGTGAAGGCAGTGAACTGTAATCTTAACTCTGATTGGACTGGAGTATTTTAAATGACGTGAGTTTTGGGGTTATTGGGACTGATCTTCATCTTCTACTAGGATTTACGATTGATCCGATTGTACCAAATACCAAAAACTGAATCGCTAATTAGTAAAACAATTTTATAGGGATATATTTGAATCAACCCCATAGGCTTTTATTTCAGCCCTAATTTATAAGTCACATTGAACCTGGGACAAGCTAATTCCATTAAGGCCAAAATAGCGAGCAACCTAAGTAGTCCTTGGTAGTCCCAACGCTGTGTTTGTTGTTTTTTGACAAAGAGGCATAGATGAGAGCAATTTCGTCGATTAACGTCTGTGTATCTTCTACTCGTTCTGGTGGTAACACGTGTCTGTGCATTGCAAAAATTGTTGAAAAATTTTGCTAAGTGGATCGCAGAATGGTTCGTAGGTAACGTTGTCTTCCTCAGCTGTCTTACCAAGAGGGCATTATTATTATTATTACTGCAAGTGCCGATAAATTTTCGTGCATAATAGGGAAATAAGTTATATAAAGTAAAATATTGCCTATAAGTAGTTTAAAAGTGGTTCGCTGGGTGAGAACTAATACATCAAGTAATAATGCAATTCGGAAGCTTCCAAATTATCCAATGTGTTGTTGTACGTTGCGGGTGAGAGTGCTTGCGATTTCTAGTAAACTCTTCACTTTCCTTGTAGAATTTTAACTTAGCCTTTCGTTTAATTTCCTCAAGATCTAAGAAGCCAACAGAGTAGAGATGTGAATACAACTTAAATGGCAGGCACTTTTCATTAGCTATTGGTGCAAACGTCAATCTTAGGGGAACGTGGGGTCACTGCTGTTAGAAACTAGCTAGGCCGCCCAAGGATCAGAATTTACAAAGGTAATTCACATCATTGCGAGCCCATTTTGAGGGAATTCTTGCCGTCATCTTGTTCACCCCATCTGAGTGGGTGCTTGACGCAAGAGAGAAGTTGACTGATACACCACAAATCACAGAATGGATCGATAATGGAAGTCTTCACATAGGATCACAATCACTGAACTTATTTTGGGGCCTTGAAAATAAAATGAAAAAGTGGACTCAATTGCGTCGTTTCTATGAACATTGATTCGAAAGGATGGCTACTTATTCCGAGTCTGCCTGCAATTCACAGTCCTAAGCAGCAATGTTGGCATCCGCTGGGGAAGATGCAGCAAGATCGGCTAAGTGAAGATGTCGCCTATCCAGGGGAGACGAAAAGAGAATTGAATGATGCATTTCTTATGGAATTTTACCACGTCTCCTAATCACAGAGCAAGATCAACAAACTGCAGATCCATAGTTCATCAGCATTGCTGAGGCTGTAGTCCGTGTTTTTGTACTGCTCTTCCAAGTAGTCCACATCGTACAACTCCTGCGTAGGGCAAATTCTTGGTAGTTTATTGCAATGCTTTCTGAATGTATGTTTGATCGAGACCAATCCAGATTCCACCATGAAACGTAGTAGTAGTAGACACGCATCTCGCGATTCCTTAAGTGACAGAAACATTATTTGGTGGCAAATTTGCATCGACGCAGCTGAAATGCTTATTAATGTTTATTAATGTATTTGCCTAATTGCTCGGTAATTCTTTGCAAGACCACATATTCCAATGTGGTAACTTTTTTAAATTTTTTATTAATTAGGTGGCACGTGAGCACCTACCAGAAAAACGATTCAACTAAGCTCTTAGGAACACACTTCGATCTTTTGCCCTGCACTTCGCTTTAAACATACTCGCGAAACACAAGCAGGATTGTGGAATTCGGGTGCGAATGAATCATTTTAGAATCCAATGTACAGAAAACTGTTAAATGAGCATTCTGCAAGGGTTCGCTTGCAGGCACTAAACTAGGAAGCTCGTTTCACTTTAAATGAGCCAAAATTACTCATTACGAACATTTTGCTTGATATACTTCGTTAAGTGTATTATGTCATTTATTCATAAAATGAGCAGTTGGAGACCATGTGGAGGTTGTCGTGTTAATGTGAATAGAACCCACATTTTAATGGCACTACCCCATGTGCTGGCCATGCAGTTTTCGCAACCATCCACCAAGGTGAGGCTAGAGGGACCAATACTATCATTTCGTCTCCATAAATCTGATGACTTTTCTCTTACCTGCAATGCCACCGTAAACACACGCTTTAACCGCATTTAAAGTCATCGCATGAGTACTATTCGAATTTTAAGACGTTGACAAGAAATGGTTCTGCCTCTTTGCTGTCGAAAGAGAAACATGTCAAAAGCAGCACGAAGGGCAGTTCTTCGCGATTCCCTTCTGTCTGTGGTGGAGGCAATACTTCACTTTGTGCAGAATCACTGTTTTAGCTCCCAATATTAGGCCTCTGCCAGCGCAAGGCTTTGCAGACTGTGTCATCCATCTTCTTGATAAGTTGCCGGATGCTTCTGCACTCATTTGGGCATTGCTCCACTGCCCTAATGAATATTTATTAGTACGAATTGAGTTGGGTTGACTACAATGTCGGATATCTCGAACAAGTGAAACGGTTCGTTTAGAAGTATTTAGAAATGCGTTTCGATGATGGTTGACTAAGTAGTTTCCTTTTAGGAATCGCAGTCGAATACAAACTAACAAACTAGAATTTTTCTCTGAAAATGCGAATAAACTCAAATGAAGTTCAACAAGTAGTCAAAAAATGCCGCCTCATCGTGGATCTGTCTGTGAATCTCGTTGGGGTTGCGAAACAATTGGAGGAGCAGAGAAATAAGCTAGAACTTAAGAAGGTTGCTGGTGACAGTCACTCAGAAATCAATGCAAGTCTGATGTGCAACCTGATGGAAAGCGCATTCATGTGAAACAAACAAGAAGTATCCAAGACTTAACGGCGCCACCAGTAAAGGAACATCTGCTGCAATGTTGACTTCAAGTTAACAACAACGGTTACAATTTCAGGTGACCTCGAACATGCCTCCAACCGCTAAGAGTCTTGCTCCTAAATATAGCAGTAAAGCTCAAATAGCTCATCTAATCGACGCACATGAGTGTGAACCTGCTTAGGAATGAGATTCAACAAACGCCTTTGCATTGACTTCTGCAGTAGTCATTTAAGGCAATTTATTTAGGGACCAGTAAAATACACAAAGGTGGAAGGAGGAATGTGTTTGGAAAAGTGAGAATGATATGTGAAGATGAAAGGCGATGACTTCATGATTGATGAATAGTAATTCACTACGGCTGCGGCTCTCAGCGATGTTGCCGAGCATTCTTCCTGTTAGTTCTCCTTACCAACGTCCATATGGAGGGTCTGGTCGCTGGGACTCTTATTGTCGTGTGCTGCTGCTGCTGGTGGTGCTAGTGGCAGGGTGCTGGTACAGGTGTGTTTCACCAAATGTTGAGGGAGCAGCAGAGTTTGACCAGTGGTGGTCATCTTCTTGAAGAAAGACAGGTTGAGTCAAGTGCTGTCTACAAGCACCTTTCATCGACAATTTGATTTGCAGGCCTCTCGCGAAAAATGAAGTACTGATGAAGTGCGATAGGGCGCTGAAACAGCCACTGCATTTGGATACGGGTTTGGTGGGCTGGCCATCGATTCACGCTGACCCATCGTTGATCAGTCACTAACAGGCGCTCCTCCTGTCGCACCGCAAACCGGACTGCTGCCTAGTAGACTGAAACTGAGAACCACTACCACTCTGAAGGAATCGGCCACGACTGATTCCAGTAGTTGTGCTTCTGTCGCATCCAGAGCCTGGCAAAGCCGAAGTGAGGCAAGGAAATGGGCACTGGACCGAGCGTGAATGAGATCCATGTGCTTGCACAGTTCGCTGTCTCGCTCCAGCATCCGGGGCTCCCATTGCAGCATTTCTGCGACGAATTCTTTCCAATACTATTCTCATATGTGGGTGCTCGTCAATCCAACGGTACAGTTACAACAATTCGAACAACATGAAAATCAACAACAACAACGACATCACAACTATATAACCCATGATGATAGTGATGATGATGTTGGTGGTGGTGATGATAATTGGAAATGTAGAATAAATGAAATTGCGCCAAGAGAGAGAGAGCACTACGATCGAAGTGTGCAGTTGGACTTACTTGAGCACTTTGAGCTTCTTTGGAAGCCCCACCTTCACAAATTTTCGCAATCACGTCGAGCATCAATCTAGCTTTTTCGCGTGGCACACGAGACCATCGCACCATCACCTACGCCACCGTGCCGCTCTTCCTGTGCATCACAACCGCTGCTGCTGCTGCTCCTGCTGCCGCTGATGCTGCTGCTGTTGAGCTTTAATGTGGCGACAAAATGAATATGCGCAGTCGAGATCGCAGCACTCTTTTGCGTGTTGGCCGCATATCGCGATGACTTTGCGACCCAACTCGCACTTCCCACTGGAGCGGTTAGGGCAGTTGAAGAAGTGATGCACAATCTTCTTCATTCTACCAAAAATTCCTCCTAAACAGTCTTCCTCTTCTCCTTCTGCCTCATGGCAATTCAGTGCATGCTGCAGGCCTTCGATGAACTTCTGCGCCGTAAACGGAACTCTGTCTGCTGATTATCTCGTTAGCATTCAATGGCTTCTGCACGTGAGTTTGGGAGAAGCGCAAGGCTGTTTCTTTGTGAACCCGAAACAGAAAGTCTATTTTAACGAAGTAAATCAGCATTGTTCTTCTAGTTATTGAGGAAAGACAGCAGCAATATCTAGGTAAATTCTAGGCTCTTTATGCTCCTCAGAGTCATAGTGACGAGCGTCATATAGAGCAGACTCTTTATAAAATCGAAAAGCAGGAATGAGGAATTTCTCGGAAACCGTCACTAACAAACTCTGATCACCACTCAATAGGATCGGGGTCGTTGTTCAAATCTGGTGGTGTTGGAGATGTTGGTGGTAAGAATTGTCGCATCGTGTTGTGATTAAGCTCTTTCAGAGCTTCATTTCATTCTTGCTAATAAAACGACATTTTTAACTCGAATTTTAATGGAAATGGCCCCGAAATAAGCTGTTTGACTGTAATCCGATGTACATGCATTTACTTTTGATTCTATTTTCTCAATCATTTCAGTCGTATACAAGGATTTCGCAGACAATGAAGCAGCGAATACGTCTGTTTGGGAGACGTAAGCATTTGAGCTAAAACATGATAGGCAAACACAATTGTTAACATTGCTAATTCCAGCCTAGAGCTAAAGAAAAGGCACGGTATTTGGCGGTAGAGCACAGCCCATCCACTAGAGGAATGGGGGTTCCTTGAGCAAGATGGACTAAAAATCTTGCACAGCTGATTCACCGTGCCCTTATAATCGTAAATGTGCTTTCGCTCACCAAGGAGACATGAAGGTGGATTCCACAATGGAGCCGTTGGCAAATAATCTTGTAATGACGTCCAGTACAAGTTTGATCCTTGGGCTGCCTAGTTTGTTCATAACTGTTGTGGCCCAACGGTGACCTGGGAGTAACATTTGCACCACTAAACAGGAACACCTGAATCATCCATTTGACTGACTATTTAAACCTGATCTATTTGGAAAAGTTTGTTTACAGTTCAGTTCAACCAGGTGAATCAAACTTTAACACCTGTATTCAATTATACACCAATTATTTACGAATCCACACAAACAACTGTAATAAACATTCCTGGGCGCACGTCTTCTCTGCTCCATGGTTTCGGGAACTCGTCACCTTACCTTGGGAAACCGACGCATCAAAGAAGTGAATATGAGAGTAGGAAGATCCCTACATAAGTTAAAAAGATGACGAAGTTCGGGTTGATGGTTTTAAGTATTGAGTCTAGGAACTCTTTACTTAGCTACCTTTGTTAGGTATAGAACCCACCATCCAAATGGTCTTGTTGGATCAGGACATCAACGGAACAGAGTAGACTCTTCTTGAGCTGCTAGGAGATGATATGTACTAATCCATTCTCATGATGCAACTGTTAAATTGAGCTTGAAGAACCTGGAATCCCAATCAACTTGCTGATCAGAATTCGTAGCTTCCAGAGAATGTAAATCAGGACACGCTTTTGGTGTAATACATTTGATTTATCTCTCGCAAATAAGTCTTTGCTTCTCCATTTCTCCCTATTGTTTGACCAAATGTCTTTTGGATTAGAGAGGTTTTCATCAGACAGATGTCGATGGCCATTGAACGCCAGCTGGAATATTATGGGTGGCTTAAGTACTTACTCACTTTAGAAAGCTTAAACAATAAATAACGCACTTTATTTCTCGTGAATATAGGTTGAGACTGTGATTGAAATTATTCAGATAATGAAGTGTTTTGGCATTTTTCATCCTGACATCTGCATTTGAAAGGGATTTTTAGGTACCTGAGACAAAGATCGTTAGCCAAATGCCAGACATTCACATTTGGAGTGATAGGAAAACACTCCGGTTTGAGGTACCTCCTGGGCTTAGACCAGTCACTTCCAGGCTGCTCGCTCATCCCCACTTCCCTCCTCACATTACATTAAAGGATGCCGGGCACTTCAGTGCTTCAATACCCCTTCGTTTGTTGCATATTAAGTATTTGCGCTATAGGCGCAGCACATTGCGCGTGCAGCAAAGTAGCATTGACTTTGCATGGCCTATCGCCCACGCTCCATGCAGTCTTCACGTGTCATAAAAGATCGAAATCTGAAATAGTGGAGTCTATCGGCCAAAATAACACGCGATGCTTTTGGGCTCCATTCGAAGATCGGATGGGTGTTGGGATATCTCTCACAGAACGAGGGATCAAACCCCTACAGTGACACTTATAGCACCTCAACATTGGCACAAACCACTTATCGCTTATAGATATCACAGATGCAGATTGTGTTTTCCTTAATTGAAATCAAGGTTTAGGCCAAAGTCCCTTTACCAATCAATTTAATAGTCCCAAAAATGTATAATCCATTTTACAACGCCTCGATCTAACAAACTCCTAGTTACGCTCTGGTCTAACGCAACTGTGAAAGGGGTCACTGGTATTTATTGTTGAGACTTTATGGTTTGCCATAAAGTTGAATTCGCAAATTGTTCTTCTATTCTTCAGCTCTTTATGACTACTGTTACAAATTGTCGTTTTTAACGCAGCAGGCGAATTCTTGCAAAGTATGCTTTTTCAAACCCAAAAGGTGTCCAACAAGGCATCGGCATTTCGATCAGGCAGCCTGAGCCAATTGCTCAAGATGTATCGTCTTTTGCTCTATCGTCAAGTCCTCCGTTCTACTGCAGTACAATACTGCAATTTTCTGGAAGTCACTATTTCGTGGCTTAGAATTGCCTCGTGCAAGTGGTGAGATTAGGCTGAGACAATTTCTTGGCAGTTCCAAGTAAATATCCCCATCACTCAGTATTTCTTCGAGTTGGTTTTAAGTGGGCCTTAGAAAACTGTAAGACAAATTGCTATCTTAAATAAAGGCACTGCTGCAGCTGCTGGCCTTATAGTTAGCAGCGTTTTCCATTTGTCAGATGCATTATACCTCTGGAGCAAAGCCAAATTATTGGCATATTATCAAACGGAGTCTTCAGAAATACTAATCGAGAGTGATCTAGGAAATACGCTGATTGTTGCTGACGCCTTCTAATGATACTTTCGAGAGGTTGAAGGATCATGTGGAGGCAGATTTGCATCTGCGTAGGTGAAAACGTGAGCCGGTGTATTAAGCACACCACTCTAACCCTTCGGGATGAGATATCTCTTGTGCATTTTGAAGAAGTGCCTCAGCAATTCTTCGTGAGGCCGCGTTTTACAAGTTGACTTCCTGATTTTTAAATATGAAATGTGATCAGATGTCACGAGAGCACTTATCGAAAAACATTCATTTAGTTTTCGCTCCGAGACAAGCTAATACCCCATGGCTTGCATTTCTTCCTTCAATATACACCCACGTCAAAGGATAGGATGCTACAATTGCAGAGCAAATGAATCGCTTAGGAATCTGTGAAATAGAGAGGCGTGTACAAAGGTTGGTAGCAGTTGACCGTCTAAAGCGCTGGCTGCTTCGTCCTTGGATGAGCGAAACTCTGAAGAACACTACTTGTGGTCGTGAAGGTTTCGGTTAGATTACCGGCCCTAAATCCCACATAACCTCAGTACCAAAATTCTGCGTCTGAGATTCACCGTCTTCATTTCAGGCCCCTACAGTGGACAATAAAATCAGAGGAAAAATAAGATGTCCCGTAATCCGCAAGCAAGTTTTAAATTTCGAATGTTGCGCACCAGGAATCGAAATGAGCAAAAAACATCACAAAAATGCATAAGGCTAAAAAAAGTAAGATTCTACAGTTTACTTTGCATAATCTGGTTAAATTAAAGCTCCAAAAGGTCAAAACTTTCTTTGAAAATGCTCTATACAATTGGGAATTCGTGTTCAGCCAAACCCTCTTTTGCATCAATAAAATGATCTAGAACCCTCGACAAGTTGATGAGAACACCGATACCCAGTTCTCATTGTATATTTCATCATAAGCCTCTGTGGAAAGAGCTTATGGCAAGGATCTGGATACATTACAAAGGGGAAAGTACTACAAACTACAAGTCATGTTAAGTAGTAATTCTCACAGCTCTATTCTTCCAAAACCAAATAATATCAGGTGTTTGTTAGTTCTGTCATGCTGCATACCATATGCTCATTACCAAACTGGTAATTATTGGACTAATGTAACTGAATAAATCGTTTTAAGTTGATCTCAATAACAGTCTGATTTTGTAGCGAATTGTGTCGAATTGAGCTCTATCCTGAAAGTGGAGAGTTCTTTCTCTATTATCAATGTTAAGTTGGCTCTCTTAGTATAAGTATTGCAGACGCTGGGATTAGCACTTCTAGCCCGCTGGAAAAGCTTCTAGAACACTGAGCTGATGGTTTTTGCTAAATATTGGATTAGTTTTATGAATTCCGACAGGATATAACAAAAGGCCTATCGGTAGAAACTTCGAGGACAATTTCAAAGTGTGGTTTCGCTCTAATTAAACATCTCTTTCCCTTTCTTATCCTAAGAATCAGCAGCCATCAAAGCGAGATATTCATTTTTACTGACTAACCCATTTGGTAGCTCTAGTTACAATTCCTTACCTTTTTAGCCATCAAATTCGTCGAGTTTGTTGGCCAGCCAATAAGACTCACTGGGCCTCTTCATTTCAAATTAACCAAACAAATAAAAGCACACAATCGAATGTTTATTGGGTCTCGCATTACCTCTACCAACCTCATTGGTTAGGTCACATTTTAGGGTTTTACCCCGAGTCTATAAATATATTTGGACGTCTCTTCATTACACATCTCATCTGTCCCAACTACAGTACGTTCTCTTTGTATTCTTTACCTTTAGCCATGTGGATGTATTCTGATATAATTCCCCGTGTGAAATACCCGATCTGCAATTGCTAGACTTTCCAATTGGCAGTAGGCTTTATATACTTCCTTTTATTTCATACATACATATATACATACTTACAAGGGTAATCTAGAGTACTCTTCGGTCTCTCCTTTTATAGTCATAACATATATACGTTTTGAGCAGCTATTTCATAAGTCTATTTTTGTTCTGATTTTAAAAGCTTCAGATCCTTTTGTTGCCTAAATCCACCTCTCTCCGTGACCAGAAGATATCCAATTCAGTGGGCGGTTAATGCGACGATTCTAAATCTACTTATCTGGATATATTTTGCTTTATTGACGGCCTGCGTGTCACTATAACGTGGACAACCAAATTTGTGAAAGTATCGAGCTCATAGTACGTCTCAATTGCAATTTTGGCTTGAACAGCACTGAGTGTTCGGTCACCAAATTTGGGTTATTTCAGAATTAGCCGACAACCTTGACATTGTAAGTCGAGGCTGAATTTGACGAATTCTTAACACTTATTATGTACGAAGGGGTGTCTTTACACTGGCGTAACCGTTTCCCTCAGATTACCCCTTCAATTTCCCATTTGAACCCCCTTGACCCGAGGTTATCGTCAACCCGATCTCTCGGGGGTGTTGCGAGGGCATGGGTGTTTATGGCTTTTGTGTAAAGCGACGGTCTATAAAACAAGCGATCTTCAATTGATTTCGAGAAGTTAGCCTTCTAGATAGATGTGTGCAATCAGCTTCTTGTGGATTGTTCTTTGAACGGGGTTTCTTGAATTTTTTACCCTTAAGATCTCTTAGATTTGTATTATTGCAGGATGCCTTGCATCCTACACTTCCTAAAAATGAATATTTTTGTTTATAGGTTAAAGATTAAGTAAAAATGCCAGTACCAAAATCTTCGCATGTTTCTCACCACCAAAATAAATCAGCTCCTGGCACCTCATCTCCTGCGAATGAAATTAGAATTCGGAATTCGAATTTAAAGAAGTGGTCGCCCAGCGAACTGCTGTCAAACTTCCTGCCACTCTGCAAAGAGTTTTCTAGCAACGAGAGTGCCCACACCACACGAAATCCCCTTCGGCATCCAATAGATCTTTCCACAATTAACATGAATATCAGGAAAGGGGTCTTCAAAGATCCCTGGGAGGTCATCAACCGATATCGATTAGTGTTTCAGGACGCCTTACCACGAAATAAGAAGAACTCGACTGTACCCAAGGCGGCCGCTAAGGTAGGAAGCAGCGATATTTTATGACTTACAATTATTCCCTTCAGCTTCTAGAGGTTTTTGATAGCAAAGCAGACCAGATAATGCAGGGCATGGGATTTTGCTGTGGACGCGAATACACCCATCAGCCGATTTTGCATTGCTCTTCTAAGAAAGGCTGTGCTATCTCTAAGGGAGCCGTGTACTACCAGTACGACAATAAGTAAGTGTAGCAATATCAGGTAATAATGTGTGATATTTGCAGAGATAAATCAATTCTTGCCTACGATCACTACTATCTTTGCAATGGGTGCTTTAACAAAGCTCCTGAGGACGTAAGGATAGCAGACCATGGAATGGAAGAAGCTGTGTAAGTTGTGGAGATTCAGTCTCACCACCGTTTCTGTAGACCAATAAAGAAGGAGCGCTGGCTGAAGAAGAAGAACGATGTTCCTGTGAAGGAGTTGGATGTACTTTGTAAGGAATGCGGTCGACGTTGGCACAAGGTCTGTGCCCTATACCTGGAAGAGATTTGGCCATCTGGCTTTGTCTGTCCTGCATGTCTACGCAAACAAGGCCGAAGTCAGAGGCACAATCCCTTCACAGCAAAGAACCTCCCTACAAATTACTTAAGCGATTTCCTGGAAAAACGAGTGCATCGCCTTTTGAAGGCCAAACAGATAAATGAAGAAGGACAATGAGATGGAGAAGGAGAAGAAGCTGCAATCGGGGACGTGAGAATTCGCGTGCTCGCAAGTAGCGACAAGACAGTGGAGGTGCTACCACTGATGCGAGCGCGTTTCTCGGAGAATGGAGAATTTCCCAAAAGCTTTCCCTATCGCCTGAAAGCCATTTTCGCATTTCAGGAGATTGATGGTCAGGACGTCTGCTTTTTCGGGATGTACGTGCAGGAATATGGGTCAGAGTGTGCTCAGCCCAATCGCGGGCGCGTGTACATAGCATACCTGGATTCGGTATTCTATTTTCGTCCGAGGAAATACCGCACAGAGGTGTACCACGAAATACTCGTGGGGTACCTCCAATACGCGAAGAACAGAGGCTTTAGTACCGCGCATGTATGGGCTAGCCCACCTAAGCCCAGTGACGATTATATATTCCACAGACATCCAAAAGACCAACGCATTCCCACTGCGAAACGATTGCAGGAGTGGTACAGGACAATGCTAGAGAAGGCCAAGGCGGAGGGAGTCGTAGTTGGTGTGAAGAACGCTCTCGAGGACGCAAACGACCGCAAGCCTAACTTCGCCGACGGAGATTCCCTACTTCGATGGCGATTTATGGCCCTTCATTCTTGAGCAAGTTCTCGAGGTACGTTCTCGGTCTATACTTTCTCTTTGACATTCCCCTCTCCCTCCTCGTCTTTGAGATAGGAAGTTAATTAAATTGTTATTCGTGCATCAAAATCCTACTGTATTTCATTAAATTGACTTCGAATTTTTTGTCGTTCAGGAAGTATACAACAGGGAGTTGAGGAGTCAACGCCGACCTGCTCGCACCGAATCAAAACGCAGGCGAATCGAGTCAACATTTGACTTCGTTGGCGAAATTATGAAGGCGCTATTAAAAGTAATAAAAAATCAGAAGAATGACTTCTTTGTCATTAAGCTGATTGAAGAGAACTCGCGCCGCACACGACTACCGAATACGGTAAATGAAGACGCATGCATATGCAGCAAACTGGAGAGTAGAGAGTGGATTCTCCACTTTGCTGAGGAGAAGCATTTGTCGTTTTCTCACTTGCGTTTAGCAAAGTACGCAACTATGCATCTGCTGTTTTGGGTTCACAAAGAAAGAGCCTTGCGCTTGTCACAAACTCACGTGCAGAAGCCATTGAATGCTAACAAGATAATCGAGCAGGCCACGAGAGTTCCATTTACGGCGCAGAAGTTCATCAAATGCCTGCAGCATGCACTGAATTGCCATGAGGCAGAAGGAGAAAAGGAAGAATGTTTAGGAGGAATTTGTGGTAGAATGAAGAAGATTGTGCATCACTTCTTCAATTGCTCTAACCGCTCCAGCGGGAAATGCGAGTTATGTCAGCAAAGTCATCGCGACATGCGGCCAACACCCAAAAGAGTGCTGCGATCTCAACTGCGAATATTCATTTTGTCGCCACATTAAAGCCCAACAGCAGCAGCATCAGCAACGGCGGCAGCAGGAGCAGCAGCTCCTTCTTCTCCTCCCTCTCCTTCTCCTTCTTCATTTATCTGTTTGGCCTTCGGAAGGTGATGGACTCGTTTTCGCAGGGATTGAATTAAGTAATTTGTAGCGAGGTTCTTTGCTGTGAAGGGATTGTGCCTCTGACTTCGGCCTTGTTTGCGTAGACATGCAAGACAGACAAAGCCAGATGGCCAAGTCTCTTCCAGGTATAGGGCACACACTTTGTGCCAACGTCGACCGCATTCCTTGCAAAGAACATCCAACTCCTCCTGTTCCTGCTTCTCCTCCTCCATAGGGACATCGTTCTGCGTTGCCCTACAGAATCGGGGTGACGTTGACGTTGTGCCCATGTTGAGGTGCTATAAGTGTCACTGTAGGGGTTTGATCCCTCGCTCTGTGAGAGATATCCCAACACCCATCCGATCTTCGAATGGAGCCCAAAAGCATCGCGTGTTATTTTGGCCGAATAGACTCCAGTATTTCAGATTTCGATCTTTTATGACACGTGAAGACTGCATGGAGCGTGGGCGGTAGGCCATGCAAAGTCAATGCTACTTTGCTGCACGCGCAATGTGCTGCGCCTATAGCGCAAATACATAATATGTAACAAACGAAGAGGTATTGAAGCACTAAGGTGCCCGGCATCCTTTAATGTAAAGTGAGGAGGGAAGTGGGGATGAGCGAGCAGCCTGGAAGTGACTGGTCTAAGCCCAGGAGGTACCTCAAACAGGAGTGTTTTCCTATCACTCCAAATGTGAATGCCTGGCATTCGGTTAACGATATTTGTCTCAGGTGTCTATAAATCCCTTTCAAATGCAGATATAAGGATGAAAAATGCCAAAACACTTCATTATCTGAATAATTTCAATCACAGTCTCAACCTATATTCACGAGAAATAAAGTGCGTTATTTATTGTTTGAGCTTTCTAAAGTTATTAGGTACTTAAGCCACCCATAATATTTCAGCTGGCGTTCAATGGCCATCGATATCTGTCTGATGAAAACCTCTCTAATCCAAATGACATTTGGTCAAACAAAAGGGGAAATGGAGAAGCAAAGACTTATTTGCGAGAGATAAATCAAATGTACTACACAAAAAGCGTGTCCTGATTTACATTCTCTGGAAGCTACGAATTCTGATCAGCAAGTTGATTGGGATTCCAGGTTCTTCAAGCTCAATTTAACAGTTGCATCATGAGAATTGATTAGTACATATCATCTCCTAGCAGCTCAAGAAGAGTCTACTCTGTTCCGTTGATGTCCTGATCCAACAAGACCATTTGGATGGTGGGTTCTATACCTAACGAAGGTAGCTAAGTAAAGAGTTCCTAGACTCAATACTTAAAACCATCAGCTCGAACTTCGTCATCTTTTTTAACTTATGTAGGGATCTTCCTACTCTCATATTCACTTCTTTGATGCGTCGGTTTCCCAAGGTAAGGTGGCGTGTTCCCGAAACCATGGAGCAGAGAAGACGTGCGCCCAGGAATGTTTATTACAGTTGTTTGTGTGGATTCGTAAATAATTGGTGTATAATTAAATACAGGTGTTAAAGTTTGATTGACCTGATTGAACTGAACTGTAAACAAACTTTTTTCAAATAGATCAGGTTCAAATAGTCAGTCAAATGGATGATTCAGGTGATCCTGTTTAGTGGTGCTAATGTTGCTCCCAGGTCAACGTAGGGTCACAACATTTATGAACAAACTAGGCAGCCCATGGACCAAACTTGCAAGGAATGTCATTACCAGACTATTTGCCAAAGGCTCCTTTGTGGAATCCACCTTCATGTCTCCTTGGTGAGCGGATACACAATCACTGTTATAAGGGCACAGTGAATCAGCTGTGCAAGATTTTTAATCCATCTTGCTCGAGGAACCTCCATTCCTCAAGTGGATGGGATGTGCTCTACCGCCAAATGCCGTGCCTTTTGTTTGGATCTACGTTGGAATTAGCAAAGTTAACGATTGTGTTTTCATATCATGTTTTAGCTCAAATGCTTACGACTCCCAAACAGACGTATTCGCTGCTTCATTGTCTGCGAAATCCTTGTATACGCCTGAAATGATCTAGAAAATAGAATCGAAATAAATGCATGCACATAGGATAACAATCAAACAGCTTATTTCGGGGCCATTTCCATTAAAATTCGAGTTAAAATGTCGTTTTATTAGCAAGAATGAAATGAAGCTCTGAGAGAGCTTAATCACAACTCGATGCGACAATTGTTACCACTAAAATCTCCAACACCACCAAATTTGAACAACGACCCCAATCCTTTTAAGTGGTGATCAGAGTTTGTTGGTGACGGTTTCGAGGAAGTCCTCATTCCTGCTTTTCGATTTTATAAAGATTCTGCTCTATATGACGCTCGTCACTATGACTCTAAGGAAGATAAAGAGCCTAGAATTTACCTAGATATTGCCGCTCTCTTTCCTCGATAACTAGAAAAACAATACTGATTTACTTCGTTAAAATAGACTTTCTGTTTCGAGTTCACAAAGATACAGCCCTGCGCTTGCCCCAAACTCACGTGCAGAAGCCATTAAATGCTAACAAGTTAATCGAGCAGATTAAGAGGGTTCCGTTTACGACGCAGGAATTCATCGAAGTCCTGCAGCATGCACTGAATTGTCATAAGGCAGAAGAAAAAGATAAAGAAGAAGAAGGGGAGGAAGACTGTTTAGAGGAATTTGTGGTAGAATGAAGAAGATTGTGCATCACTTCTTCAACTGCTCTAACCGCTCTAGTGGGAAGTGCGAGTTGTCGCAAAGTCATCGCGATATGCGGCCAACACGCGAAAGTGTGCTGCGATCTCGTCTGCGCACATTCATTTTGTCGCCACATTAAAGCCCAACAGCAGCAGCATCAGCACTTGAATGCACAGGAAGAGCGGCAGCGGTGGCGTGGTGATAAAAGAGCAGATGGTGCTCCCAGTGTGCCTCAGGCTCCTGGGTGGGAGGATCTCGTTTTGAGACGAGAAAAAGCTAAACTGATGCTCGACGTGATTGCGAAAATTCGTGAAGGTGGGGCTTCCAAAGAAGCTCAAAGTGCTCAAGTATGTCCAACTGCACACTTCGATCGTTGCGCTCTCTCTCACTTGGCGCAAAATCATTTATTCTACATTTCCAATCATCATCACTACCATCATCATCAGCATCATTACTATCATCACTGGTGTTATAGTTGTGATATCGTTGTTGTTGTTGATTTTGTTGTTGCTTGATTTGTATCTGTACCATTGGACTGACGAGCACCCACATATGAGAATAGTATTGGAAAGAATTCGTAGCAGAAATGCTGCAATGGGAGCCCCGGATGCTGGAGCGAGTCTGCGAACTGTGCAAGCGCATGGATCTCATTCACGCTCGGTCCATTGTCCCTTTCCTTGCCTCACTTCGGCTTTGCAAGGCTCTGGATGCGACAGAAGCACAACTACTGGAATCAGTCATGGCCGATTCCTTCAGAGTGGTAGTGGTTCTCAGTTTCAGTCTACTAGGCAGCAGTCCGGTTTGCGGTGCGGCATGAGGAGAGCCTCTTAGTGACTGATCAAACGATGGGTCAGCGTGAATCGATGGGCAGCCCACCAAACCCGTATCCAAATGCAGTAGCTTTTCAGCGCCCTATCTTACTTCATCAGTAGTTCATTTTTCGCGAGAGGCCTGCAATTCAAATTGTCGATTAACGAAGACACCACCTGAATCCCCTTGTCTTTCACCATACCGTTTGCAGTCCATTGCTTTTTGTGCGCAATTCAGAAGCCGCTGATTTTTTTACTCGTTAACCAACGCCTTGGTGTTTCAATGTTTTCACTATCCTCAGATCAAAGCAGTTGACACATTCTCGTAGCCGGTGTTTCTGAGTCGGACTCGGATCTGCGTCCTAAATATCGGCATCCGACTGTCAATTTGGACGTTTTAGCCGGAGCCGCAGCAGCAGTAACGGATTAATGCGGTGGCAAAGATCTCTTTGAAATCTCCAACTATTAAAAAGTTTATTTTATTAATTGAAGAGTAGTTATAATGAGCTTATGGAGCTTTCTACTTCTACTTTCTATCAAAGATTACATTCGATACTTTCGACTTTTTTCCCTATCGAAATCACTTAGCATATGCCACTTTTTCGTTTGAAGTGGAAAGCACAATCAAGATTAAGGGCTGCATACACGCTCAGAGCTCACCGAATTCCCCATATTTTCGTGTTTTTGGGTCTTTAAGTGCAAAGGATAAATATTTCGTTAGAATCACCTATATCAAGGCCAAATTAAAATAAAGTTTCTATCATTCTCTTGATTTAGTGAAAGAAAAGTCACTGATAGTGTATACCCTATCCAAGTATGTTCCTGACTTGCAGTAAGACACAACGGAAGCTCCTGTATTGCGAGGAGGGCTGCTTGGACGCCATTAAGTGCACTGAAGTGTGCTTAAATCGGGCGCACTGAGGACACATGTGTAAATAAAACTCTGGGCGTTGAGGGTCGTTGATGCTCGTAACGTTAAAAAGGGACCTAATTTGATGTTTGACATGATGAATGGCTTGGATAACGTTAGTAACTATATGCGCGAAATCGGTGTCAGTGCTAATCACAAACCAAGCCGCTTCCTTAACCTGGGGCTCTGGTGACGGAAGCAAACTCGCACCCATGGCTTCGGATGCAGCAAGATTGAGGCTTAACGTGGTGGTTCTCACTGAGACCCGTCTTGGTGAGCATGGCCTTGAGTTAGGGGAAGGGGCGACCTTGTGTAATTCAGGGGCCACCACTAACCTGCGGACTAAAGGCGGCGTGGGGTTTCTTGTGTGCGGTGCAGTAAGGCCGGCTCCGCGCGTCGTGGAATTCGCTGGCCAGTCCGAGCGGGTGGCTACGTTGGTCGTGGAGCATATTGGAGTAACTGTGGGTATTGTTCCCTCATATGCACCATCGGAGTCCTCCACCTGCAAGGGCACAGAGGGGCTTTTCTATAGGGAGCTCCTAATAGTGTATAAGTCGCTACAGCTTGATTGTGATACGGTCTTAGTCCTGGGGGACTTCAACTGTCGTCTTGGTAGTGATGCAAGGCGTCACGCCCCCGAGGTGGTTGGGCCAGTTGTGACTCCGTTAGAGAAACCACTGATAATGGGCTACGAGTTCTGGACTTCTGTAAAGCCAATGGTCTACGGGTCTGGAATACGTGGTACAGTCGCAAAAGAATACGACGGCAAACTTTGGTTCATCAAACTACCGAAAGGGGCGCGATGCTGGACCCGGTTCTAGGGTCTGCTGACAACAAAGTTCGTCGGTTCAAGTATGTGAAGGTCTGCAGATCCGCTGAGGGGGCAGGCTCAGACCGCTATCTCGTGACTACATTACTGGAGCTGCAGGGTCGTGGGAGAGTGTAGTCTAAGTGTGGTGCCCGGCAAGGTCGTTGTGGGACTCTCAGCTAAGTTGGGTTTTGGCATTTCTTGTGAAGCCATAGTCGAGACCATTGATAATGTGTTAAAATGCAGATAAAGATCACCGTGAATTCTACACAGCACAATTTGATGATAAGAGCAAAATGGAGTGATATAGTATGGCAAAACCAACGGGTTAAAGGAGCACTTTGCAAAGCTTAGCCGCAGCTGAATGGAATATGGCCAGAATTAGTCTTACATGGTGACGAAGAGATAAGTGTACAATTGTTGGCCCACTTCAGTGCCTGCTAGCAAGGCGATGTTGGGATCCCAAGAGCCTGGGTCGGAAGGGATCGAGAAGTGTGCCTGGTGGCTAGAGGCCCATCCTTCTCCTTGATGTCAGTGGCAAATCGTATGCAAGAATGGTGGTGGAGAGGCGGCTCAACAGGACCGTTGCAGACAAATTATCTGCGACGGAGCACTGTTTCAGGACTGGCTACTCGACACAGCAAGTGGTCTTGGTCGTGCGGACTCATGTTCGTAAGTGGCTGGACAAGGGTGGTTCTGCGGATCTTGTCCTTGTGGACATCAACAAAGCCTTTGACACTGTTCCGCAATCGGCACCTTTTAGTGTGTTGCGATGAGTAGGAGCATCGTGGAATGTCCAACATTCAAAGAGGCAGCTTCGTGACTGGCCAAAAGGGACTAAATTAAGGGATGACCCAAAGCTTCGCATGCAAGCTCTTTTCAACTCGGTACACTTCATTACTTCTGACAAGGAGCGGTGGAATCCTAGTCATCTGGGGTATGCTGATGACGTATTCTTAGTTAGTAGGTCACCTTAAGAAGCACAATTGATGCTAAACTGGCTCGTCATTACTCTCGGCAAGTACAGCATGAAAGCAGTTTTGGCTAAGATCCGCTAGATACACTCTTGAGGGGGGTGCCAGCATCGTGCGACAAAGGACTGTGCGCTATCTAGGCTCTATTATATCTGAGATGGGGGACTGCTCCGGTGCGGTTTGTGATAATGCTGAAAAGGCAAAGGGTCAGACTATGCGCATCAGGCCCCTATTACACTCACCGGCATTAAATTGCAAGCGTAGGGTGGCCTGCATTGAGACACTTGTTAAGCCCACCTTGTTGTACGCTCTCTCGTTGTGGTAAATACGGCTTAGCGGATAGCGTTGGGCTTTTGGTCCCTGAGATTAATGTCTGTGAGTGAGTTGGACGTAGCCTTAGATACACCCAGCGTGGTGTCGCAGCTGCTCTCCTGGTGTTTGAATCTTTGGGTGAGCAAAAGCTCTGGGGTTACCAAGAGAGTGTGTCAGTCTGAGCTCGAGATTGAGACCCTTAGTAGGCGTCCGCAACGTACCAGAGATTAGGTGCTACATGTGGCGCCTCGAGAGTTGGGTCCAGCCGTGACTGGGTCGAAACCCTTCGTGTGCCCTGCGGAGTCATATTATATGTCTTACCGTTGCACGGGTTGGCTTGTTCGACATGTCGAGCAATGTCACGCAGGGTCCGAGTTGGCCAAGATAGGCGAGGTCGCCTCTACGCCTGAAAAGCAGGTGGTGGCACCTAGTGTGGAGAGTTAGCAGGCACCAGGGTGCCTGGTCTGTCATGGGGAAAGATACACGTGCTTTGGCTGCCCACTATGTCCTTTGAAATTGCCAACTCGAAAGGGCACAGTGAACCATTGCTACTCGAAGTACTGATATAACTTGGCAAATGGGAGGCATATGAATGAAACCAGTACTGTGGCGTCTCGACGCCGAACCTGTCTTCCGGAGGAGGACCTCGGTGCTGAGCCTAAGTGAAAACCCAAAAGTTGATGAAGTCCTTCAAGCTTCGTTTAGGTGTCAACTCCTAATAGGCACCACCAGGCCTCACCCGCTGGATCTTTATCCATGTAGGGAAGGGTACTCACAGATAGTGTTATTAAGAGAACAAGCTAAAGATGTCTTTTAATTTCATTTAACCAGTGGATAATTTGAAGTACTTTCCAAATACCAAAATGTTACACAAATCGAGTGTTAATGCGACATTGCCTTGGCATTTATCAATGGAGGCCTGAATTCCGATCTCAAAGTTGTTTTAATAAGTTATATTTTGCAGATGATGTTGGATGCACCATATTCAAGCATAATGTTGGTTTTGCTAAAGGCTTTAAATACACTAATAAGAGACTAAACACTAATTCAAAATTAAATTTAATATCATTAAACACCACGAGCGCCTGGCGTTTCAAGAGTTCCTCTCCCAAAAGTAATGACTATCGCCTTTGACACAGAGAAGGAAAAGCGTCGTTCTCAGCAAACCACAGGTCTAGCCGAAAATCGAAGTTTCTGAGAGAGACCGTCGGACTCTAAATGGAATTGTTAGGGTGCATCAGAATACCGCGACTTCTGAAATCACTACAGAGCTTAAGGAACACATCATTTGTGTGATTATAATCTGGGGTGATAATTCTTGAAATTTCCCCTCGCGGAAGAAGAAGAAGAAATGACAGCCGAGATTATTAAGGAATTTTGGAAGTCCAAGTTCATCAATCTATGGTTGCTGAAGAGCTGTGGTTTTCAGATGGGAACGACGCCATCTTTCAAGACGGTAATACTGCACCAATCCATGGCATAAGGAACATTCTGATGAAATTAAGCATCATATCTGGGCACAACAATCCTCAGACCTCAATCTCCGTTTCGTAGCCGATTTTAGACCCAAATAAGAAGTATATTACCACTGCCGTCGCCATCGTCTCTAGCAGAACTGGAGGGAGTTTTAACTGAGAAATGGGCTAAAATTCCTCCGGAACCAATGCCTTAGAGGAAAGAGACTGTAATTGCAGCAAAATTATAATTTTTGTTGATTCTCAAAGTTGTTTCCACTACTTTGTGCAACCAGTGTACTGAAGGCGATTTCAACGAGTTTCGAGATAATTTTTTCAACAAGGATGCTTAAGCTCATTGATATCTTGGGCGGTTTCTTAGGGAAATATTTCAAGTGAATAAATGATACGAAACCCTAATTTGAATATAAGGGCTTGATTGCAGTGCAATCGTTTCAACCAAAAATAAGTATAATACAATACTTGCAACGTTTTATAGTATTCTCTCCTTATAGGAAAGAATTCCCAACAACCTCGAATGGAATTGGTGGATAACTAGTCTTCTTTGATCAAGGTACCCAAAAACATAAAGCAAACGTGGCTTCTACTCATATTTGATTCAGTAGCATGGCGTGGCCAAGCTCACAAGCGTGTCTACGGCTGTCACATTAAGAAGGGACCAATCTTGCAGAACTCAGCGACCCTCCTCTTTGCAGGCTCCTCTGATTTCATTAATAATTTTTCAAATAAACTGCCATCACAGCCACAGAGCTGCCTGATAGCTGGTAAGATGTCCAGAAAATCCTGGAGTTTGTCGAGGTGTTTTAGAGTGTTTTACGGAGAAATCGCAGCTTCTAATGGTACACCCGAAATGAAATTATTGCCACATACTTAAATTTATTTCTGTTGCTGTATCTGATAAGATGTTCATGTACCAATGTTTAAAATTACTGTGTGTCTTTATAGGCATCCATATTAATCTGATATTAATTCGACAAACGGGTAAATAACCTGTATTATTCAGTTAAATTTGCATTTTTGAGATAAAAGGCGCTTTAGAATGAAAAAATAACTGCAACAAACTGATTTGAATCCATCAGCATTCCTTGATTTTTGGTGGCAGATTGAGTTGTAACTAGCTCAAAAATACACGTTAATAATTTATAATTAATAATTTTAATTATTAATAATTACTAATAATTAATAATAATTTATGTAATATAAAATAATTTATAAAAATACGCCAGTAATTATTAACTGTTTTAGTTTCGACGGCTCAGCTGATTAATAAGAAGGCGACAATTCGTCAGTGGAGCTGAGAGGTGGCCGGTGCGTGGTCGTCGGGAACCTCAGTGATTTTCCACTCGCAACGGCCGTGGGAAAGTAATGTAGGACAACGTCCAGGCGATCGGTAAGTTCAAATTTTCATTTTCTTTTTAAATATTTCTATTATTATTCGTTTTTATTACCTCCACAGGTATTGAAGAGATAATACCTGACAGTCTAGACATTGTGGGTCGAAGCAGTGTGGCAGCATGCTAAAGTCACTTTGTTTTGTGTCGTAGAATAAACATTTTATCTCATTGAAATACACATTTTTCGTAATTTTTTAAAAGGGACAATGGCATGTGAATTTCGATAAGGTGGCTAAATTCATTAAAGCGATTTAGGTCTATTGAATTATCAGTAAACTCGTTGGTGAATTTGCTCCTTTTAGGTAAATGCATGTGCTGACAGGGCTTAATTGTTTGCAAAACAATAAATACTGAAGCTACATTGCATAATCCTCTCTTGTTACGGAAGGTTTTCTAGAGAAAAAAGGTACATTGAAACCCCAGAGTTTTAAAACTCTTCGTAATGGCTGCTCTTCTTCGGTCAGAACACTGATCAGTAGTGTTGAAATGATTTCACTTCGAAGGTTCTGGTTGGTTCTAGGGCCGTAGACATCCAGGTGATAACTATTCAACACTTCGAGGAGCTGCTCGAATAAATCTGATTAATGATAACTAGATCAGAGTTTTAAAACCCGATACGGAAGTTCCCATAAAGTCCCATGAATGGTACCTCTTTGATGTCGGGTCTCTTACGATTGTGCAGTTTTCCTTAAAACTTCCGAATTAGGAATAATTTCGTTTGTTCTCTGGAACACGCTTCAAGAACTCCTCTACCATGGAGAGGTTCACGCGATGGCCATCGGCAACAGTGAAGAAGAGCTTCACGTTCTCGCTCCTGCAAAACGCAGACATCCAGCGATAATTCGTGATGGTTTTCAAGGTCAGGTTGAAGTATGTGTCTTCGTAATCTCCAACGACAATATCGTCATGCTCTTTAATATCGTCACGAACTTCCTCATGAGCCCTCTTCAGATTTGCCATTGAAAGCTTCCAGTTGCTCGCCTGCTTCACCTGAGAGGTTTATGTTGGTGCCATGGCGATTTCAGTGCCATCCACCCACCGTGACTTCGTAGACGTAGTCAACGTTGAGACGTGGATTCCGCTTACCCTGATCTAACAAGTGCCGCCGAGCACGGAGTTCACGAAGACAATTATAGCATCGTTTCTTCATCCATTTTACCATACCCTTCCAATAGTCGAAGGATATTGAAGAAAAGTTGAATTCTGAACACCTTTAAGGGTAAACAAATCATTATATATTACCAAGAAAAAATTTGGTAATCCCTTGGAATTAGATATTTCAGAAAAGTTTTTATCAGATCAGTGGCTGGAATTAGTAGCTACTCCGCTTAAAAAATTGAAACGCACTCATTTTCACCTTGTTGGCAATTCAATAAAGAATTGTTTGAGTGGTCAGGTTTTATTTGCTTAGAAATATTTAATGAGTTGCCTAAATATAAGCCGTAAATAAGCGGTACATTTTTCCTAAAATAAGCCATAATTTGCACCTGTAATGTATCCTTAAAACGATGCATACAATGTGAAAACGCCTTTGCATAATTCAGTGTTTAGAAAATGTTGTTTAATTAAAAGGCAAAGGTTGAAGTAGTTGCATATTTGACTGGTTTATCAGCTTTGATGGTTGCCACTATGACAGCCTAGATTAGTCCTTTATGATGTTTTAAATATGAGAGTTTTGTCTCATTTTAAATTCATAATTGATAATTATCTTAACAATAATTTCCCGAATTAATTTATCAAATCTAATTGTTAAATTAGTGAGAATTTTCCCCTGAAATTCCGAGAAATAAGGCCTAATGAAGTCGCCTTTAACTGCATTTTTGTGCACATTCGCACTAAATTTTACATTTTAAAGTTCCTCATTTTATTTAATGCAAGTCACTCACAGAATTAATGTAAAAAATAAATAATTTTACCCACAAAAACTTACAATTTTTGAAGGCTATGGGGTTAAAAGGAAAGCCGATTAATGAGGATTTCGATGTTTTTTTTAATTCAAGGCCTAAACAATCACCTTCAGGCAGTCGGTGACACACAGGCCCTATTGACTATTTTACCCTTTCAATTTTATTTAGAAAAACTTTCTACTCATTCGACATTCATTACTATGTGACGCAGATATCCACGTCAATTTCAATAACTCTCCATTCTTAAGTAGACAACAAGGAGACACAAATGCCGGGAGCAAAATTAGATTTGAAAATGAATTCTTAACGAACTTTGAAAAAATTGAATTAATCCTTTTTACTTAAACAGATTTCGATCGTTTGACAACAAATGGATTTTGGACTGAGCTCAGATGGACTGGTGACTTTGAAGTGTACTTTGTTGTTGTCACATAATTTACCAGGATCATAGTTATAAATCAAATAACAAAAATAGCTTAATGGATCACATCTTTACGGCGGTGAAGCAGGTATGCAAGGCGGATTTCTACCCTTTTTATTCCAGGAAATGAAGGAATTTTGGAAATAATCCATTTTAGAATATAAAAAATAAAAGCATCCTCCTTCTCTTCTTCTGCTTTGTGCTGTGTATGCAAAAAGTGTTTGGGAAATAAATAATGCCTTGTTAAATCCTACGTTAGTTGGAATAAAAATGCCATTAGGTGTGCATATTATCATTCTAGGAGTCAGCAATCATTCGAAAGTGACTGGACTGACCCATTTAAATTTCGTGTTTGACAATGCGTCATTTGTTGACCTGACGCAAATAAACTTCTTCAATTTTCCCAGTTTAGTGTCGCCGAGTGGAAGACACGACTTCTTCAAATTTTTGTTTTCAATTTTTAGCCTGAAATCACCAAAATATCCGTGTCAATTTGCCAATGGGTTCAGTGGGGAAAAGCTGCTCAAAGGTAATGGGGTTTGTGATGGTTTGGCAAACTCCAGGCACACTAAATTGTCCACTTCGATTTCTCCAATCGGAGTCCACATCCTCTCCAACCCACTTGGCTCTTTCTACAATAAAAAGATGTTTTCACAGTTAATGCTCATAAGGAAAATGATTAGTTGGTGATACCTAGTTCACAGACCTTCTTGGAATTATCCGGTGAGTACTCGAACACACGCTGATCGCCTAAAAGTGAAGCAAACAGCTGCAATGACACTTAAGTGGTGCAGTGAACTAAAATATTGGTAGAGTTTCACACACAGGCAAAGATAAGTTTTCCATTTAAGCTAAAGAGCTGCTGTCCGTAGGTTAGTGGAAACTGGTTTGTTGAGATGAGTGTCCACTGACAATCATCCGAGTCGCCTTTTGGAAGGAGCATGCACCCAATGTCTATCATGTTGTCCTCGTTTCCACCGGCGACGAAAATGCGGTTGTCGAAATAAGCTGAGGCAGGTCGATTGAGCATCCGGACCGTGTCAGGTAGTTACCGCCAGGACCAGGATCTGGTTTTGTCGGCATCTTTCTTTGCTCCCCCGGGTAGAAGCCGAAATGAAAAGTTCACATCTTCTGTTAAATATTGTCTCATTTGGTAATCGTCTGGGGTATGCATTTCTTCAAATTTCCAAACCTCTTCCATAGGAATTGAACAGAGAGAATGGATGTTCATATAAGGCCTCAATGGTTGCATGCCCCTTTGATACGATTTAGGGTAAGGGTTATTATTACACTCCACAACAGTATCCAAGTCAGATAAATGTGACCATCTGCAAGGAAGACCAGATCATAAATGAGAGCTTCACAAATTTGGTAGGTGTCAAGTGCTCCTCACCTTCCTGTTTCAACGTCGAACACTTCACTGCACTGTCCCAATTCCCAGTCAAATACAAAAATGCAGCTGTTGGTTGCCGTGACAGTGTATCCTGCACTGTGAGTAAACCGAGTAGAAGGGCCTTCATAGACCAATTTACAATTTACATCGAAAATAGTGAATCTTTTCTTCCCATATATTGCAACGATCCAATCTGGCAATATGTACTTTTTTAGATGAAATGTCTTTTGTTTATGCAATACTCAAAAGAAGACTCACTGCCGATGCCTGTGAATTCGGTGGTCGAAGAGGCGGGTAATTTTGCGTTCGTTTTGTTGTGGTTCATTAATCGTGGAACATTTTTCACAAAGTATCCGCCTCAAAATCTCAAGTGTGCGATTAGTGAGTTTTCATTGGCTGTCATGTAACCTAGAGAAATACCTTTGCGTCACTTTCAATATTCCCAAGGTTTTCTTCCATAATACCCATTTTTACTTTCTAAATGTGTAAACAAATAAATAAGTAATTTTTGATTAAAATATGCTATTTTTTCATAAAAGTTGTATATTTTAATTTTTAGCATTATGACATTGAAAGCTTAAAATTCAATCACTGGGAGAAATTTCTCGGATTATCCTGAAGACCACTTTATCGATTCATTCTAGAAAAAGTTGATTTCTACCTGAAGAAATTTCGTGGATGTGTGTTCACTGTCTCCTATGCTCCGTTGCATTCACAGCGAGGGAGATACTGAGTTGGAATGGATGGATTTCGGTACTGTGGCATAAATTCAATAGCATTTTTAAGATATCAAATGATTTTTCCGCATATGTGCCGATTTCGAGAACCCTTAGTTGTGTGCACTCGAAAGCCAGATGAATTGTGCACAAAGCGTCTTCAGCAGTGCAACACGACTCAACTCGTAAATTGGCGCGATTATCGAACCACCAGATCAGCTGATGATGCATTTTTGTGGAATTTCTTTTCGTCTCGGAGGGAAATTTACGCAAAAGTGCATCGCAATTCTCTATCGTGACCAATTTGAAGGGAAGCCATTTCAAATTCGACTTTCAAAAGTTAATCAATTTTATTTTAGATTCTTTTATCTGATCTAGGTGGAGAAAAGACCATTCTCTTTTTCAGAGTCCACAGTTTTGAATACAAAATTGTGCTTTTCTTGACAGAATGATTTATGATAAATTGTGATTTGATGAAATAAAAATATTTTTAGGTTTTATTGAATTAATGGCAAAGCAATCTTTTGACCGATATGCTGGTTAAATATCGAATTTCAAACGTTATCGGAGAAATGTGAAGCTGTGAATTTAACAAACAAGCAAATTCACTAAAAACTGTATTAGGAAGAATCGCAAATGCATACACTTTTTAACAACCTTCAGATTGCTTTTCTAAGTTATTAGCTTAAATGCAATCTCAGTAGTCGACTGAGTTTTAAATATAACGTCATAAGCTCCACATTTTCTGTGAGCACGAAACTCGCGTAAGTCAAATTCAAATTTCGCAATGAAAGTGGCGCGAGCCCTCGTCTCCAAGTTCAGTCAGGTTTCGATGACACTAATTGATCCGTGAAATGACAGTTGCCTCTCAAGTGTTTCGTGAACTCAATTAAGGCTGAAGTAGCTTGATTCGCCCCTCTTCACTCACTAGCAAAAGGGACTCCAAAAACGGCTATCGTCTCAAATGTGGAGTGATGTTTGATTGGAGAAATTCCTAGAGTATATAAACATTAAGTTGTGCTTATTTCGCTCAGAGCATTCGTTCTCAAGATGACTGAATGAGGACCGAAGGTCGTCTGGCGTTAAATCGACCATTGAAATTTGTCGAAATGGTATTTATTCCATCCTGATGTGTCAACATTTTTTACGCACACTTCGCTTTCTATAAAATTCGAAACATCAAAAGAAAAATGAGCCTGTTTTATGTTGCGACAAATCGGGAATGCCACCATAATATGTCGATGGTAGCCACTGCTCATTTCACCACCCTACAAAATGGAAGACAGTTCGACATCAACAGGATTGTCATCTACGAGACTGCTATGGCGGGTTAGAGGAATTGAGCAGGCGGTCTGCCTGCGCACGCACAGCAGATGCAATTCGCAGGTTGTTTGGTATCATCAAGCGGAAAAAAGGAAACACATTGTGCTTAATCATCTTGAGATCAAACGAAGAAATAGGCACGATCGTTCGTTTCAATTTCGTTGAGGACTTGTTGGCACTGAGAGCATTTACGGTTTCTGAAAAAAACATTTTATCTTCCCTGATGAGATTATGGTGAGTGATAATGCGTTTTGGCATTTAATAGTGCCTAATTCGATGGAAGTTCTAAGCTGTCGGAAGACATTAATCACTACATGGTGCCAGATCCGCTTCACATGTGTGCTCACAAGAACCTGTCGATGTGTGCACAAAGCCTAAAAAATTATCTTGGTGTAGTGTGCTTGAATTACCTGCACTATGATAATTTTGATCGATCCGAAATATTGTTTAATAAAATTTATTCTTTAATTAAAAACGAAAAACATGTTTGTCAGAGAAGTTGGAAAGCCAAAATAAGTAATATTGAAATCAGGCTTCGAATTTGCTTAGCATTATTATTGCCACCTATTATGTTTTTTGTGGTCAGAAGCATTTTAAAAACAAAAAAGGAGCAAATTGCGCTAAATTCTTCAAAGCTGTACTCTGTCAAATGATCAACAACCTTTAAGAATGGGCACTAAATGAATAGTGGATTGGTTTGTTATGTTCCTTTCAATGAGTCGGTCGGAATCCTTTAATTCCTCCCCATGATATATGAGACGCTGCTGATTCACGGGGATGCCCTCGCGGTCCATTATCCTGAGCTTCGTCTTCAGAATCGAATCGTTTGCCTCGGCTTCAATCGTTGTGCACTTTCCAGTCATTGATCTCACGAAGAGCTGCATTGAAGCGTGCAATTGTTGTGTCAGTCTGTTGTGTTTTCAGCTTATCAGTGCCCTCGAAATCGCAATCTTCATAACACAAGTGATCAGCCAATCAAAGTTACGAAAAGGGACTCCTAAAAATCCGTTGACTTTAAAATTCCTTTTTGTGAAACATTGGTTGCGCAAAAATTGTATCTGATGGCTAATAATCAGGCTTTCCTGAATTGTGTTTCGATTTAAATAAATACTAATGTCATCAACTCGGGTACTTTGCGTGCATGTCCTAAATTAGTCTTGTCAAATGAACGGGTCATCACATGTGCTTAATTAGTAAAAACCCATCATGGTTATTTAATAAATGTATATAAAGTGGAATTGAATCTCCTGTTCGGGCTCAATTTCACTGATAAATGAGGAGAATCACACGATGTCTTGGGCTCTATTGCTCTGACCAACTTAGTTCAGCACACAGTATGCATACATGCATGCATAAATCTCTTCCACATGCCAACTAAGTGCTTTCAACTCTTGGGAAATTGCATTTCAGCGTGGGAGTCAACTTCGTGGAAGGTTGACACAGTTAATTGGGCTACTTTCAGCTTCTGCATATTGTATTCTCTAATAGCCTTTGTCTCTTGTGTAGCTTAGTCGTTTCATTTTTAACTGTTTTATAAAGCCAGCTAAATAGTAGCTAAAAACACAACAAGTGCAGAAGAACACTGACGAGTAATGCATGAACATATATGAGTAACGACGTTACTTTTAACACAAATGAATAAATTACACATTTTTATTGTATTCAAAACCAAGCCATTCTCTGGGACACCACATTATTTATAATTACAAAAATAGTTTTTTAAGAAAAACAAACTCTTAGGTGAATATTTTTTAGGAAAAGTGAAGCAATGTAACATAGGCATGAAAAATAATGCTTGCAAAACCGAAGGTAAAATTTACGCATTAATGAAATTGATATTCAGCATTATGTGAAGTGTTACATGTCAGGGTTAAAATGCGTAGGGTATTCTGATCGACTTACTGTGCAATTGATGCTCCAATGAAATTACAATTTATCCCAAAGCCGAAATAGAGCATGTGAATAGGGATTATGTAATTGGAAAATCGGATATCATTGAGAATCACGGAATGGAATTCGCGAAATGCTGTGATGATGACGCTTAGCGCAATCTCGACATCAGCATTTGCTAGGCAATTTACGATTTTCGGAATTGAAAGTGACAAGCCATAATACAGTGGATGGAAGTATCATGGAAGGACGTTGACCGATTGAGGTCGACCTAACGTGTAAAAGATCAGGCAAAGTAAGAAATAAATTATTTTATTTAATTTTATAAATGTGTCAATTTTAATTCAGAAAGATAACGAAAACTAGCGATTACACACACACTGGGATTTTCTCCAGTAGACATATGCACAAAAATGTCCAAAATGTCTTTTGATCGCTTTATTTTGCCTTCGTGCATGAGAAAAGAGGGAAGCATAGGTTTGTTTAAATCACGTAATAAGGTTGCAGTATTCTTAATGCAACTTTGTAGGCTTTGGTGGCGCCCTCAAAGCGCTCACGTGAAATATTTGAATTTGAAGTTCACAAAGTAATAAACAAATAAATGAGTATTAAAGAGAAAATGTGGCACCGTTTCCAAAATACGGCTTATTCAATTAACAATTGAATCAATAACAATTCAAAACAGTATTAGGAAAAAATCATTACTATTTCACAACCTGCTTTTGGTAATGGAAAAAAGATCCCATATTGAAAGTGAAATTTATTTTCTCAATTTTTTCTGATTATTTCTTGATTACATTCGGCGTAATGGGGGGTAGTTATTACTACAATTAATTGCACTTTTGGTAAATTGGGGAGGTCTTTCATGGCTTCCTTTGTGTTTGGACATCGTTTTCATCTGAATTTGCGACTTTGTTACTTAAAACGGGAAAGATAAAGGATCATTCAAGAAGCTTTAGAAGTACCATTCCAGAAAACCGCAGCATTTACCGGCACATATCGGAGCACGCTTTGAGCACACGTCACAACGAAGAAGGCAAACCAATAATCGAGAGCAAA